>VXBW01004057.1:366105-594118 GCA_013400375.1 Thinocorus orbignyianus | reverse complement strand
CCCCACAACTAAACAAAGAAAAAGAGCCCAAAGTCAGGAGGCAAAATCCATTGGAGATATTGGAAATCTGCATAGTTGAAGCTGTGAATGAAATAAGAGACTCTGTTCACTGGGCAATATGGCAACTCCCAGCTGGGACCAAATTTCACAATTTTTTTCCCCTGTGGGCAGTAATTTTATGCTTCTGTCTTTGCCTGCCAATAATAATATTTTTAAAAAAAAAAAAAAGTGTTCTTACTGCTGCAGAAAGATCCAAACATTTCCCTCGTGGGCTGTCTTAGTGAACAGTTGTGAAAACACAAGATTTCATTGTAAAGGTGGGATTTCTTGATGGTGAGGAGCTGCAAATAAGGCATGTTGCAGGGTCCATATGGAGTCGCTGGTAGGAACTCAACACCAGGCACTTGGAAGCATTTCAGAAGAGGCTTTTGGGAAACAGCAGAAAGGCAGTTCAAAAGGTTGGCTCTCAGTAATACGTAACGTTGTAAAATTAGCATCCAAGCATCTTCTGTTACCTGGGCACTGGTACCCAGATCCTGTCAGGTGATTTCTCTGGCAGCTGTTCTCCCTGCCTTGACTTTAACGGGTTGTGCAGATTACTTTATGATCAATAAATATTCAGGCAGACACTGTGAAATTCCAATCAGAAAGATTTACAACATTAAGGCAGATATTGTATAGCAGGATATAAATAAATAGAAATTGTCAGTCAAATTCCTGGCAGCTAGAGTCTGGTGTCAGTTGTAGTAAATTAAGTTACTTTGCAAATCACCTTTACAGTTTTGCCGGGTAAGTGTATCTGTGCAAAGGCTTTTTTTCAACTTGAAATGGTAAATGTCCTCTGGTCCCTGTGATTTCAGCATGAAGCCAGTGTCAAGAGTCAAGGGGAAGGAAGTAAGTGACAGCAGTGGGTATTGCCATAATCCTGAGTCTCATTCCCATCCCCAAGATTTACCCAGGGGAGTTGAATTTAGGTGCTGAGCAATCCAGGCAACATCATGCCGGGGAAGTGACTGATCCTTTCAAGTCAAAGAGAGCTTTCTGTACTGTGGGAGTGTTGTTTGATGTAATGTTGGGGAGACCCACTGGCAGAGGGGAGGAGCAGCATGGATTCCTGTGGTCTCTACCAGGATGAAATGAACTGTGGTTAGTGCAGGCTGTACCTGAGTGTAGGTTGGAAGAATTAATCGGGTCAATAGTGAGACCCTCATTTACTGTAGTGGGGACAACACTTCACCTACAGGTTATTACATTTCATTAGCAGCTGTTACGCTTGCTGGCCAGACCAGCAATGCACAAGTCTTAAAGCATCATCTGGAGGTTCCTGCACTGTTGGGATAACCAGACATTGTATTAATTTTCAACATAGACTTTTATGAACTAAAGCTGAAAGTTCAGCATGGAACAAAAAGGAGGGGAGGATCTGCTAATGGTAGTTTTGTACTTTATTTGAGAAGAGAACTACATAAACTATGTCAGGAGGGTACAGGTCTACACACAGTTTCATCAATCAATAAATGGAGTTGTTAACAGAACACTGAGGATATGATACTTTGAAGAAGACATAGACACGTGATCAAGGAATATTTACAGCTTTAACATACAATATATTTATATTTGAGAGAGAGATTCGTGTGCATCTGTGCACACAGATACCACCGTGTACACGTGGTGCACACACACGTACACGTAAATAGGTATAAAAGGCTTTAAAAAAAACCTTACATAATTCGAGAAATGAGTCTGCCTTTCATTTGCAGCAACTGACTATTTTCAAGGTGGAAATGTTTTCGGTTTATGGTGGTCTGGAGTGGAGGTTTCAGTTTGAAATCTCTGTTCTCCAACGGTCGTTGGCTGAACCTGAAGCAGGTTTCTGGTGTGTGTTACGTTGTGGTGGGGTGGTGACAGAGGGATGTGTGAGGTGAATGAAAGGGAGGGCAGTGGAGTTTTGGGGAAGAGGGGATGCACAGCCTCTGGGGCTAGGGCAGTAACACAGAGATGAAAAAAATGACCTTTGGTGATGCCATTAAATCATCCTTTATACTAAACATAAATTATTGACACAGTTTTAAAAAAATAATTTTCTGTTTCATTTCAAGGCTGGGGAGAGAGGAAGGGACCAGGTGGGGCAGGAAGGACGGGAAGGTCTGGGGAGGGTAAATACCTCAGCACTTTAAAAAATCCCTTGACCTCACTGCAAATCCTAATTTAAAAAAGTTTTTTTGTAAATCTGACTAACACTGTATCAGTCATCCCCTTCCAGGGTAGCAGCATGCTCAATGCATATGATGTGGCATGTAGGGAAAAGCAGGGACCCTGTCTTGGCCAATACCCAGATCAGGGTTCCTCATCCTCTGAGTTGGAGCCCATGGAGGTGGGACAGGCAGGTAGAGATCATGAACCACCTTGCTCTCACCAGGTTCTCTCTTGAGGGGTAACCTGGGTTGTTCCCAGCAGGAGAAAATGGTGAGTTTTGATTTGGAGAAGGGGAGACCGCTAGATGGAAAAGGTTGAAAACCGGCAATTCAGTTGCAAAATGGCAAATAGGATTCAAAATATGCAAAAGAACCCCCCAGTTAAGCAAACAGGGGTTGGTGCATGGGGTTAAAACAGTCTACCAAAGAAAATCAATTCAGCAAACATCACCAGAGGATTTGTTTTTTGCTCATGCAGGCTTTCAGTGACATTAACTGAGATTAAAATAAGCTGGTTTAAATAATAGTAACAACGAAAATGCCATCAAAATGTCTTTCCTGTGAGATGTAGCCCCATCCTCCTCTCAGTACGAGCTTGTCTGCCAGGGTGAGCTGTGGACCAGCACCTTCTGGGGACCAAGCCTGCCCTGTGTCACTGGAGGGCAGCTGAGCCTGGGAGCAGGAGTAGTTTCCTGGAAATTAAGTCTACCCTTGCAGTTTTCTGGAGTGTGGGTGTTTGTCCTTGTGGCAGGAGAGCCAGCATGGGAAACCACAGTAGTTTCTCAGCCTAGGCCATCACACTGCCACACCAGCCACTGATGGACAATACTGCTTCAACACAGATGTCTTGCAGAAATCACTGGAGACAAGTGCACAATGCAGCCCCTAAAAAGCATCCCAAACACAGCCTGAAGGCCCCAAGACAGCCTTCACCCAAGAAGATTGTGTATTCTCAACCTTTACCTGGGGAAACCTTGCCTCCTTAACTGACCCAGAAGAGGCAGAGGGAGTTGTTAACACTCACTGAAAGCTAAATCAATGTCAATCATTTGCCTGCACAGAAGTTCTTCATTTCTACTAAAATAACTTATGTAAATTATCACTTTGTTAAGACAAGGTGGGGGAGGGGGAAGTAATTTAGTGTATTTACTTATTTATTTATTTATTTTTGTTCTGTTTTAAGCCTATCTATATGAAGCTGTCATGCAAGAAATTGCCTCCTAGTTTAGCTAAAAATTTAAAGGACACTTCTGGACAAAAAATAAAAAATAGAAGAAGAAAATAAAATGGTCAATTCTCCTTCACACATGGAATTGGCTGGGTGTGGAGGCTGAGCAGAGGGAGTGAGGAGAACTAAAACACTTTAGCCTGCTTCTACTGAAATCAGAGCCATCAGAGAGCAGAATAAATGCAGTGAAAACTATGTTATTTGTAGGGGTTCGAAGCAGGGGACGTGGGCCTGGGAGAAGCCCAGCAAGGCTAAAGGTTTGGAGAAACCTTCAGGAGTCATTTCTATGAGCATGCATCATTTTGTAGTGACTGTTTCCTCACATCCATAGTTCTGCCTCACTACAGCTCACATCTGACTTTCACTACCCTCACGATCACTGACTTCTCAGTGGGCATTAAGTTCTTGCCTATTTCCTTGCTCTCCCTGTGTCCCAGTAGGCTTTCTTGTTCCCTTCCTTCAGCACAGTTTGCTCTCTGAGCTCTGTATTAAGTCACCTTTCCATCCTCTGCAGGCTCATCCTTTCTGACTTTCAGGTAACCCTAAGCATCAGAAACCTGGCCTCAATGCCTCATTTTCAGTATTGTCAATTGTTTTGAGGTCCAGTGTCTCAGGCATTTCCCAGTTCTCACTCTGTCTGAGCACCAGTCCAAATGTCCCATAGCAGTAACTACCAATCACAGCTGGAGAGTTGGGAAAACTGCTTCTAGAAGGCAGCACAGGGAGGGGTTAAGGGTGGGAGGAAGATAGTCTGACTTTCTGGCCCACTTTTCTGGCTTTTCTTCCTCTATGTAAGTATTTTGGGGATGCAATGAGCCTGCATGCTCCTTCTCAGTAGCTTCTTACCACGGTTGTGAGGTTCAGGATATATTCAGCTCTAATTTGAGGGTATAACCACCTCTGTGTGATCCAGAAAAACAAGTAGGATGAAATTCCAAGTATGCAGGCTAAGCAAGCTGGATACAGACACACCTGATTCTATTTTTTTTTTTTTTTTTGTATGTGAGATATGTCTATTTCTCCATTTGGAGCCTTGCCTGTTGCCACCTGCTTTTCCCTGCGTGGCTCTTCATCTTTGCCTGCCTCTTTTCTGACAACTCTCCGTTACACAGCAATGAGTTGTTTTTATGGATTGACGTCAAAATAACTTCCAGGGGCCCCGCTGTCGTTTATGCGTCCCTTACTTTTGAATTTTCCAAGAGATTTACCTTTATTCCTAACAGTAAATTTAGTGGATGGCCAAAAGTGGAATCCCTTGATGCTGCTGATAAAATTACCAGGCAGATGAAATGGGTTCCTGCTCCCGAAGTGGAGCTCCGGGAAGAGCGGGCGGACGCCGCCGCTGTCCGCGGTGCTGATCCGTAGGGACGCGGCTCCCGACGGCTTGTCGGTCCGCTAAAATCTCCGGCTCACCGGGAGCTTTTGTGTCATTACTCCTGGGCACTGAACTGGTTTATCCTCATCGTGGACACACCAGACACTTGCTACTGACAAGGTGCTGAGCTACTAAGCTGTTGTAGAGACCAGAAGAACCTGGTCTCTCTCTTCCTCTCCTAAATTTGCCTCTTAATTTCAGTTTCTCAAGAAATGCGTAAGACAGGATTTGTTCTGTATTAGTAGAAGGAGAAACGGGAAATTAAAAGTGAGAGGAGGTTTGTAGGATAGAGAGCTGCTCCTGTCCTGATGGCTAATGTTCTTGGTTGCCAGGGTGAATATTCTGAGTCTTTTCTCATGTACAGCAGTGGATTTTCTTGCATTATACCCCAACCAATGTCTTCTCTGATATAATGTTTCGGGGGGGGGTGGTGTTTGTTTTTTTTTTTGTTTGTTTGTTTATTTGTTTGTTTTGTCCTAGCATTTCTCTTCCTCTCTCCTGCTGTTCTGTTGCTAACATCATAGTAATATTCAGTGCCCCTCAGTATCCACAGCCTTTACTGACTTCAGACAAAGTTGTGGGTGTTCAGCCCCTTCAAGGTTTAGTCTGGTGTTGCACAAGAAGGTTTAGTTACACAGGAACAGCAATTCAGTCCCTTGCTGATTATTTCTATTGTCTCAATCTAGCTACGTAAGAATGAGGCTGGACTAGAACAGGTCACAGCCAGAATCAATCCAAACCATCTCTCCAGCAATCAGAACAACCTGCTGGGAGCTGAGTAACAGCTGAATTCTTGGTGAGAGAAATTACAGGCATAAAAACAAAATCAAATAGACTCTTTGTGCTCATTCAACATTTCAAGGCATATTTATAGGTACTGCTGCATAGCATCTTAAATATCTAAGTTTAAAAGAAACTGGATCACTCACATTGAAGAAAATAATTTTTCAGTTCTGTCACTTTCGCTATCTTTGCCCCTGATGAAAATGGGTGAGAAAGGCACTGATTCACATACCCATTCAGCCCCTATCATCTCTTCTTTGGGTTGTTTGGGTACCTCTGTGATGGACTTGTGAAAGTAAGGTCATTCCTCAGAACTGGAGTAGGAACAAGAGAGCTGGTTAAGAAGCAGCTCATGAAAAGTTGGGGGGTTCTTGCTGTATGAAGCTGGCAAGGGCCTAGTATGTGAACAGATGACCTTGCGGTCTAGGTCCTAGTTGAGTCCCTTCCATAGACTGCTCCACTGTATTCCTGTAACACGTGTCTGAGACTCAAGTGCTGTGTAATCTCTGTGGCATAGACATCTAGGAACTATTGTAGATAGCAGATGGCTGCTGAATGGTGAAAGCAGATGACAGATTCTGGGCAGTGCAAAAGCAGAAGACCTCAAATCCTGATCACAAAAATCAGATCTTGTGATTAAATCAAACCAGCCATCTGAGCAGAAGGGAGCCACACAGCACTGCACAAAGCCAACATACTACCAGACATGGGAGGGCTCTTGTGAAAAGCTCCACCTCCCTTTCTCCACCCACCTCAACACACATAAACACACTGCCATATACAGCAAAAAATATCAAGGTTATGTGTTTCCTGAAATATGCTTGGCTGAATAGATACTTACAGAGAACTCTTTGTAAAGCAATAGCAGAATGAGTAACAGTGCATCACTACCATGGGAAATAAAAAGAAAAGTAACCCAACTACATTTCAGCCAGAATCATTCCAAACCCCAAAGGTTGGCCTCTTTCTTTTCTTTTTCTTTTTTTTTTTTTTTTTCTTTAATGTGTCTGACATTTTATGGCATCAATAATGCAAACAAAGAGGAAATCATATTTGCAGAACACTAATGCACGGATGTCTAAAGCGAAATACAATACTGATTACTTTTTAAATGAAGCCACCAGGTTTTGATGTGCTGTGGTGGTTAAATTGGTCCATCAAATTCCTTCTAAAGCAAATTCCAGTCCAAAGTAACAGCTTGACCTTCTCTATAACCTTGGGTAGCCTTTTCAGCTGTATTCTGATTGGGAGTAATACATGTTAGTTTTAAGAAATATTTCTGATGGGCCTGATTATAAAAATGCCAGGGATACACACAACTCTATCTGATGATGAGGGGAAACTACAGGCATGTCCCCTCTTCATAGGCTATCCAAAGCCTTTGGCAATAACAGTAAGCCTACTGTGAAGAGCTGTGAGTGATAGGATGAGTGTACTTTGAAAGAGATTTCTAGAAGTGATACAGAGATTTTGTCCTTTAGGGTTAGTGGCTAATCTGTCCAGCACCTTGAACCTCCTGCAGATGATTGCAGAGCAATGTCTGAGTGTGAAAAAAGTGTATGAATAAGAAGGTGTGGCAAAAACACAAAGGAAAAAAAAGACTTCCCTTCCTCTTCCAGATTATTTTTAGGTGCTAGTGGTCTTTTTTACAAAGTAGATCTCAAGAGATGCATCTTGAGAAACCCAGACAGGATTGTCTCTACCCATACAAAAGTTAAGAAGGTTTTGTGCTCGTGCCTGGGAACTCTTGCTGCTTGACCCAGTCTTACAGCAAAAGAGTAAAGGGCTTTGGTTTGGCCTACGCTTCCAACTTTACTGTGGGAGCATTAAGTTCAGGAGTCAAGAGACTTTTTTTGCAATGTCCTCTGACTTGCACTGACTGAACTGTGAGAATTTCTTTGCTCCGTGCAGTTTTGGTTTGGTAGACAGAGTTAGTAGTGTGCCTTGGGGCTGGTGGGTAGGATTGGATGTGATCATCTCGCATCAGCCAGCAGTTTGTTTGCTGTTTAGTCCTGGATCATGTCTGATCAGAGCATTGTGTATGGGGATTGTACGTGTTGGAGTTAATCAGTGCAAGCAGCTAATTGCCACTGGTTAACTACTGCCTTTTAATTAGGGCTGTGTTGCTGGCTGGATATGTGAAGGGAGCTGTTTGTCACTGGAAAAATTGTCAGCCTTGTGATGTAAACCTCTTTGGGGAATTAAAAAAAAACAACAAAACCACAACTGGGCTAGAGCTACTGTCACTTTAGCACAGTAGAAAATCAGTTTCAGCAGAACTGGCCTGGATGAGGTTAGAGTCATGTTCTGCTGGGGTCAAAAAATGATAGTGGCTGCTCCCTGACCCTTTCTCCTGTGCAGAAGGGTGGGACACTATGGGCTTCAGCTGGGATTTACAGGAGATACCACACATGCATTACAATGAGCTTTGCTGTAAAATTCACTGCACAGAGGTTAATCTAGATGTCAACACTGCCTGACAGCAGTGAAATTACTCCAGGGCAGTGCTCCTTCTGAAGTCTTAATATAACAGTCAATTCCATCCTGCCTGCAGGAAATGAAAGTTTTCTGCTTTGTGTGCGGAATCATTCGGCGCCAATTTTCTCACTGTTTGAAGTCCAAACTGTTTGTGGTCTTGGGATTCACCTCACATTAAGACTTTCACTTCATTTAAAAACTCTGCTAGTCAAGTCCTGAGAACTGCAAGGAGAGGAGGTGCACAGGGAGAGAAAGAAGAGGGCGGGGGGGGAAATCTTATCTCACCTACCACATTGAAATCAAACAGCTTCACCAGCTCTCTGCTCTGAAAAGGGAGAGAATGCAGAACTCGGCTATCTAAGTATCAAGCAGCAAAGACAGGGAAGGTTGGAAGCCAGCAGAGAGCAAGAGAAAGCGTGCAAGAAGACAGTCGGATCTCCCAGAGCTATGATTTTCTTTAGAGGTATTTCAGTCCTTCCCTGCTGGGACCTTGTCCTAAGCAGCCAGTAGTTCAGCAGTTAAGCATCCCATCAGAACAACTGCTCAAGTTTTCAGTTGTAGGATCAGTTGCTTGTGCTGGCCGGGAGGCCAGTTCTCATAGAGGACTCTTGATGATGTGAGGAAGAGATGGTTAGATTTGTTGTGCCTCCTTTTCCCTTAGAGAGATGCACAAATTGTGGGACTAGCAGAAGGGAGGAGGAACCAACAGTCATTCTTTTACTTTGTCAGACAGGTGTGTAGAAACTCAAACCATCAAGGTGAAATGGAGCTATCAGCTCACTTAGCTCAGCCCTGGAAGAAAGCTGTAGGATTGTGTCTTTATTTCCCTTTGGTCTCTTACCTCTTTTCTTAGTTCAGTTGTTCAAAGTTGTAAGCAATGGGACTCCTAGCACTTCTCTCGGGGAGCTGTGTACTGGTAGGGAATGAGAAGCACAGGACAGACAGAATGTTCCTGCATTCCTCTTGGAGCAGTGACTGATGTCTCTGCCCATGTCATTTATGACACTGCCAGCCAGAACTGATGTTTTGAAAACACCTACTTTATCCAGGGATGAAACTCAATGTCTCTCCTTGCAAGAGAGTTGCAAAAGGAAAAGATATTTTACAACTTAGCAGCTACTTAAAGAAAAATTAAATGCATACTAATTTAAGAGATGCATTGGGCGGGAGGCAGGGAAGTCACCTTAGAATTAACCAAGTTTGTCCCCTCCTGGAAAGCAGTGCCGAGAGAGGAATTTTCTCTTTTTCTATTTTTGGTACTCTTTTGGAGACTAGCAGCATTGTTATGCCAAGGCTCCATGACCCTACCATCCATCAGAAAGCTAGTGCATCTGAGTGGAGAATAACCCTTTTGGGTTGTGCCAAAGCATGCCTGTGCCTGCTGAGTCTCATAGCAGAGGAACCCTGTTGATGTTCATAGCCTTCCAGCTGTCAAAGGAGCCATTGCAGCATGGTATCACAGCCAGGATCACATTTATTCAGCTTGCTTATCTTCACCATTGCCTTATGACCAGAGAACATACCTATAGCTGTTATGAAAACATGTGGTATGAGCCACGGCTGTAGTGGTTCAGCTGATTCCTGGCCAGATCAAGAAGCAGACACGGACATATGATGCATCAAAAATTCAGCTACTTTCACTGCCTTTTCATTAGCCATTGGGAGTCACAGCTGGGCCAAGGATGTAGATAACTCCCTGTGGGGCGGGCCAGTGAGAAAGATTTAAGAATACACGCTGAACAAAATACTGTCTCCACACAGGCTGGCACATGAACGTCTGCTGATCAATTGTAGAACAACTTCTGGTTTTGTGGGCTTGTGGTGACCCAGGTCTGCATCCTTCAACCTGTATCCCGAACTCAAGGAAACTTCTGCATTTGTGTTCTGGGAAATAAAAGCCTTCCATACGAAAGGAAATAGCTCACATAGGATTATACTTCTAGCCATGGCTCTGAAAAAACATAGGTTTTTCAGGCCTTTTTTTTTAGTTACATTTTCTTACACGGGGGAAAAAAAAAAAAGGCACCAAAAAGCACAGACCTTAGAGAATTTGTTTTCTTCCAGCATGAATGGTCCCTTGCTTTTACTGGTTTCTGTCTGCTTTTTCAACCGGTATTTGCCCAGTGTTATAGCTAACTTCTTCTGGAGTATGTTGCTATTTTCTTTTGGTTTTTTGCTTGTACCCACAGTGCAACTTAAAATTCTATGCCACACTCCCAAAACCAGTCTCAATTTCCCAAACCAATATGCTTGCCTTCTAAAACCAGTCTTTCCCTTTTCTTGCCTTTTTTATTTCCCCACATATTTTCTCACCTTGTTCCACCCACTCCTGGGGACAAGCAGGCAGCTCAAAGCTAACAATGTCTTTCAAACAAGCATCCTCTCTAAAGGCATTCTAGATTTTTTACATTTCTGCAGCATGTGTTCCTAGAATCACCTGTCTGCAATTCAACACCCCGTGGACCCAAGGACAGACTTGAAATGAGGCATCCCAGGCTCTTTTTCACCCCCAAAATACATTCATTGAGGGACACTTAAAAAGACTATACAGGCAAGCTTTGTGGGAGGACAGGACGGACCTTCAGTCTGGTAGATCATTGTGTGTCTTCCCTTAACTACATTTCAGCTTTCAACTTGCAACCTAAAAGGCTGGGGTGGAGGGAAAAGTAATGGCTGGAGAGGACAAGACAGGTCATTGATGAGCCCCTAAGGCTGGAGCCACATTTACTGCCCACAGTTTGGAGCCCTAGCATGCGACTGCCATCTGTACCATGCACCAAAATAGCACCTTCACCTGCAAGAAAGCATCATTTCATTGACACCCTTGGGTGACTGAGTTGGTGCTAACAATTTTAATTTTTAGGAAGCAGGATGCAGCTGGGACAGGGAAGACCCCATGGCTCCTTCTCAGTAGTGTTTATACCATTGTTCCTCCCAGCTCCCTTTCACAAGCTCCTTGAGAAGACTGCTGATGGAGGAATCTGCCTGGGAATGTCTGCTTGGGCTTGCTGGGAATTAGAGGTCTGGCTTGCCCCAGAGCAGGGTGAGACCTGTTGGTGTTCTCAGGCAGCAGGGATAGCTCTCTGCTCTTATTAGAGGCAGGGAAACAGGAAGCATCTCTCCTGGATATGGAGGAGCATGAACTCATTTCTCTCTGCCTCCCAGCAGTCCCCACACTCAGATTTATGGCACTCTATAGGCGTGTTCCCCCCAAATCTGCTCTTTTTCCTCCCCTCACACACAGTGGGGCCACCCCAGAGCCCGTCTTCCTACATGGAAGAACACCATCACCCGTGCTGGTGGGCAGCTCCACTTCTGGTCCAGGGAAAATGCTTCTGGAAAGTAGGTCTTGGGGTGTTCACCAAGAATGCAACACAGTTGCTTTCCCTCTTCCCCTCCAAAATCGTCACACCAAAAAGGGGATGCAGCAGTTTCCATTATGTCTTCGAACACAAAACAAGCTCCTCCCTCCAACAAACTTCCATCCAGCATCAACAGGCCAAGGGCATAAAGAAGCAGCAGCAGCAGCCAGGAAGACGTCACACCGCAGAACTGCAGCTTATCCTGCTCTTCTGAGCAATTGTTCACAATTAACTTTGACAAAAGGACCTTTTTCCGAGGCAGTCACTGCACTTGGTGGGGCTAACAGTAAAGCAGTCTGACAGCCTGAACCTTGGTCTCAGCCACTTCACATCTTCAGAGGACACATCTCCTTTCCTCTTATAGACTACTTACTCCTAACCATGCAGCACCAAGGCTTGGTGGTGTTCTTGGCTCCTGAGCTCGCCTCGCTGTCATGACCATGTAAAGAGGTGGCAAAAGGGACAGGGTGGTGATGCTGGGGACAAGGGGAGGGGGGAAAGAAGGAAGGAAAGGAGAATATAGCTGCTGTGCAGTATGGTAACAGGGGCATCTCATCAACTATGGGAACACAGTGTCTGTAGGTGATTTGATAGTGTGAAGGCCTGCAAAATTGGCCAAAAAATAAATGAGAGCAAGAAAGGGGTGGACAAAATGGTGGCCTTGCACAGTGCCTGGGAGCCACAAGAGCGAGAAGCCACCTGGAATAAGAGACAGGCAGGCTCAAGGAATTGTCTTCTTTTGGAGACACTGGGCAATTAGCAGCCATCCCTTGTTCTCCCCTTGTACAGAAACTCCAGTCCTTTTAGCCAAAGCAGGCTGCATACAAAGGGAGCCAGGCCAGGGCTTGCAACCTCTCAACCAATCTTTTTCCCTTTCAAAGGTGGACGTAAGTAGGCAGATGAGGAAAATTGGATGTCCTCTCCCAAAGGAGCAACATCCTGCTATGGAGGGGTGGCGTGGTACACTGTCCCTGTGTGCAGATTCCCAGAGTTGGTCCACACCCTGGTCCCTGACCATGCCATCTTTGGTGTCCATGCTGTGAGCTGCTGTTGCCTGTTCAGTGGCAGACCGTCCGTCCAGCCTCCACTGATACAAGTCTGTCCTGCTAGCTCAGATGTCTCTAACGTGCAGAAGAAGGTTACATCCTTACTCCCATTGGTTACCCCCCATCATCTCCTACCTGAAGCTTGCACTGCTCCTTACATAATCACAGGATAAATCCACGGCCACTGCTGCTGCCACAAGCCTCCTTGTAGCAGTGTCCCCTGCCCCTGCCTGAAACCATAAGCCAGGTCATGCCAGAGCCATGGGTGGGAGGTAGAAATTGACAAGAGACGAGGGGGATGAGGAGAGGACACAAAACTAGTCACCTCTGCCCTTGTATCCTGGTCATGAACACTACTCTGGCTATGGGGAAGGAGCCAAGATTCCTTTTCTGTCTCCTCTTCCCCCATCTGCATTCCCTTCTAGGCAAGCACCACATCCGAGCAGGCTATTTTTGTGCTGGAGGTTGTTGCCTTCTCAAAATTGCCTTGACAATGCCTGTGCCGCCCGCTCCCTGCCTCCTGAGAGCAGCTGCCAAACTGAGGTTCTCCCTCACCCTCCGTTAGCCACACAAAAAAAAAAGACCCAGAAAGGTTTTGTATTCTCAGCCCAGTCTGGCCAGATGGGATTCAGAATCTGACTCAGCCTTTCCCCAGGTTGGGATTATTTCCTGCTAGAGGGAGATGGGCTACAGGGAGGATGCTTCTGTCTCTCCCTCGCTGTCCCCACCACCCCCTGTCGCTGCCTGTCAGGCCTTTATCCTCATTGAGATGCAAGGCTGGCCACTGTGGCCATCCGCTGAGCCGTCTGCTCCTGAAGGCACCTTCCCCTCCTTCCCCCCCTCCTCCCGGGGCTGCCTGTGGAGCTATTCTTCAGCCTCTGCATTTCACAACAGCTCAAAGGCAGATGCATCAATCCTTTCAGGGGATGGGGACGTGAGGAGAATGGCAAAGGGGCAACAGGCAGGTGTTGGTAGGTTCCCAGCCATCTCACAAGCCTTGTCCCTCTCCCTGTCCCCCGCTGGCTTGTGGCAGAGGCTTGGACTGAGGCATGGGGCAGGGATGGGGAGGGAAGGGGATGGGGCAGGAAGAGGATGGGGAGGAAGAGCACTGGATTATGCTGACCCCATAGGCATTTCCAGCTGGCATGCAGGCAAGCTCCTGGCTGTCTGCATGCTGCAGCCTTTCCCCCACGCAGGGAGCAGGGATCCAACCCTGTCGACTGAAGGTTTACACCAGAGACCAATTTGGCCCTGGTGCCAACAGCTGAGGGAGGGGGAACCACCCCATGGCCGGTGACAAAAGTGAAGGGTGGGAGAAAAAGGAGAGGTGGGAAGAGGGGTGTTGTTGCTCCCAAAGTCGCCTCCTTTGCTGGGCGCCCTGGGCAAACGGTACTCCTGTCTCACACACTGCAGTAGGTTGAGGATGATTAAGGACCGGGTCTCCAGGACCCCCCCCTCAACTCCCTTACACAGCTGCTTCTGTCCCGCTGCTCTCTCAGCCCTGGCAGGGGCCAGAGGGAGGTCTGGGTCTGGCCGGCTCACCATCTGCGGGAGGGCGGCTGGTTCCTGGTGTGTATTTTACCCGTAGGTGCCACAATCCTTTGACTGTGTGTTCAAAAGCCTTGAGTCTATACATTTAAGAATCAGTAAATTAGAAAAGTTGTCTCCTGAAATGTTGGAGGGAGGAAAAAGGCAGGAAGGCAGAGAGGGATGGGAAAGGACTGAGAGAGAGGGAGGGAAGGAAGGGCTTGGTAAAAGAGAGTTCATCCAGGGGCACTGCCCTGGCTTTGCGCCCATCACCTGCGGGCTGAGAAGGAGAGAAGGAGGCAAGGAGGAAAAAGGAGGACTGATTTCACACATTCAGTGCATATCATACAACCAGGGCAAGGCTTTCCTCCCGGGGCTCCTGCCCAGGATGGCATCGCTGCCGTAGCCAGTCTAGAGCCCTGCCCAGCAGCCCGAACCATATTCGCAGCAGGGTTACAATTCACTGCTTCATTGCTCGGGGGAAAGATAATTTCTCCTTTCTTTCTTTCTTTCTTTTTTTTTTTTTAATTATATATATCTCTTTTTAAGTACTTTTTTCTCCCTTTTCTGTTTTATTTTGTTTTGTTTTTAAAGTCTTATTTTCTGTAACAGCAGCTTCTTTCTGTATTGGTGTGGAAGTTATATAGAGAGATAAATCTATAAATATATATATAAGCCAAACTGCTTTACAGGTTGTCGTTTAGTGGGATTTTTGTTGGTTTGCTTTTTGTTGGTTTTTTTTTTTTTTTTTCAGTGTTGTATGTATAGCAGGCACTTGAGTTTATATGAAGATGTTTGCTTGGGAGCTGAGGGGCAAAGGACTTGGGAGGGAGAGAGGGAAGGAAGGACGGAAGGAAGGAGCAGGGACTTTTGACAAGTGGCCACTGCTAGCCAAGGATGTCCAGGTAGATTGGTGTGGCCTTGCCCAGAGCGTGAAGGATCTTGTAGATTTCCTTTATGTTGAGCCTTTGCTGAGGTTCTCTCTGCCAGCAGCCCAACATGATGTCATAAACCTCCTTGGGGCAGACTCGAGGCCTTTCCAGAACTCGACCTTGGGTAATGCACTCAATGACCTGAAGGGAAGAAAGAAAAGAGACATTGAACACCAGCCAGGCAGTTCCTGGAGGATATCCTGTCCCTGTTACCTCTTAGCTGATGTGGTACCATTTAGTGAACAGGAATGCTGAGAAGCCAAAAGGTCTGCAGATCCTCAGTACTCACCTGTTTGTGTGTTGTTAATGATAATTTTACAGTGAAAACCTTGTCTCTGGCTGTAGACTTGCAGTTCTCAAAAACCTTTCTCATTTGACACCTACCCACCTCAACGTTCTCTCCAATAGCAGGTCACTAGCAAATGAAATGAAGTTTTAATTTGTCAGTTTTCCCTGCTAGTTGAAGAAGATAAAAAAACCTTAAAAGCCCCAAATGAAAGCAATATTTTGCACAGCTGAAATTATATTTTTTCCCTTGAAAATCAAGATTCCTTTCCATTGCAAAGCCCAGGAGAGTTCTCCAAGTGAGAGTTCAGGGCATCTTTTCCTACCTCCATCTCCAAGGGCAGCTTTGCCTCATTTTGACACAGAAAAGCAGCTGAAAGAACAAAATTTCATCTCAAATTACATCTGTGATGGAGAAACAAAATTTTCAGTGCTAACTCTCTGTTCTGGGTCACGTTGGTGCTGCTAATGAGAGAAATGTGAGCTCTTGGACAGCATTAAAGTCCCTTCAGAGGGATGCCAGTGGAAAGGACTCCCCTAAAGTGTCTGTTTTTATTTTGTTCACCAGAGGAATGGATGCAAAGGGAAGCCGGTATGATTTGTCAGAGAGCTGCTATTACTGTCTGTCCTCCTTGGTTGGAGCTGATGAGTCCCAGCATCGCGGTGTGCGAGTGACCTGCCACGCTCTGCAGATAAACACAGATCCCAAGCAGTGTGTTGAGGGAAGCCACCCAGCAAGGGGTGTTTGGAATTTATCATTTATGAATAGTAATGGGCCTGCCACACAGCTCAACTGATACTTATCGCTTTGCTGTTTGCATATAAATACAGAGGGGAGAGATTAGGACCTGCCAAAAGTGGGGAGAGGAAGACACAGCGTGCGGAGAAGCCTGCACTGCCATAAAGCTGCTGGCAGCCGTGACCTGTGGGAGGAGGTGAGTTATGGTTTCTGACAGGACATCCTGAACATGCACAGGAGTCCTGTGGTGGGCCCTTTCTCCCCAGGGCAAGAAAGGGCATAGACAGAACTTAATGGACTGGCTTTCAGATGAGGTAGTGCCCTGTCTCATCCCGCTGCTCAGGAAAGGACTCTTTCAACCTTGAAAATAAAATCTCCTAAAAATGCTCTGGGGGTATGAGGCTGTGTGGATGCCACAGGAAAGATCGGGCATCTCAGCCTTGATAATACCCACACCCACCAGCAGTGGTGCTCAACCAGCCTGGGGGTTGCTCACGGTTCAGTCCTGGCAACCTGGAGTCTGGTATAGGCTCCTTTACTTTGCTTCTCTGTTGGGCTCTGCAGCTGCGGGCAGGCTGCTGCTGAGACTTGCTCTGACACCCCACCATCCAGGAGCTGGTGGAGGTGTCAGTCCCCTGCAACCACCTGGGTTCTGCCCACCCTTTCACAAATTGTGAAAAAGGAGGCAGTTGAGAGCTAACATGGCTTCCTCCCACCAGGACAGTGTGGTCTGGGGTGAGAATCCTCAGCTTTCAGAAAGAAGTGGATATAAGGATAGGAAAGAGAAGGACAAGATTTTTCCAGGGATGGTAGCAAAGCCAATAACAGCTGTATCTGCACAGATTTTAACCAGCCCTCCTCCCTCAAGGCTGGGGGTGACTATTCCCAGGCTTACTGCCCTGCAAAGGAAACTGAGGCAGAAAGTACAGGGACAGCTGAGCTGTCAGATTCCAGCATGCCTATCACCCATGTACAAGCTACATGTGCTCATTTGTGTGTGTTTGTATTTACCCTCCCAGGGAATGCAAGAGCAGCTCATTAAACAGCGTGACAAATAACTTCTGTCGCTGTCTATTCCATTGTTTGTGTCTCTAAAATGTTTGCGTGTGCTGCTTTGGGATATACAGTCAGGCCCCATTGAGCACACGAATGGGCAAGTATTAGAGCTGTAAAGCAACACCTTGGATTTGCCATCTCTGCAACTCACTTAATTAAGGGATCTGTATCCAGAAAGCAGAAAATGCACATTTCTCATTACAAAAGGTGAAATTTCTGAAATCCATTAGATACACAGTAGGATAAAAATGTGCAAGGTTCCCACACACTGCTATGTCAATGCATCTTGTTCCTCTTCTGTAATGCCCCCTGCTATTCTGAGCAAAAAATCTTCCAATGCATTTCTGCTGATGTGCCTCAGACCTCAGCTCTGACACTCTGCTAATCCCAGCTAGCCTTCCCTCAACATTTTTACAGCACAGCCCTATTCTGATGGGCTGCAACTTTTGCTATTCAAAGAAATAACAAGGACAAAGCAGCTCTTCGGGTGCCACCTTCAATGAACTGGGGAAAACCATACGACAGGTATCTGTATGGGAAAAAGCCCCACAGAAATGTATCATGTAACAGGCTTCAAACATTTTCTCATAAACTGAGGACTGCAGTAAGAGCCTCAGCTATAAAGCAAGGAGGAAGAGAGAAGAGGAAATGCAGGGCATGACAATAACTTAGATCCCAGCAGTAATTTGGTTGTCCGCAGTTCTGGCAGTGCTCTGAGAGTTCATCAGATGTGGAATGTCAGGAACTTAGACAGAGAGACTGAGCCAGTACGTGGCTTTGGCAGAGCCTGTTGATTCTTGCATGCCTCAGTTTCCTCAGCTCTTAAACAGAGATAATGACACTTCTCCCATGGTGAAGCATTTATCTCTGTGCCTGAAAAGGGACATCGTGAGGAACTATTGCAGATGCCGAAGAGGGGACCACCTCTGAACTGTTTTCCAAGTGCCTGGAAAGGAGAGATGGTAAAAAAGTAGTTTCCAGCTGAGGTGTCTCAGTACTGTTGTACCTCTGTGTTTGAGAGCTGAAACCAGGGCTGCTTCCCATACGTGAAGATCTCCCAGAGGATCACCCCGAAGCTCCAGACGTCACTCTCAGTTGTGAACTTCCTGTACATGATGCTCTCCGGAGGCATCCAGCGGATAGGCAGCATGGTGTGTCCTCCAACCTGGATGAGGGCAAAGGCACAAGGAAATCTGAGTGATTAGAGCCCTGAAGAAGGGGTCAGCCCTGACGTGAACAGATTCAGGGCCTCCCTGTGAGCTACATCATCGTGGAGCTGCTCAAAAATGCTGGGCTGGCTACTGCCTCCCCAACCGCCCATGGGCTGACCCGCCAATCCCGCCTGGTTAACATGATAGATAGGGTGCGAAATCTATCAAGATAAATGATGTCCTCTCCTCCCAAAATGGGCTTGTAAAGAAATCAAATAACAAAATGCCAATAGCATGCTCCAGCCCTACAGTCTGAGGCACCAGGAGGCAAGGCAAAGACCAGTCAGTGTTCAGTACTGTGTTGAGTTTTGCAGGAGCTCAGTTCTCTGAGGGACCCACCAGAAATACAGCACGAGGTTTGTCCCTCTCTTTTGGTAAGGTTTTCTAAAAGCGATGTACAGGCATTTGCACATCACCTAATTGCATGAGAGATTTTGTGCTCATAAAACTGTGCTACAGGCCTTTTCAAAGAGTGCTTTGAATATGCAAATGACTGCAGGACCGCACTGCAAAAAGGCGGTCTGTTTGTAAAGAACAGGCTCTTACAGGCAGGGAGATGCCCAGCATTTAATGGAGACAGGAAAGCCAGCCCCTTTGGAGAGTTTGGAAATGGAAGGGACCATGGACAAAGTCCCACTGGGGTACACCAAGGCAGGGAAAGGCACCTTCTCCATCAGGGTCTGTCCTTCTCTAAGGCACATGAATCCAGAAGGTAGATACATGCCAACAGTTTGAAAGCAGATGGATTTACCTTCAGATTCACTAGAGATTTCTAAGTAAGTATCTCTGAGCAGGACAAGTTTTTCTCTGTTCTGTCCTTCTACATAAGAAGCACCATCTGTGGGGAAATAGCTAATTGATAAGACCAGCCGGTGCTGGAAGCAGTATGGCTGCAAGTCTCCTGCGCTTGTTTCTGCTGAGGGTAAAGCATCTGAGGTTCTAGTGATGATGAGAAAGAGTGCTTTTTGCAGTGCTGCTTGGAAAACTGCTTGTCTCATTATGGACTCCAAAAAAGCAGTACTAATAACTATGTAGCACTGCAACTGAATCAAAGGGGCAGAAATCTCTCTGGTCCTGTGATGGATCAGGGGAGAAGGTATCTGGTAGCTGGGTTACCAGCATATGTGTGGCTATTCAAAATAATTACATTGTTGCACTCGTTTGGATGAAAACACTTCTTGTACAAACAGAAGCTCTCCTCTGAGTTCCCAGTTCTCCCAAGCTCTCACAGGTACCTTTGCCTGATTAAAGCACAGCGAGCATGGGGAAAGGTCAGCCCAGAGACACACTGCTGTGCTTGGAAGCAAGAGGGACAGGTCTAGGGAGTTGTGTTAGCAGGCTTTCTGTATGAAGGGTGCAAGTCAGACTTCTCTGGACCAGTGCATGCAGTTTTTTCCTTAGAGATCTGCAAACCAGCCCTTTTTCTAACTCAGAAACAGCCTCTTCCTACCAAAGGAAAAAAAAAAAAAGTCTCAGAAACATCTTTCTTTCCTAAGTACAGAGGTGCTCAGAACTGCAATGAATGAAGGAAAGAAAGCTCATTGCAGCTCTACACCTTCTATTTAGAAATAGCCTGGCTGGTGTGTTCTCAACTTGCTGTTCTGAACTCCCAAGAATGTTTTTCCATAATGGAAATGGAAATATACTTCTTTTTCTTTGTTCCTTTGAAACCCTAGGCTGCAATTTTAGCTTTTTCCTGCATTCCCAGCTTTTACAAGTTGCTTACCCTTTTTGTGACGGGTTCTGAGGAAATATTATTGACAGAACAGGACATACTTCAAACTTGACTGTTGCATAAACTGTTTTGTGCTAATGTGTATTTTGTTCTCCTTTAAGTAGCACTAACTCTTCAGTTTTCCAACAATCTCAAGATTATTAGCTATTGCAAAGCTCTCCACATTTGCGATATCCTGAATCTTGCAGGATCAATTGAAATTACAGGTAGTACATCATATTGAGCACACTTAACTCCCTTTTGAATAGGTCTTAGGGCAGTTTAGAATCTATGAACCAGGTCCTCAGCTTACAGGAACACCATTACAGCAGTATTGCTTGAATGGGAGGGCCCTGATTTACATCCTCTTTTGAGGATTGGGCCCCGAAAGCAGAGCAGAAAAGCCCGTAGTCCTATCTTGGTTCTAATAACCTAAAATAAAGTTGAGGTCTAGACTCTAGACACATGCTGGCGAAGAGCTGCCAGTAAAGTGACATATACAGCCAACAGTTGTCCCAAGGATGTGTCAACACAGTCTAGCCTGAGCATTCTTTCCTCTCAGCCCTGTATGCCATGTGAGAACCTTCTACTAAAAAATAACCTAGTAATAATTAATCAAATTAATTTGGGGGGGTGAAATTCCCCCAATCAACACCCAGAAATATATGGATTCCAAAACACAGTTCAGCTGGGCTCATAGATAAGGAGGTATTCTTTGCGTCTCAAACAAAATGCCACATTTTTAAGAGCAAATGTTGTCTGGCACCTACTAGCTAATTCTAAGCAGAACAGTCATCCATTAAACTGTACCATAAAAAGACTAGCACATAAGGCTGACTATTACATTTTAAAGCTTCGCCTTTAACTATCCCTTACTGCTCTCCTCACAAACTGATTAGGATTAAAATTCCCATTTCACAGATGAGGAAACAAATGCAGGAAGGCAGGGAGAGGCCCTGCTCTGAAGCTGTACAGTAAGTGAACACTAAGTTGAGTCTTCCTGGTCTGCAGCCAGCTGTACCCTGTTATTTGCTGAGGCAGCAAAATGATTTAGAGATGAGCACAGAGGGATTGTGCTACTGATGCCACAGGAAGCAGAGTGTGTCCACGGTGACACAAATCCTTTGCATAACATGTAGTGGTTGTGGTCTGTGTTACACCGGTATAGACTTGCACATGATTCCCACAGCTACATACTTCTTTTACATTATGAAGTATGTACCCATTGCCAAAAGCTTAAAAGCAAAATGATGCTATTAAATCAGGCTAGAAAAAAAGAAAAAAAAAAAAGAAAAGATTGCTGGTTTTTATTTCTGCAAAGCCAGTTTGCATGGCACGTCCTTGGCTCTGGAAAGAATCATTATCAGGTCTTCAGCCAGAAGCTGAACATTGCTTCATAGAATCACAGAATCACAGAATGGTTGGAGTTGGAAGGGACCTTAAAGATCATCGAGTTCCAACCCTCCTGCCATGGGCAGGGACACCTCCCACTGGAGCAGGTTGCTCAAAGCCCCATCCAGCCTGGCCTTGAACATTTTCAGGGATGGAGCTGCCACAGCTTCTCTGGGCAACCTGTTCCAGTGTCTCACTACCCTCACAGTAAAGAATTCCTTCCTAATATCTAATCTAAATCTCCCCTCTTCTGATTTAAAACTGTTATCCCTTGTCCTATCACTAGACTTCCTGACAAAGAGTCCCTCTCCAGCTCTCCTGTAGCTCCCTTCAGATACTGGAAGGCTGCTCTAAGGTCTCCCCAGAAACTTCTCTTCTCCAGGCTGAACAGCCCCAGCTCTCTCAGCCTGTCTTCATAGGAGAGGTGCTCCAGCCCTCCAATCATCTTTGTGGCCCTCTGCTGGACCTGTTCCAACAGTTCTATGTCAAGCCCCTTTTTGCTCAGAGCTGGGCCTGGCAGGTTTTGGAAATAAGTGTCCATGTAGGACTGATGCTTGTCAGGAGCATGCTGCTTCCAAGGCTTTTCTAAAACAGTCATGTCATCTTTCCACTCCAACTTCCACCATTCCCCTAGGGAGCCAGGGACGGGGGAGCCATCATGCAGGTTCATCTTATAAAGGGCCCCATGAGTGGAATGTCCTCAAACAGTGACATTGCAACATTGCCCCTGGAGACACTCCATAACCTGGAAGAGGGATTTGCTTTCAAGCAAATAAGGCAAATAAATCCTCTTCTGTTCCTCCCTTTAAATCCTATGATGCTGCCAAACTCACCCTTCCTCCTTGTTATTTTAATGCTTCATAGACCTGGAGACTGGCCTCTTTATCCCATTGCCATGGCTGTCTAGCTTTGCTTGACAGTTTTAGCTCTAGCTTTCTCTCCCTAGATCAACTCCCCGTGCCCACGATGACATGTTATTCCCACTGCTTTGCTCATTCACTTTGCAGTACTATCCTGGTAATAAATAGAGCAATCGGTGCATATCCTCTGAGTGTCCAAAGTTTCCTTCTCCCGTCTCCATTTCAAGATCACTGTATCACCATTTCAAGATCACTATATCACCTACTCATTTCCATCCCTTTCTAATGGATACTGCCAAGTGCATGACCAGATCTACAGCCACATGTTTCTGGTACTCAAGGGTACCTGGCCTCTACTCTGAAGCCTCATTTCACATCCAAGCCCATAGACTTGCAAGATAACCAGCCACTCCCTTTGAGCAGCTTAATGCTGTATTAGATGTGAACCTCAGGGAGCTGGGGGAGGTTTATGAAAGGCCAGTGTTAATGGCCATTAGGGAGAGAGATAATTACTTAATGCTAGTACAGCACTTTGACGATGTAAAGCTATATAAGTGCTATGTACAAGTAGTATTATAAGGTTTGAGGTTTGTCTGCTAGCAAGGAAAGCTGGTGTCTGGGGAAAAAAATCTCCTTGTCCCAGCTTTCTGAATGACATCCTGCTGATTAGGAAGGGAAAAGATGACATGTTATCCCCAATGACTTTGGCAGTGCAGCAGCAGGTAGTGCAGCAGTAGTGTTCAGCAAAGCCTTTGCAATATACCCACAGTTTAGGACACTAATCGATATACCATGAAAATCAAAACCAGAATAGGACTGAAAAACCCTCATGAGAACTTTGGATTGGTGGGAATCCAGACCCTAATATTTTAAAGGCAGCTTTTGGTGAGTAGCCCTATATTCCCCCTCCCAGTTGGCATATGAGTTCCATGGCTGTAGCCCCAAGTAGCATTCAGAAGGAAGCTACTGAGCCACCCCCTCCACACTCCAAGCTGAAGGTTGCTTCATGGATCTCAGCTAAGAACAGAATTTGGTCTCTGGTATCCTCCAAGGCTGTGTTTTATTTTCCTTCTTGTGCAGTTTCCTTCCCAACTTTGAAATAAAACCAAAAAATATATCAGTGTTTTTTTTTTTTTTTTCCTTGATCATTTGACACTTGCTTTCCAAAGTCATTTGACAGTTTTCTTCCTGTTTCTGGCCTACTTCAGGGAGGCTCTGTTCCTGCTCCTGCCTTGGGAAAGTCACACCAACAACCATAGGTGTCTTCATATGGTGCAGCATTATTTGAAGTTCCCTTCTGTGCGCAAGAAGCTGGAGTTTGTACAGAATCCCACAGCAGTAGTGGAGACCTTGGCACCATTTCTTTCCAGGAAAATCTACTCAACACTCAATCCACTCGACCGAGTGATAAGACACACATTCTCTGATTGTCGTCTCTCTTCCTGCTGCTGTAGGTAGGGATGACCTGGGATCTTCTTTAATTGCAGAACTGGCTGTCATCCCAGGCTGGGCTGTACTCCTTTAGACCTCAGCTCCAGGAGCTGGGTGATCCCTGGAAGACACTTAGCTCTGAACCTTCCCCCAGCAACCAGATGTATGTCCCCATCAGGACACATTAATTCCTGCTGTGGGCAGGATGTGTTATTCAGCAGTTCTGGACAGCTTTGTATGAATAAGAGCCACAGGTGGTTGGATCACCCGAGAGGACACAAGGACAAAAAAAAGCAATGCAAGCAAGAGGCAGGAAAAGCTCCTCTGTTTGGCTAAGTTGAGCTCTTGGAGAAAAACAAATAATAGACAAAACGGCTGTAGATCACGCCTTCATGAGGCAAAGTTTGTCAGATCAGGTTGGGGCCTGTGAAGGTGGCTTCTCAGGGTCGAGGCAAAGGGCAGTACGTGCTCGTGGCTGGGTCTCCAGGAGGAGCCACTCCTTCCCTGCCTTCAGTGCTGGATCCAGTGGCACTGAGAGACATTTCTCCATCAGATGTGCCAGTATTTTGCCTGTGTGAGTCCTGACAGATTTCTGGGCACCTTTTGCAAAGCAGAGGGATTAGCTCTGACATGCCAGACAGAGCTGAGCTTTGCTAAACATTAGCTGTCCCACACTTCATAGTTCTGTCACCTTACTGGGCTCTTACAATACGCAAGTAGTTTACATCAGAAGTAACTGAATTTAAGTGCAAGCTGCGACAGGGTGCGATTCCCAAGTATTTTATCTGTGATTTCCTTTCACCTTATCCAGAAAGAAGGGTGCTAGCTATAGTTGAGACTGCACCATCGCCAGAATTGCCCTGGCCTCAAAACATCCCCAAGGTGTTCTCCTGACTGAAAGGCACCACGTGTTATAGCCGTACCACCCCCAGGCTGAGCCTCTTCTAAGCGATTCAAAAGCCATCACTGCCAGCTCTGAGCATAGCCCTATCCTTGCCTTCAGGTCTTGTGCCTTTGCTGTCCCCACTGTCATTGCCAGTGCTGAATGTGAGTGTAAAACCAGTTAACAAAACCCCAAAAGCTTCCGCTAAACATTTTTGACTCACTTGACTTTTTGTGTCTTCACCATGCAGCACTCTGCATGTGCCTGCTCCATTTTCTGGGAATGACGGAGCTGATCCTCTCCTAATCCTCACTCCCTGCATCTCTAACCATCTCCTCCGTTTCAGGCTCTGGCAGTGCCACAGCGTGGGGCTTGCTGCTCCCCCACATACCAGTGACTGAAGACATCTCACAGCAGTTTGCAAGGGATCATAGAGGATTTTTGCAGATTTACAAAATACACAAAGCAACCTGTAGCTGTTTCTCTTGCATGGCTCTGTGCTGAATGTCCCAGCCTTGCCCAAAGCATGGGAGCTGCAGGTCGCCTGCTGCCAGAGGGGAGGGGGTTGGACTTACCCAGAGAGAGCATGGGGAAGGGAACCAAATGTCCCTGTCGTGAGGTGATGTAAGGAGCCAGATGGACTTGCTCAGGAGCAGGAAAGACTGACCAGGCAGGGTTAATGCGCAACTGAGAAGGGGGTGAGACCTTCCTGCTGTCAGTGGGACTGTTTGGCAAGGGACTGTTTGTTCCCCCCAGATGCACATACTGTGTTTAAACATGAGTCTAAAAATAAAGCCTGCCATTGACATTGTTTTTCCTTACTTCATTTAACAATCTACTTGCTTTATGACCTGTAATTCTGAATCACATTGAATCAAGTGGTGTAATTTGCAAGCAGGAACAGCGGCCTTTCTCCCCCTTCCCCTCATCTCTGCTCCACTGAGTGTGTTTTAATCTCACGGTTTTCAGCATTCCTAATGAGCCATTAGCAAGCTGCCAATTACTTATGCAAATGAGGGGGGGCAGACATGGAGGGGTGGCTGTAGCTAGAGGTAAATTCTGCTACCTCAAAACGGCCTGAGATAAATCACTGCTGCTCCAAGAGCTGCCTGTACCCAAGAGCCCTCTCAGTTATATTATCTGCCATCTAAAAATGCCAGAGGTAATGCAGAGGATGGTTAAGAAAAGGGAAACAGAGGAGTAATCGCACATATATTTTTAATTATGTTTGCCAATAATCTATCTGGTGTGCTCCTTACCACAACTCTCACTCCTCCCCTCTTCTTCCCAGAACTCAAAGCAGCAGCACCCACTGCTAGGAAAGGGCTGTACAACCAGCCTGCAGGGGAACAAAGGCCAGTTTCTCATTTTCACATAAGCAAATGCTCCAACATCCACGATCTCAAACACCAGGACATTAGCTGTGAGGAAACCCAGCCATGCCTAATTCAGCTGTGGAGATGTGGGAGCAGAGCAGATGTAGTTTGCAAACCATGTAGTACAGAGGTCAATGAGGCTACCACCAGGTCGTAAACCCCTGTCCCAATAGTTACTGCTAGAGTCATTCCAGGTGAGGGAGAGGTGATGAGTCTCCTGATCCCCTGGGCCACCCACTGAAAGCTTCTTGTGGTCCAGAATGACAAGAGCCCCACACTAGGATGTTTGACAGCAAAGGAAAGTGGTAGCACTGGGGAAGGATTCACCGGTGGGAGACCCAGTAGCTTCCCAGGAGTCCCACTGCTTGGCTGTGGGTTAGCACGAGGAGGCTGTACAGAGGGATGCATGCAGATGGTGGCCTCTGTGGTCTTCTGCACTACGGCCACAACATGGGCACCACATCCAGTCTGTTCAAAAGCTACAAACTAAGTCACCTTTCTCCTGGTCAGTGCCCAGATAACAGCAGAGGCTGGGAAGGCCACTAAACCTATTCAAACTACAGCCGTCAAATAGTTTGTCAGGTGCTGTATGGCTTTAGCAGTTTGCCTCCAACGAGCTGGAGGCTCTTGTACCACACCGTGTTTTTTTAGGACAGACCTGCTCAGAGACATGCAATACCCATGAAACAGCACAGCTGTGGGCTGGTTCAGACTTCAAAGGGGATCTGTAGTCTGCAAAGACTGCATGTGCCAACAGAAATTGTCCATGACTGATCTGCATTATCATTTTGCAGTGAGCTGGTAATACTACCAGAAGTGTTTAATAGCTCAAAAGCTAATCAGATAGAGGCTAAGTTAAACCATCATGATGCAAGAAATGCATCCATCAGGATTCTGCTCTTTTGGTAATGCAGAGAATGAAAATCAGTTCAGTTTTTGGCTTTGGAAATCAAGGAGATTCAACCAATAAATCTTAACCTAGTGATATAAAAGCAAAGTCTCAAAATGGCCTGAGAAATACAGAGCTTAGGAAATAGGACCAATAAAGCACTTGCATGTGCGATCACTCTATGCTAAAATGCTTTCAGATCAGTATCTCATAATCTCCCCTTCCATCGTCCCTCTCTCTCTGTCCTGACAGTGACTCTCCTCTGGGTAACCAATAATGCTCTGTCTTTGTCTGCAGCCAGAGCCATTCCTGACTGACGACTATACATGATTTAGATAAGGCTCCATTACTTAACTTCTGGATGCTAGATAATCAGTTCAATTGCCTTAGCATTAATCATAATAATATTCAAAATTCATTAGGCTAGATTGTTTGGAAATCTATTTCTTGTTAATGTCAGATTCACTGAGCGTAGGGCTGGCAGTGTACAGACAGCAATTTAGTACGACGCAGGGTACGGGAACTCCCTATGGAAGTGCTCCCTTTCCGTACGTGCAGCTGGACTACGATGCAGCAGCTCCTGCCTGCTTTGCCATTTGGGAATCATGTAGCACTGAGTATGTTGCCTGTCGGTTGATCAAGGAGCATCCTCAGAAATAAATATCCGAGTATGGAGCTTTGAAGGGGGAAGGTTAAATGCTCAGATCTGCACCCACAAATCTTCATAGTATCTTTTGTATCTCAGCACCGGGCAGCCAACCCAGAGACTTTTATGTACAGCCATGGTATGGAGGTATGAAAATCAAAAGTCTTTTAAAAATAGAAATTTGGCCCTTGCTTTCCTGAAAACTTAAGAGTACTTCAGAGGGTGGGGCCTTAGCGCTTTACCAAGATGAAAAACTTACAGCAATAAAATATCTGGATCGTTCCTTCTAGCCAGTTTTTTGTAGGGCAATTGAGGACGGTCCCCAATGGTGTGTTTCCTAATGGTTTATTTGGCCTGTTTAAGTATTTTGGGTGATGGTGCTTTCCTTCAGGTACACGTTCTCACCCTCTAGTTGAACAGTGGTTTCTCAGCAGGGAAACATCACAGAAATATAGAACAACTTCAGAAGAGTCATACGCTTTCTGTCCTAATGAAGGCAGTCCAGGGACAGATGGCATTTCAGACAAACACGTTGCAAACTGTGTTAAAATAAAGAGCTCATCATTGGAGGCTGCAATGTCACACCTACTAACGATGTGATTAAACTCATCAGTGCCGGTGGGAAAGCTATGCCAGCTCTGGCACTGCTGAGTGGCGAGCTGCATTTCACAGCAGAGGCAAACCCCAAGCCCCTCTCACCCAGGAGTTAGGCTACTGCAGACACACTGAAAATACGATGCTAAAGGTTAAATGTCCTGAGACCTACAACAGGGGACGTTGCCCTGGACATGCCCTTTCCCATGACTGCCTGAAGCACCCTTGTCAAAAGGTGGTGTGGCACTCAGTGGAGAGGCTGCAGATGGTGACAAACAGGGACAGGCACAGGAAAAGAGAGTGACTGCACCCATCTGATCATGGTTGTGATGGGGAAGAAGCAGTAGCAGCACTGGGAAGGTGTAGAACTAAAACCAGCAACAGCCAAAATGATGGCAGGTGCAGAAGCTGAGGCTGGGGTTAGGCTGCAGGATTCTGCTGGAAAACAAGCTAAATTTGAAAATTTGAATGAATCAAGCATTGCATCCTCTTCTACTCCATTTTCCCACCTGAGACTTTCTGTGCATTGATGTCTCCTCCATTCTTTGTCAAGTTTTCCAGATGCCCTTGTGTAGAACAGAGTTGCTAAAGTCCCATGCATTTTAACCACCGTGTTAAAATTCTTCCTCCCTATTTATTTACCCAAGAGTGTAAATAAATAAGCAAACCCACAAACACAGGAACCTGGTTCCCAGATGCCATTAGAGCCCTTGAGCAGTAATTGGCCATCACAGATATTGCTAGTTGCCTTCTGCTCCCCTTCCTGCAGCCAGCCAGATTCTCCACCCCGGTGAGCCCCGCTGGGACCATTTCACGAACCCAGTGCCCAGTAGGGCACATCTGACTGGTTCTGCTGTAATATAAGACTGCTTCTAGATGGTCAGCTCTCCAAAGCAGGAGAATTTTCCTAGTGGAGTCTCTAGCCACCATCTCTCCATTAGGGTTAGCCACAAGAGGAAGGACGGAAGGAGAAAGTGAGTCTAGAGAAACCACTAATGTTCTGCAGTGTCTGAGAGGATGAATGACCCCTGCAGACATATGCTGAGCAGACAGGACAGTCCTCAATTATGTCATTGTTGGAGCATTTACTTCAAGGAGAAACGTGACTGCAAATGCTGGGCTTAAAGCCTTGGCTGTTTTCACTGCCTCTGGATAAGCCGCTCTAGTCCAAGAGCATTAGGTATGTGTATGCAGCACGCACAGGCAATGACATGCGTGTCTGTATATGAAACTGTTTTACAGCCCAAAGAGTAGAGCTTGGAAATAAAACCCCCTTATTAAATTTCATTCTGCCCTCTTTCCTTTGTGAGAGTGGGCCTTACAAAGGTATCCATAGGTGCCAATCCATTTATCCCAGTGGGCAGCCCACAACCTCCCCCAGGAAATCACAAGCAAATCTCACCAACATAATGGAAATTTCCCATTTGCCACACTGATTTTTCCTCATCTTCACCCTCACCGCATTATCCCTGCACTAACTACTCTATACTTCTCTCGACATTTTCTAACCTTCAGGCTCACAACTTTGTAAATATTTGCAACCAGGTAGCACATCTCCTTACTCTGGTCATTCTTTAGACAAACTATTTACATACAGCTCTTTCTATCCTTGGCAATCAATTGCTTCACACCCTCTTTGTTTCTGCTGCACCTCTCCAGAAGCGGTCGACCTTAAGGATGCTCTTTGTGGGCCTCAATCAAGGACATGTGGCTGTGTAATAATAGAGTATTTAAAATAACGATTGCTGTAGAGGCATGTGCTTTGCTCTTTGACTTGGGTTCTTTACATGGGTAGCTTCAGAAGAGCATTTATTTCACTGGCATACTGAAAGCCACAAGCTTGCTCAGGAGCTGCCACCCCACAAGGGACTGTGCTTAGTTCGAAGAGGACAGGGTTTATAAAGACAAAATGCAGCGTGGCCTGGGGCAGGCACAATCGCACTTTACAGCGATACTTGCTGTATATTGATCAGAACCAGCTCGGTTCTTTATTAGCCACCCGAGAGGTGCGATGAGCTGCTACTGGTGTTTGTGCTTGATAATCAAAGGCATTTGTCATTCTTCAAAATGCTCCGTTTGATTTGGGTGCCTGTGAAAAAATGGAGGAGAGCAATCCAGAGCAAGAGGCAGGGAGGCAGCAGGCACGGGCAGGGTGTCCTGACCCATAGGACATCCTTGCTGTGGCATCCCACATGTGGTCACTATCCCATGGGGCAGGACCCAGCAGCTCCTCAACCACTGGCAAAGCTGTCCTTCATAAAGCTTGAAGAGCAGCAGCCGTCACTGCTGTACAGCCGCCAGCTGCCTGGCTCCTTCAAAACCCTGCCTTTCTGTTTTGGATTTCCTGCATTTCCTAGACAAACTGCTCCGGGGTTTTTTTTCTCTTCCTCGCACTGACCAGTACAGGTGGCCTCGCTGCCCTCTCCTGCACCTCCCCCAGCTTGAATTTTAAACTGTTTAACAGCTTTAAATGCTCCTACTGAGGTTTCAGACTGCACTTTGCTGCCATCCCTCTGCTTTTCTGACACAGGGAAGAAGAGTGGTTTGGAAACCTATTGTGGACTTCCCTCCGTTGGAGGTCTAATTACATGGTAACCGGTGACCTTGTAAGTACAGGGTAATCTGCTGTGTCATAGCAGGGTAAATTATCCCAGTACTTCTGTCTTTTCCACTACAGCCCTCTGCAAAGATGGAAATACAGCCGGTTAAATGGTAATTAATCTTTGAACCGTTTAATACTTGCCCAAGCCAGTGAGGTGCAACCAGCAGAAGCCCACTGGCTCTGTGTGGGACAAAGGACCAACACGGGAGACATTGCTCTGGGAGTGCCTGTCAGCTGGCCAAAGCAGGGGCCACTTTGTCACCCAGTATCTCTGGGTGCCAGCTGCCCGAGGCAGTGGCTATGGGCTGGATGTGACTGTCTCTTGCCTGCACTGTGTTAGACATCGCTTACGTGGAGGGACACATCCAGACTCATTTGCAGGAGGAAAGGATCACTAGGGGCATGTGGATGCCCGAAGGGAACAGGCACACACCTTGTCTGTGTTAGCAGGATGAGGCCAGAGGTTCAGAGCAGCTCATCCATGATGGGGGTGAGCCATCGGGGAAGTTTCTGTGCCCTCAGCACAAGGGAGGTGCGTGGGAACAGCACCAATGCTTTCCTCTGAAACCATCCAAACCAGCCAGGCACGGCCCCAGGCATTCACCCTGCAAAACTCCAGGAAAACCAGCCAAGACATCTGCTTTCTCCCTCCCCACTGTGAGATGCACGTCGTTCCCTCCCATGCTGACACCCTGTCACCCCAGATCCAGGGGCTGTCTTTCTGACCCCTGGTACCTTTATGGCAATGAAATATATTTGCATACATTTTAGACCCACTGACATCGTTCCCTCTGGAGAGCTTCAGGTTTTTATAGTAACCACAGCGAGGATTTTCAGATTATAGACTAATAAAATATTTTAATTTGCTAGGAACATTAAGGTGGGCACTGTACGATTCCTCTGACATTTAAATAGTGCTTAAAAAAGGCGGGGTTCTGAGTGCATTTATTTTCCAAACAGGAGCACTGAAATAGAAAGTCAAAATCCCACATGCTGGTACCGAGATCAGCTCTGACACCTCCCCTCCGTGCCTGTTTCACTTGAATACCTGCCAAGTTAAATAAGCAAACATGGGATTTCAGCGTCCTAGCTGCAAACCTGTTTTTATTGAAGGAGCCCTCCCCCTTAGTCACTCTGGTTATGCTGCCACCCCATCTCAGCATCTACAGCTCCATGTGCCACTGCCCTCTGCGGGCTGGGTCCTGACTAATGGGTGCTGCAATGGGCAGCATGGTGGGTTTTCACCTCCACCTACACCCATCTATTTCTCCCACCCCATTGTGCACACTGATTAACTAAGAGGATCAGACTATATAGCAAGCAAGCCATGGGTGCAGAGTAACCCACCACTTCCATGGCATGTAACACACACATTGTGCAGGCTGTTGAGCCAGCCCCTTCCCTCTGGCTTTAGGTGGCAATTGCATGGTTTGGAGTGAATAAGACTGCATAAAGCAGGAGCATTTTGGAGGAGGAAAGCTGTCCCTGCAGCTCTATGGGTTGATACGGCTGATAGCTCCACGCTTCCTTTCCTAACCTGGAAAAAGGGGCAAGGTAACTCACTAATTTCTCAAAGATGCTGTGCAGGTAGTAGCTTGTACAGTAAAGCAATGAATGGCATGGAAAAGTCTGCCAAGAAAGGGAATAATAGTCAGATGTTTAACTCAGAGTTAGCAATACCTGGCAAAAGAGACAGAGGGTTACGCAATTAATATTCCAGAGAAGAATAGCAAAGAATTTCCTTTGTTCTGTGAGTACTTTTGCCTTGTACCTCAACTGGATCATACAAGATTAACGGCAGGTGATTATGTAAAGTCTGTATTACACGGCTGAGGCAAGTGTGGGCTCAGGCCTCCCCATTATCATTACCTGACTTTGCATGTTCCCTTTTGCAACCTCAGCATTTTTTTTATAGGATTTCTGGGTGGTTATTTTAAGAAAACTGTGTTAAATTTCCTGCTTCTGTGCCAGATACCTGCTGTTTAACAAACGGGCCATGACTAAGCATAGACTAGAAATTAGGAACATCTATGAGTTAAAGCAATGAGATTCTGGGACTGTCTTCCCTTAGGAGCACATTAAATAGTGGTGCTTGATTATGAAAAGGATAAAACTGATGTGATTGATGCAACAGGAGATTAGATTTGATGATCCAGGGAATCCCTTCCAGCCCTCTCTACTCCTAATGAATTTATTTTTTAAGGGTAGGGAGGGGAGACACAGTGCTCTACCAATGGCACACAACAGCAATGCGTGTAAATACCTGCTGATGGCTAGTGGGTCTCCATCCCCAGATTTAACCACTTCCCATCACCAAGAGGGTGGAGCACATCTGTCCTGGTTCTGCCCATCCTGATCGTACCAAGCAGAGGTGGGCACAAGGATCCTACCTGCTCATCTCTTTGCATTTTCTAACTACTGAAGACTTCCAAAATTCACTGTCCTTGAACCAGTACCACAAATGTCTCATCTCACAGACTCCCTATGTATTTCTAATGTACTTACCTGTCTCCCAACACTGTAATGACAATGTCCCTTGCACTCTTTTTTTTTCATGTGAATCTTATTGCTGAAGATGAGCAGAGATCACCTTTTAACAATTGGAAACTGAGGCACAGAAGGACCAACTGAATTTTCTATGGTGACATAGGTCATTGATAGCATGGAAGGGACCTGCAGCCCAGTTCAAGGCTGGGATCTCGCAGCTTGACTCTTCTCCATGCATCTAACTGGGATCTCCCTTTCAGAACAGGAATAGCAGAGCAGAAAGCATTTTTCAGCCCAAGCATTCACTGGTCTGAGATTCCTGTCCTCTGTCAAGACAAAGGGGTTGAGCTTGGGGTTTCTGATGGCACAGTGCAAGGTTGTTTCAGAAGGGATGCTCAGGAAAAGTGGTTACATTCCTTTTTCCCCTCGAGTAGTTTTAATTCTTTAATTCTGACTTGCTAATAAGATAAAATGCTGCGATTTCTGCAAGATCAAATGGTGAAGGATATGCTAAGGGAGTTTATTAATTAGCATGCTTCCAGGGCTGGGGAAAACAAAACAAAACAAAACAAAAAACTAATAAAAAGAAGAAACATAAGATGATAAAAGAAGATGATAGCTATAAATATGACCCAAGCATTACCTGCCATGACATTTTAGCTAAGGGGAAGCTGTCATGGTAGTTCTGGACACTCTGATAGTGAATAAAAATCATAAATGAGAGGGCAAGACTTTTTCTTTCCAAAATGTGGTTGTTCATTGACATGTGCTACATTTCTCCAGGGCCTGATCCTGCAAATAATACCAGGTATAGCACTTTCGTGTGTGAGTGCTCCTATGGCTTCCCAAGGGATTGCTTGAAGCAGTGAGTGTTAAGACCAGCGGTAAGCGGTTGCAGGAGCAGATTCATAGTGTGCCAAGAATTTTGGATGAAAAGAGCTATAAAGAAGTCACATATTATTATGTCACATTGCAAAGGTCAAGCCCAGTATTTGTTCTGCCATAAGGACATGATTGAAAGGCAAAAAAATAGTGTCAGGGCACAGGGGAAAATAATTTTTTAAAAGCTGCCTTCAGGGTTGAGGATACAAAATTACATCAGTGCTTAAAACTAAATTCCCATCCACACCCTACAATTCAATTTTGGCTCAGAAAGGCATAAACGTAACAAAATCACCTTTCGGTGGCATGTCTCCTTATCTGCTGACATATCCCCTGCAAAATCAGCGATATCTAAACTCACACTCCTGTGTGATTCTGACAACAGTCAGGAACTGCCAGAGCCCTGCTGTGTCACGGATCCCGGGAGAGCTTTGCAAGATCCACTCAGCTGCTTAACACCGAATAGGCATTCCATTAATCCCCGTTGCTGCCAGGGCAGGAGGAGTGGTGGTGACACTGGGAGGAGGCTGTGCAGTGGGACAGCTAGTCCTTCATCACCTGGTCAGGAGCATACACCTCACCTAGCAACGGCACAGGGAGGTTTGGGTAATTGTAGTCTGGTAATTTGTCCCAGTCACGGCCACTTTGCAAATATTTATGTCCATGTCTCTGGGCTTGCTGGCACAGGGACGCTATAGAGAAGTATGGAAGCCATCACTTTCCTGCCTTAACTTATGAGGGATCATAACTGCTCTGAACAATGTCTTTGGGTGGGTTAGCTCAATCTGCTTCCAAACAGACTCGAGCAAAGACTCCCCAGCTTTCTGGATCAACAGAGCACTTCCATGTATGCAAGCAGCAAACCCCCACAAGGCAATCAAGTCCAATCTTTGCCCCTTTCACAGGCTTCGGCAGCTCTCCTCCAGAAGCTCTACAGCTTGCTGGCAGTGGCTTCTGCGATGCTGTGACAGCTGGGGACCTTGCCAGGTTGAGCATCCCCACGCAGAGGCTCCAGCAAGCGCAACGGGATGACGGCTCTCCTCTGGGAGGGGAGAGAGGGCAGGTTGAACAGGGTGTTACCAGCCATCAGCTGGCTCCCATCAGCCCCCACCTTGGCAAACCCAAACCCCTTCGCACTGCCGGAGCATTGAACCCGTACCAGTCCCTCACTGCCACTCCTCTGGGCAAAGGATGGGAGCAGCAGTGGAGGGGTGATGGCTGACATCCACTCGATCACAGCTGCAAGCGCCCAACTGGTCAGACGCCGAGGCTGTGTCTAGACGAGCAGACAAAAGGCATCAGGGCTGGCATGTGACAGTCCAACTGTTCAAATGGTCTGGTTTTAGTCCACGCCAATTTGCCAGCGTCCAAACAACCGTTGAGAGGACAACACAAGTCAGGGACAGTCCCCGGCTGAGCAGTGCAAGCACCACCCTGCTTGGAGTGGTTTAGCTGCATGGAGACAAATCATGTTGTGCTCACCAAAATCAGACCCAGAGCTGTCCACTAGTGCAGACACAGCCTGAACACCCACAGAAGAAGAGCGCACCGAGGACTTTTGCATTCACCTCGCATTATCACACCACACGGACAAGCCCCAGAGAGTTGCTCTTAGTAGAAACACGTGCAGTTCCCACCACGCACGAGAGCCCCTTTGCTGCCAGACGCACTAGACCCGACCTAGTCCCAAAGCCGCTCAACCCCACGTGTCGTTTCATGCTCAAGCGGCACCAGTCCCCCGCTTCCAGCTGCCCCAGGGGTCGAGATCCACTCACTGTTGCAGCTGCCGACGGTGCCAGTCTCTGTCGCTGCCACGCTGCGCTGAACTGACCCTTCGGACGCGGCCCTTCCTGACAGTGAATGGGTGAAAACAAGGGAAGGAGACAAACAAAAGAGAAGGGAAGGGTGAGAGAGGGAGGGAGGGATGGGGGTGGATGAAGCAAGGGGACAAGAAGGGAAAGGGTGTGTCTTTAACTGAACCATACGTCTTTCACTGGCTATAACATCCCAACACTGCACAACCCTTGCTGCGAGGGCATGGGGCAGGTGAGACCTCCTGGTGCAGGTCACCTGGCACCCCACACCATCACCTGCACCAGTGCAGAGGGAGGGCAAGCTGGGCGAGAACCAAGGTGGCCTTGGCCTCTTGAAACCTCTCCTTGGACTGTGAAGCCACATCCCTTGAGGGACCCAAAGTCTCTCTCCAGATGGGAGAGGTTTTAGGAGGCTTAAGCAGTTCCTCTGTATCTGGTACTCAAACATCCTGCTCCTTGCCCATTGCCAGCCCTCCTGGGCACGGTGCAAGGACGCATCTGCCTCTGCCAGCAGAACAAATCCCAGGCCTGACATCATTGCCCAAGCAGGCTCGGGTTAGCCAGAGTTAAGGGTCTCATTGGCCAAATGTCCCAGTGAAGCAGCCGGTACATCATCCTATGCTTCCCCAAAAGTCTTTGTCGCATCAGTACTGTTGCAGGTTTGGGGGGAGGAAGAAAAGTTCTTATCCCACAGCTTCCAATCACCCTGAAACCTGCCGGTGCTTGCAAAACTGAACCTTAGGAGTGGACAAGGGAAGCAAAATGATGGAGCAGAAAATACAGCACTACTTTTTCCTATATATTAAAGTAGGAAAGATTTGGGGAATGAAAGGGAGGAGATGGGGTAGGGATCTCAGTGTGCAAATTAAGAGCGAATGACAAGCATAGTAAGGTCTGCTGACTTTCTAGTTCGGTGTTCCTGTTCCCACCAGGACAAAAAGGAGACAAAATCCCAAGATTTTGTTGGTGAGCATGCTGGGTTGTTGGGAGACTTTGGCTGGACTGCTTAGGAGCTGAAGCTGACAGCAGCCCCAGAGAACACCAAAAATACAGCCTCAGGGTGTGTCCAGCCTAGTCATCACCCTGGGCGTCTTCCCACCCTGCACCAGAGGTGAAAATTGAGCTGCTAAATGTAGCTGACAGCTCATTCTGCTTGGGGAATTGCCCCGTGAAGGACTGACTCACCTCCCTTCCCAAAGAAATTGAGGTAGGAAATGGGTGGGGGAAAGCCTTAGAAAATTGTTTCATGCTGGTTCTTTAAATTGCCTCTGCATTACAATGTTCCAGTTAGGGAGAAAGAAAAGAGAGATCTATCGCATAAAGCAACATCCTAAAGCCAGATGTGGCAGAGGTATGGACATTGGAAAGAAGCAGAGCAAATGAAGTCATCCAGCAGTGGAAAAAAAACATCAATATAATATAGTGCAGAACAAAGCAAATTCTACCTCAAACATAGAGCTGAAAGAGAAACATCTTCCTCTGTCAGATCTATTACCATGCATTTATTCCAATAACAAATAACTAACCCAGAGAGTAACCCAAACCTGATTTATTCTTCCATCTAAGTAAATACGAAGAGGCAGCCGAATCTGACTGCAAAAAACACTGATCTCATATGTTTTCCTTGTATGTATCGGAAAAAAAATAGGAGTGGAGTTTCTGCCTTGCTGCCAGGGGATGCTGGCAAAGCATTTGAGCTATAGATATTGTATCTTGTCACTAATGACTGCAGGGAACTAAAAGGGATTTGGATTTTTTAATGCTTCACATTAATTGATAATTTGGTCTCAGAATCCACAGTGGAACACAGGATTTGCTATATTGGATCAGTCTAGTGGCCCATAAAATCTGGCGTCTTGCCTCAGTGATGCTCAGAAAAATTATCATCCAGTGTCTTTGCTTATAGGGTTGTCGGCAGTTTCTGCAAGGCCATACAGTTGAAAGAGGAAAGATCTTTCTGGCCTGCAAGGCAAGCCTCTGTAAAACCCTGAAACGTGGCTTTGGTAGAGCTGTATTACATCTTTGTTTTGTTTTGTTTTGTTTTAATGCAAGTAAGAAACTCTGTAACTACAAATAATTTCAACAGATGTGCTGCTGGTTTTCCTCTTGGTCACCACAGCTGAAATAGCACGAAAGTGAACTTTCCCTTTTGAAGGGCAAATGAGAACATCACTGGGATCAGAGGGGGAAAGATGCCTTGTACTGAGTGAAACAATATTGATTAGGCAATGTAAAGATTTCCCGCACTAATTCCTTTAGCAATCTTATCATGTGTTGCCCACATAATTGGATGGGGAAGAGAGAGGTGGAATCGCTTAAGCGTTCAAAGCTCAACACACACCGAGAAAAGATTCCTATTTTGTGTGTGTGTGCAATTTTGTGCATCATTGCCCCTTGATTGTATAGTGAACATGCTCTCTTTGACAGCCTAGCCCTAAACAGCCTGTTTATTAAAGACAGCTGCTTGCAAATAGGGGCTTTCTCCATCCAGCTGGCGTGGAGAAGGAGCTTGCTGTGGCTGAGAGAGAGGCAGGACTATGGAACAGAAGGGAATCAGGAGAGGAAAGACTGTGGAAACCCTTACCATGCAGGAATCAGGAGGAAAAAAGAAAGACGATGCTTTCTTTCCATGCAAACATCTTAATTAAGGAGGACAATGAAGATATTTGCATCTTAATTTTTCTAGGGAGGTTTTCAGTTTGTCTTCAAGTGACGCCTAATTTATCTGTGCTCCCACTAAACTGGCTTATAACTTCTCTGCCTCCAGTTCTTTTGCTGATCATACTGAGGTTTGGGGATGGTCCCCACCTTTCTCAACTGATATGTGATCTCACGGCTGTCCCCATGGTAAAGGAGTGACATCACTGTCCTGCAGGTGGGAAGGTGGGTGGAGGCCACTGGCCAGCTGGGATGCAGTGGGGAAATGGGTCCAAAAACCTAGATAAGGTGAGAGGGAAGGCTTTTACACATCTAAGTCTCCCTCAATTCTAAGTGGCAGTGCTCCTTCTAAACCATGAACAGTTTGTCTCCATATGCTCAGGAGCACACACACTATTTCTGGTCCACCTGGGGCTAAAATAATGAAGCTGGCTGGCATATGGTTCTCCACCTTCTTCTGCCCTAGCTACAGTTTAAATCAGGCCATCTTGGTAAAACCTATGAACCATCAGCTTCTGTGGCCTGCCCTGTACAAAATCCTTGTTTCTGATGACACCACAGAGGAACATGTTTTGGATGGATCTCCACTGTGGGAGAGTCTCTCTGGCTCAAAACTGTGTTCTTTTCCATGTATCTCACAGCTTTCAGGCTAATGGGATGTCCAGAGTCAGGGCAGCAGGAGGAAGGGAGAACATTGCATACCAGCAGCCTCTAGCAGGTAGATGTTCACCTGGGGACCACACTTGGACAATACAAATTTGAACAGAGGCACAAACAGTTTCACAGTCAAGGACGGGGAAGGGGGGAACTACTCAAGAACGGGAGGAGTAGCTTCTCTTTCTGAATCTGTTGGCTGCACCCAGGGTGCACTGAAAAGTCCTGCTCTCCCTAGTTAAATTTTATGGGAAGGGAATTTCAGGAGAGAGCTCCTGAAATATCTGCAGGAAACTTGCTGTCTCAAGTTCTCATAGAAGAGGTGAACAGCCTCGGGTGTTTTGGCTACATTGAGAAACAATCCCAGTTTTCTGAACTGGACTGAGTCTCACTTTATGGAGATGGTGTCACTAACTCTCAGCTGGGTCCAGCATTTCACTGGTTACTCGCCCCAGCTCCCAGGAAAGCAGATATCAGCCTGGGCAACTTTTAAAAACAGCCAATGTCCAGTCAGTTGGGACCCTGACCTCAGTCAGAGACATAGGGGAGAGTACAGAAACAGAAGAGCCCCACAATAGTCTTCCACTCCTTAATATACCTGGTGACACAGGGATTTCCTGAAACGGGAGAAGTATATATTTGGTATTTGCTAACCCCTCATAGATTACTTTTCTTCTACAGTTCTGTTCAATTACATTTTCAACCCATCTCAGCTGTTGGTGCCTACTATGTCCTGAGACAAGGAGTCCCACCACTCTTGCTATCCACTGTAGCATCTCTGTTGGATCTGAACCTGCCATGACCATCACCAGGTGTTCTAGGTCAGGAAATACTGAACAACCAACAATTCCTCCCTATTTGGCTACATCTACCACCTCCACAAATAGAAGGTCAGGAGTTAAAAACCACCAGGCAGCCAAGCTGACAGGCTTTAAACTCCCATCTCTCTGGACCTCAGTCTAGTCTTTGGGAGAAAGCAAAAGCCTTTATTCAAATGTCGGGGAACAGGGCTGAGCTTGGACTGCAAGAGTGTAAGTTTGATTAGCTCTCAGTAAGTGTATGAGGGTCTGGGTGGTTTGAGGGGAACACTGTGAGGTTAAACACAGAGGTCAGCGTTTGGGTGAATGTTGAGACTATGTTAAACAAAAATCCAAGCCAAATGACTTGCAATGCAGCAGCAACATACCCCAGGCAGGAGAAGAGGTGAGCGTGGGGGTCAAGTACCATAGCAGGGAGTTTTTATTTCCCAAAAACAAACTGCTCTTTTGTGCCTGTGCTTCAAAGAAGATGTCACCAGATTGTGAGAGCTCTTCACCTGCCACATCCCTCTCATTACTGAAATGAAATAAATGGCAACAGCATGAAAACAGCAACTCAAGCAGGAGAAAGACAGGTAGACAGTGAGGAAGAGGGGAGGGGGGGAAACAGGGTGCAGGTGGAGGTCTTGGCAGAGTGGAGAATTAGGGCAATTACCATTTCTGAGAAAATGCCAGAAATACAACACAACATAATTTCCCCAATTAATTCCTCTGCACTTGAGCTGCTTTGTGTGAAGGGCTCTTAATGTTTCAAACAGAAGGAAGAAAAAAAAAAAAGACTCAACATTTGTTTTTCCCTTAGTGTAGAAATGGGGAAGCGTTGAGGAAAAATGTCTGGCTAAAACACAAGATGATGCTGTTACATCTTCCTTTCAGGAGATAAGGAACTGTGCCGTGAATTCAATTTGCAGAGTTTTTTACAGGAGCCACAGAGATATCAAAGACCAGCACGTTCAATATCACACCGACTTTTCTTGCACGCAGAACACACCAGGACAGGAACAGAGACACTTAACCCACACACCCACATTGAGCAGCTCCCTTGCCTCCCCCATTTCCAGTCCTACTCCAAGTTAGGTTCTTTTGCCCCAAAAACACCAGTCAGGGCAGTTGTGAGGCACTGTAGTATGAGTCGTTCATACCTCATGGGGCACAGAGGTGCCATCTAATCAGAACAATGGCAATGAAAACAAGGAAAGAAATAACAAATCAGGGGTTAGGGTGATGGGACACATGAGTAAACACATGCTGAGAAGGGCGTGTAATACTTTTAGCAGCAGACACAGGCTCCTGCATACAGCAAGACGATGGCTCTGCCTGGCCAACCACAGTTCTAAGTGCCTCCAGGTAACTATGAGACTTTCCTGCCCTTACTTAGGTGTGATAAACCAAGACAAGTTCACCAAGATCCCATTTAGTACAGGAACAAATTAAAGTACCTATTACTTCTAAGTCCTTCCTTAGTGTAACATATATCTACAGATATGAAACCTTCCCGTCATGCTAGCCGAAAGGATCGTGACAAAGTAGTACATTATATTTTTCACCTTGGAGAAGAAGAGCCAAAAACGGATACTCAACTGCTCAGCATCCACATGACACTTAGGTACTGGAAATGGTACTGATGTTGGAAGCTGAATGTGGCACAGACGTTGTACCATTGCACGCAACAGTCAGCACAACCGGGGACTAAGCTGGTTGTCCCCCACCCACCAACAGTGAAGTGGAGCCTGAGTATGTCTGGGTGCACAAAGCCTGGCTTGCTGCTGTCCAGAGCTGACTATTCCTGCCAGCATACACTAAGTCTGCTTTAAAACCTGAGATTGGCAGCTTTTTTTCCCCAAAAAACTGAGTGAGTACCATATCCCAGATAGAAATTCAGAGGGAGTTTTCTTCCCCTCTGCCCAATGGCATCCTGCTTTGTAGGCGATGGTGCAGACCCCTAACACCCTCATTGCAGGGCTCTTTCCCAGTACTAACAGGGCTAGACAGGATTTCCCCTCAGCAAGGCTCCATCTCCCATGCTGTAAATGTGCTGCATGAGATGCACAGCAAAGCAACAAAGAGAGCACCAGGAGACACGAAAGTGGGTGTTGTACAGCTGAAGGATATACATTCAAGGCTGGATGGGGCTTTGAGCAACCTGCTCTAGTGGGAGGTGTCCCTGCCCATGGCAGGGTCGTTGGAACTCAATGATTTTAAGGTCCCTTCTAACTCTAACCATTTTGTGATTCTATGGGCATTAAGCAGCCCTGGAAAGGATGCACAAAAAATGCCCGTGGGAGAGAGCAGCTAAATTTCTGCAGAGCGTTCAGAAGCTGGTGGGAACAGAGTACCATTCAATGGCTGTGTGATTGTTCAGGGACCCTCTATCTAGGAGAGTGTGGGTCAGATTAAATCTAGTTTCAATGTAAGGCTTATTTATTAGTCTTATCTACCATGGTGAATGAGCCTCTAAAGAAGCACAACCCAGGCAGCTGCTAAACCTCAGTGATCTATTACTTGCATGGAAACTTCACTGGAAAAAAACCTGACTGTACCCAGGAGAAAAAAAAACAATTTTGAACTCCAGAGGAGAAGAACTAAAATAAGAGATGGTCTAGATGGGAGATGGTCATCAAGAAGCAAACTGACAATGAGCACTGAAAATTATAAAGAATGTGGGTTTTTCTCTAGCCGTTTTAAAGAAAAAGAAGAAAGAAAATGTTTACACAGTAAACCTCCATGCTTCAGAGGAGGAGGTAACTGGCAGAGGGATGCTAAGCTTTTTAAAGAACACTAACCTAAGGCCAAAGTCACAGCAGAAATGTTGTTTTGGTTCCGATGTCTAAGGATGTGAGAGCCAAGGTTCATAGGAAGAGATATTAATCTTTTATTAAACCAACCGATACTACTGGATAAAAAACCCCAAAACAAAACAAAGAAAAAAAACAACAAAAATTTCAGAGAGGTTTTGTGTGTGTAAAATTCATTCTTTTTTTTTCCCTCTCCAAAAACATCATATGTTCTAATAAAAGATATTATTTCTTCCTGCAAACCTTTTCTCTCTCAAATCCAAACAATGCTCCAAAGTGGTGAGGACACAGAAGCAGGGAGCTTTTTTTTGTTATTATGTTTAGCTCTGTGTTGCTAGAAACAGAAACATATTTTCAGAGCCCTTTGCAAATCCTGCATGTGTCTTTTTTTCTTTTTCTTTTTTTTTTTTTCTTTTTCTTTTTCTTTTTGACAAGCAGGTGTCCTCTGCACGATGAACTGTGACCAGGAGAACACTCAGGACAGACCTCTGGGAAAGAATGGAGCTAAATCCCTGAGAGGTTTCCAGCCCAGGATTTGGGGCAGGATGCCAGAAGGGTAGGATATAGGAGGTCTGGACAGAGGGATGTCGTGATGAAGTTTAATGCCTTCATAAATCCTTCCTCTACCAAACATGTGTCATCACTGCTGATGACCCACACATGTCACGACATTACCTTGGTAGTTATTAAGGACTGTTGACTACTATTTAAGACTGTGTTCTCTTCTAAAGAAGAAGAAATACTGGCCTTTCCCTGGGAAGCTGCCACATGATTTTGTTTTGGAACTGAATTGCACATTCTGGGAGACAAAAGGAAAATTACCTGGATTTTGCTGGAGCACAGGTGAGTTCAGAGCCACAGAAGGGCTCTGGGAGCAACCAAACCCTAGTCTGCTGGGTGAAAGCACAGCTGGGGGTCCTAAGCCCAGCCCCAGTGATGCCCCCAGTTCTGGACCACATCCGCCAGCCATCCTGACAGCCTCCATCCACCCAGCCAGCACTGGGCAGGCACCGTGTGCCTGACTTGCTGCAGTCTCCATGCCACACTCAGCTTGGCTGCGGCACAGCGTCCCTGACCTGCAGCGTCCCACCACCTGCTGTCACAGTCCTGAGTCATACCTAAAAAAATCGCCTACTCGCACTTTTTTTTTTAAAGAAAACAACAAGGAAAATGAAATCCGCCCAAATCTTTCTTTTCCAATATGGATATATTCTATCCTGCCTTCCCACAGAGACCCACACCAAAGATTGCACAGCACATTACACAACGCATCACAGAAATGCTTCTTCAGCATCCCTGCCTTAACTCTTCAAACAGATGTCCAGCTACTTCTTGTCTTCCCAGTCCCTCCACTTTCTGATCAGGTGCTGTTTCACCTCTCCCCACCACCTCCACAACCATCTTCACTCCATCCTGTCTCATTGAAAGAAGATTTAAAGGCACCAGCTGACGGGATCCCTCTGTGATGCACAAGGAAAAGGACACATCTGTCTTCAGGCAGAACATGGAGAGCCTTGCGGAGAGGGGAAATAAGCCTCTCTGCTGCTTTTGTTACGCAAATGTTTGTTTTCTGTATCCAAATGTGTAACAGGAAATTAAGCAGTTCACCTTTGTTAAAGCACTTTTGCATCCCACAAATGCAGGAGCCAGATGGTGTTCTTTCTTTGTTTTAAAAGATTAAAAATTAGAAAGAAAGGAAATGGCTAGGAGCTAATCCTCAGCCTGGAACACACTCACATGCCCAGTTATCTGTGCTTGTGAGGCCTGGGATGGAGCAGACATGGGGGCCCAGCGGACTGAAGTGAGCCTGCTTGCAGATTGCTCCAGACCTGCCACTTTATGTCAGCTTTAAGGAGGAATCTTTCACCGTGTTCCCAGAAAATGACAAATTACAGTATTCTTTCTGGGCTGCAGCTTGGACACACCAAGCAATACTTTCTAGAAACCACCTGAAGCAGAACTTTGCTCCAGGTCCTACCACTGAGAATGGTAGAATGTTGACAGGGGAGAGCTACTGTGCATGAACACCAAGAAACAGACTCTGGAATTTTACCAGGCAGGTTGTAGATGTGACCTGGGACAGCATCAAACAGTTTCAAAGTTCAACTCTCCAGTCACATCTCCAGCTTCCAAAGGCAAGAACCAGGCACAGTTTGGTTCTTACACTTGAACTCATTTGCTTTCTATCTGTAACCTTTCCCTCAGTGGTGTGTCATGGTGGACTTCGTCATGGGTCTGAAAGGATTGTCTCAGTAGCCTTGAAGAGCCAGCCTAACATGCAAGGGGTATTAAGAATTAAATTAGGAGGAAGATAGAGCACAAACGCACAACTGTTGTGAAGCCAAATTGGTTTTCTCACCTATGTTTACAGGAGAAAGCAAATGCTGCTTCTTAGCAGAGTTCAAGTCAAGTCTAATACAGCCAGTTCACAAGCCCCATGTGGCTTCATTGGTGTCACAAGCAGGTTTCTGTTCAAAGGGCTGACTACTCTTGCTCGTAGGGAACTTAAAAGTGCAGGTTTACACACAGGAACCAAATAGACTTCCTAGTCCAGAGACAGTAAGGCTCACACCAGGTCTTGCAGAGAATGTGCAGAGGCAGAGGAGGGCACAGGTACAAGATAGTGGTGGATGGGGAAGGACAGAGACTGTCACATAACTCTGAGTGCACCAAAAGGGTGAGTAATGAGATCAGCTCCATGTGCTTTCCTGGTAAACGTGTCCCATAAGGTAGTGATTAGAGAAAGAGGTTGAAATGAACCTTTCTGGGTTCTTCTCATATGCTGGAAGGAGTGTGGTTGGGCTGTTGGTGGAGGAGGGATGAAGAACACTTGGCCTCTGCACTTCTGCTCTTTGCTGGGTGAATATATTTGGCCAGGGTATTTCCAGCTCTGCCACTGAATCCTGTTTCAGCCTTGGACAAGTCCCATAAAACCTCTGCCCTTCATGACACCAATGTAAACATGGGCAATCAGAACCTTCTTTGGACTCTAACAGAGAAAAGATCTCCATGCATGCAGAGCATGGGCTTAGAATCAGGAGTTTTTAAAGTACCGAAAAGTTAGTGCAAACAGGAAAATCAACTAAGAGTAAAAGGCTGTGCTGGTCTGAAGCTCAACTCTTTCTCTGTCAAACAGATGATAACTAGTTATTACTTTAGTCATGCATGACAATTTGTGTTAGCAGAGAAAAGTCCACTGAAAAGCCTTACAACATTGCACAAGATAGCATGGAGCAATCCTCAGCAAAACATTTTGCACAGACAGGATGAGATCTACAGGACACCACCACAGAGAAGACAAAAAATCCCACATCAATGAACTGGCCTGAGGAGATCATCTCAGTTCTCACTTCTTGGCCCCCCACCCCAACCTTTACAGGTCAGTAGCAGCAAATTATCTCATTGCATAGAGAGCTCTCGGTGCTGCAGGACCACAAGCTCGGCTGGGGTTGTTTCAAGTGGTGTGACACCGCTGTGCTTGGGGGAGGTCTATCTCGGCTGAAGGAAAGGAGGCAGCCAAAAATGTGAGTAATCACGTGGGCTGCTCCTCATCCTCCTCTGGGCTCTTCTCTTGCCTATTCACTCCTTCTTGAAGTTTCAGCAGCCATGGGACTGTAGCCACCTCTCTTCCCTCACTGCTGCCCAGTAGCTGCACTGAGACGTTTTTCCAACATGGTCTTTCTTTGTTGCACAGTGAAGACTGGTTCTGTCACTGACAATTAAACTTACTGATAGGCCAATATTCTGGGCTGGGAGAGGTGATACGTCTCAGCAGAAATCTGACCACATTTTTCCTCCTCCCCAACACAGTCCCTCCGCTTGGCAAGTGCCCATCACATAAAGAAAACCACCTGAATTAGATCAAGCCTGTAGGTCAACCTTTTCTTGTGCAGCTAATAGAAATCATCCTCAAAGCCAAACATCCATCTTGTAACCGAAATAAACCAACCTCAGTCCAAGCATCGGGCTAGAAACCACTGCTTCTTAGCCTGAAAAGCCCTTCCCTGCTGGTGGATGGCCCAGCGACAAACGCCTGCTCCAGTGTGCTTCAAACGCTTTGCACATCACAGCTTCTCCTGCAGCTGAGGAGGGGTGAGAAACCCACCATCCCCCCGGGGAGGCTGCCATCACAGGCAGACGGGGCAGTGCAGACAGGTACAAAGGGAGTGTGCGAGACAAGGGGACAGTGCGAGCACAAATCACAGAAGAAAACGCTGGAAAGGCATTCCTGACTCATTGAGTCCATCCCCAGAGACAAGTGCAGGATTAGCCTCTGCACTAAACCCAGGCATTTTAATCTAGTTGCTTCCTGAACTTCTTTAATGACAGGCTCTCAGCAACCTACCTCTGGCAAATTATTCCATTGTCTAAATGATGACCTTGCTGGAAAAAAAGTGTTTTGAGGTTGAACCTAAATTGCCTATTATTTCCTCTCCATATTTTATGCACTTATCAGTCAGTCCTTCAGTTGCCTTTTCTGTAGGTCCCCGTATTAAGTTTCTTTAATCTAACAGCAGAGGTCACAGCCTGTAGCCTTTGTCATCTCTTTGTATTGCCTTTAATTTATCAATGTCCTCCAAAAAGAGGGAGAAAAAATAGGAAGTGAGTAAGAATGGGATGACTTCAGAGCCTCCCCAAAGCATGTGCTGGGGTATCACAGAGAGTTCTGTGTGTAGACATCTGCATGGATGTCTGAACTACAAGCGTACCCAGGACTTAAAAGGAGCAAGGACAGTGGTTCAAGGGATGCCTGATCAACAACTGTGTGCACATTTCAATGAGGGAATAACCAAGTGAGTGAGCTCAAGAGCTCCAAAAACTGATTTACTGTAACATTTCCTAGTCTCCTTTTGCTGTGAGCATCAGACTGTCACTGCAGCTGCCTTACCCTGTAGTAATCAGTGCTGTAGACATCTCTTGACATCCCAAAGTCTCCAATCTTCACCAGTAGGTTGGCTCCGACCAAGCAGTTCCTGGTGGCCAGGTCTCTATGGACAAAGTGCTGGGAGGCAAGGTACACCATTCCAGAGGCGATCTGGCTAGCGATGTGGAGCATCTGGGATAGCCCTAGCTCCCCTTTGGCATGTCGAGGCTGCCCATCCACGAGGATCATAGCATCTGGGCCATGTGCCCTATAGGGAGGAAGAAGCAAAAAGCATAGAGTTGGGTCTCAAAAGTGACCAGGAGATAGGAATCCCACACGGTCGCTGTTCCTGCAGGGCTGAGGTCTGTCCCCAAACTCTGCAATATGAGGGTGTACACACAGTTCCAGTGGAAAGAAAAAAAGGAAAGCTTAAGAGGAGGTTGGTGGGTGAGTGGGTGCCGCACATTATTCTCCTATCCTTGCTCTACTGCAAGCAACCTCTTGTGGCCACAGATGGAGACAGACTGCCAGGACAGAGGGACCATTGGCTTGATGCAACATAGACATTTATCTCTGGGAAGACCTATGCAAAAATAATGAGCTTCCAGATACTCACGTTTGCTCCAGTTAATTGTTACACCTTGGAAACCTTCCCAAAGGTAGAGATATCCCCCCATTTTCTTCCACAGCCATCCTATTCCTTCTACCTAGTCTCTTTGTTAATCCCAACAGCCTCCTCTATTTCCTCCAAACACCGTATCACCGAACAACCGCCCCTAATAGATATCAATACAGCCAGAGACCACAGAAAAGTTTCCAGAGGAACTCCAGGAGCTTCATCCCTAGAAAATATCTTTTATACCCTAAGCTATCCCACAGGCAACACAGGTACTGTGAACAGTGAAGATATGAGCAGAGGTGCAAAGGTTAGACCTGGATGTCAGCAGATGCAGAGAACATCCTGGGCAACAAAAGGAAATATTTTGCTGAACCAAGTGCATTGTAAATGCAGGACTTAAGGTCAGTCTCATTCCTGTCTTGTCCTCTTTTTCATCCCCTTCCTCGCTGTGTATCAAGCCTGTCTTTGCCGTGTTCCCTCTGTGATGTCTCCTCCCCTGGTAGAGCTCACCCTCTGGTAGCCTGTGTGACGATGGAATAACAAAAGGTCTCATACTTAGGGAAAAGCAAGAGATTTTGCCGTGACCTTCCTCCTTGTGACTAAGATACAGTACAGCATTTCCTCCAAGGCTTTCACACTGTTCTTTTTGAAATGATTCTTGGCATTTCACCCCTGTCATCAGCAGCAACCCCACAGCGAGACAGCAAATTGAAATTGCACGTACAGAGCTTTCCCTCCTCCTTGAAACGGGACTGAACAACCCACAACAAGATCCAAATTGTTTGCCTCCTTTATCTTTGTTCTCTAATTGCTCTGTTGGGCTTGAGGGCACACCAAGGGATTAGCATCCAGGTGTTTAGGGTTGAACCATTAGTTTTTCCAATGCCCCTCTCTTCAGCTACCTCCTGCTGCCCTGCCACTGGGAACATGGTCCCCTCCTGGTAGAAAGGACAGCTGGAAGAAGAGAGGAACTGCAGAAACGAGTGCTGAGGAGCCAGGATTGATTTTTTGGGAGCCAGAAGTGGGTGATGTTGCAGTGAATGTGGGATGAGCTGGCTGGGAGCAGGGCTGGGGCTGCTGTAGGCATCTCAAAGACTTGTGGACACGTTGGGAGCAGCAGCACACTGGAAAAACTGCAGAAAAGCATATGCAGAAATGACTGCTTGATGTCTTAGTTAAACAGGCCACAGATGGATTTACCCCAGGAAATTACCTGGTGGTGACAACACATGTCTACAGCAGGTGAAGCTGAGCCAGGACTGAGAAGGTTAGCTAAAAACAGCAAAGCAAGACAAAGAATAGCTTTTAAAACTGTGCTGAACAGTTTGTACCAGTCCTGCCTTTCAGTTACACCATATTTAGCTGCAGCTGATACCTGTTGTCATCAAAGGTAAACAAGCCTATGTGAGAAGTGAAAGATATATTACTACCTCATTACTGACACCTTTTTCAGATACAATAATGGCCTCCAAAGAGATGTCTGTGAAGGAACAGGTGATGTTTAAAAAATGGTCAGCCAATATCTTTATTTCGCTGGCTCTTTGTACATGCAACTATATAGAACACATCTCAGTATGCCCTATATAATACATACACCTTCCTCTCTCTCTCCTTCCCTTTCTCCATCCCACGTGTTTATAGTCCAGAAGAAAGAACTATCAACACACCTATGGGATTAAAAGGAGGGATTTAGCTGTGTCAAGAAACCTCCAGGGAATATAATAGGGATCTGCACATCTGTTCTTGGAGAAATGGGGTTAATTCAGCTTTACAGAAAGACCACAAAATTGGGTGGATCCCCTGTTAAAGAACTGTTGGTTGTTTTTCTTTTCTGTTATGGAGTGATGGAAGCCTTTGCCAATATGGGGAAGAAAATCACCCCTCTGGCTTCCTCTCCTGAAATGCCTCTTTCTGTCCCATGACATTCTGATTGTGGGGCTGCTCCACTGGAAGGACTGACATGAAAACATCAGAACTATGCAATTTTTCTAACAAGATCTATTGCCTTGCTGATTTAAATGGCAACAACTTGCTATAGACTGCACAGAGGGTCTGTAAGGGCAATGTGCAAATACTTCAAATTTGCTGCTGCCACAGACACAAAACAAAAGCTAGAAAACCAGTGGCAGAAGGAAAGGGAAGAAGTGATGGAGATACTCAATGAGAAGAGAGGGAAGGTGTTTGCTGTGGATCTGTATATGCTGGGAAGCCCAGCCCTGCCACACACACAACCCCCAGCCCCTGCGTCTACCAGCCCTAGGGATACTGTGCTCCCTGGAGAGCAACACCTGTATTTCTCCATGGCAGGATCTTTTCACTATCCTTTATCTTTTACCCAGGACACCACAATTGGTGTCTCCCCTGGTGCAGAAAGCAGGGTAAGTTGTTGCACTACCAGCAACAGTCTTTCACACAGGGGCCCTGGGATGTGTGTATTGAAGCTATTCCAATACATGCCACCTCCATCCCAGCTGGTAGGTGCTGATCCTAGTGTCCCCCTTGCCACACCAGTTAATGACAGTCCAGTAAAATTCACTTTCTTCTCTGGGAAGCCCACAAAGGCCTAGCAACACTTATGGGAATTTATTTAGTGTGCTTTTCTGTAGGAAACTGGGCCTAAAGTGAGACTCTTCCATTTTACTGCTTTTCCAATTTCTGCAGTTAAACTGGGAAAAGTCCATCTGAGCATCTCATAAAGATTCCCAGCGTCCCTGTCCTCTGGTGCCTGGAAGCAACTGTCTCCTGCTTTGGGCTGGGTGAATCGTGCCTTAGTAAAAACTGCTACTTGCTGAGGGATGCCAGGAACTCTTGAACCACCAACTTTCTCTGATCCTCTTGCAGCCCTGTTCCCCAGAGTTTCCCATCAGCAGATAGCTGATCTGATAAAGAAAACTCAAGTCTCTCTTTCCATATGCCCCCCTTGGGGTTTTTGAGTTCCCATTTGCTGGGTATAAGTTCCTTTGTCCCAAAAAACAGCTTTCCTTGGGACACAAAGGGATTTAACTACCTATAATGCACCAACATGCAGAGAAGAGAGGCTCATAGCTGCTTGCTCCAAAGCTGCACATCTGTTCTTGGAGAGAAGGAAAAGCTGACAGCTATATGCAGCTGGAAGATGTGAGGCTGCGATCCCAGGCACCACACATCTGGAAAGTTTCTTTTCTTTCTTCTCCAGTGACATCAGGACAGGCCTTGGCCTCTCAGGGAACAAGTGTTTCTCAGATATGTACCAGGGCAGGGCTGGGATGTGAGGATGAGCAGGCACATGGCTTCAGCGTGGTATCAGCCTTGGGACCACACTGTTGTGTGACGCAATTCCACAAGGCATTAGCAGCACGCATGAGACATCCCACTGAGATGGCAGGAGAGCCTGGTTTGGACTATACTGTTTGGGAGGTCAACTAGAGCAGAGAGGGAGGCTATGTCTCAGCTGTAATGCCTACCTCCTCTAAGGAGAATAAGGTTGCTGGCTCTGCCAGGAAAAAAAAAAAAAAAAGATGGGTCAATTCTGTGCTCTTCATTGTGAAGTACTTTAAAAGCACTGTCTCTCTCGCTCTTTTTTAGACTGCCTTCCTCCAATCACGAGGCTGAGGCACTGTCCTTAACACCGCATCTCCAATCTGCACTAAACACTCTTTCAGCCCAATGCAGTTTCATACCAGCAGGCAGAGTTCAGTCTGCTGCTGCTGGGAGGTTACTGGGTCCCTGCATGACAGGGTACCACAAGAGTACCCACAAGAGGGTCCTGAGGGTAACCAAAGCTGCTCCCCCTTGAACATGGGTCTAAGGAGCTCTGCAAAACTAGAGTAGCATCAGCCTTCACTTATACCACCTTGCCAAGGGTGCCATCTACCCAGAACCTGAGATAGGCTGAGCTACAAAATCCTATTCAATCTACGCACAACTATGCCAAAATGAGGAGAAAAACCAATGCATGTTGGGATGTTTCCAGCTCAGGCACTGCCCTGCGAATGCCCCAAGAGAGGTTGGCATTGCTTGGTAGAGGAAAGAAGAAATCTTTGGGGTTCTTCCCCATAGTTTTTCTAGTGTCAGTGATTGCTTAGAAATTAAAACCTTGGGGAAGGACCTGGGTTTCCTGGTCAGAAACTGATGGTGATGGTGGATAAATAATCACCGAGTGTATCCCAACCACATATCTAGACCTGCTGTGCTCAAGCTACTTGTTCCTCCTGCAATCATGTTCACACTTAGCAGTCAAAACAGGAAAATATCAAGGGTCCAATTTTCTAAATACTGGGAAATAAAACTACTAATTATTTCAAGAGGTAAGTACCACTCCACTTGCATGCAGGTTTTAGAGCATAATTTCTGTATCATGGGAGAACAGCACCACAAACATCCTCCCACAGTTGCTCCCTGCCCCCCAGTTCTAGCAGATTCAGGGCACACAAATGATCTGCCTCACGCTGATGAAATGGTTGAATGATGACTGTGGGGGGCCTTCAGCAATTTGCATCTCTCTAGAGGCCGGGAAGGCAATTACGGCACTTTGTCAGACCTTGCCTGGCTTCCTGAGTAGCAAGGTGCCACCAGGCAAGATATTTTCTATCTCAGTTAGCATCTCAGTCTGATGAAGCTTAGGAAACAAGAACCAGGAAGGGACTCCACAGGCACTGCCTGAGACCCCTCCAACATTTTTCAGCTCTGTTTGGAGTATAGGTATGAGAACTAGAGATCAGAAAATTCTCAGGTTACCAACTGCACCAAGGATTTCAGCAAGTTTCTCAAAGGAATGCTTTGGTTCTGGTGCTATTGAAGCAGGAGCCTGATGGCATAGCTAGCACCTTCCTGCTTCAGCAGGGTATGGGCTTCAAGCTTGCTGGGGTGAGAGAAGAAAAATATGGTTTCCATAGCTCACAGGGACCACTCCTGGGACTACCCAAGAGAAAATGTTGGGATAGGGCTACTAAAGTACCAAATCTGGTGAGGACCATCGTCTTCTACAAGTTGTCCTTATTAGCCAGCTCACCAGCTGGCTAATGACTCTCATTAGCCAGCTCACCAGCATCCACATGGCAGTGGAATCACTGGTGCACCACAGATCTATACGAAGCCCCACTGAGGCTGCAGAACAGCTGTATGGCATCTCCTGTGCCCTCCTTTACACGTACCTCAGGAACTTGTTCAGGTCCCCATGCTTCATGTACTCAAAGACCATGATGAGGGGATCACCATCACCACACACGCCGTAAAACTTGACAATGTGCTCGTGCTGCAGGTTGGTGAGCAGCTCTGCCTCCCTCTGGAAATCCTTGCGGGCTGCCAAGGTGGGGTCTTTCAGCGCCTGAAAGAAGGGGCACAGATATATATAGGGTGGGCTCAGGTAGGGAAAAAGCCAGAAAAAAAGGGGTCCCAACATTGCAGAAGAGCTGATGAGGACGGGACTGGAGAGGAACCGCTACCACCACCCTGGTTGCACTGGCAAGGCTGGTGGTAGGTGCTGGTGGCACCACCTCAATATTTTGTTCATGTAGTTACCGTCCCAGCAGGTTCCCCAACTCATTTCCCAGGCAGGAGCAAACACACCTCAGAGGGTAATAGCTTCCAATTATTCCCAGCTTGGGCCAGGATTTGTACTGGTGACCTAGGGGTGAATGGCTTCATATCTCATTATTATTAAATTCCTGAGCCAGCCAGTCCTTGCTATCTGTCTTTTATTTTGAAATAGCTGACTATACTGCCTTTATTCAGAAGATGGATTTGCCTGGCTGTGCAGTTATTGTGTGGATTTTTCAAACTGCCTCTGAAGAAGGACACTGTCAAGTCTTTTAACATAATTTTTAAAATCATGTTTTTATTCCCTGCTGTTTATAACAGCTCCCCTGACAGACTGATGCTGAAATCGGTATCCTTATTGAGAATATCTCATCTTCCACATTGCCATGGCAGGGTAGCTTGCAAGCCCCAGGCTGTGTGGACCAGCCTGACATCACAGGGTTGCTATGAAGATGTTGCTGTGGGTGCAGCTGGTGACCAGGGAGGGTTCCACAGTGTTGGAGTCTGGCTTGTCCATGCATTATTGTGCAGTTGCTTTGGAGTGCTAGTCTGAAAGCAGCGTGTTGTCATCCCAATGTATGAGGGGAGGGAACACTGCAAAAAAGTTGAAGCCCAGAACATTTGACAAGGTGGGGTGGCCACGAAAATCAGCACGATCTTTGCAAACGTTTAAGGAAATGAAAAGACAATTCTGGTTTTGAGTTGCTGGGTCTGTTATATTCTCCCCATCTTCCATATGCCAGGAGGGCATGTTCCAGTAACTTGATAACTTGATTCAGTTATCCCCAGATTCTATCTGATGTGCACCAGCTCCTCCTCAGAGGTGGGGTAGCTCTCCCCCTAACCTACATACCCTCTTTTCCCCATGACTTCAGTCTCCCCAGGGTAACAGGATGGGTGGCATTAAAAGGTGTCCAGGCTCCAATTTATGTGCTAAAAGGGATGTTAAGCATCAAAAAGCTGTGCATAAAGGGGCTGAGCACACTGTTAATGCACCTCTGGCTGCTCCATGGCACTGCTGGGTATGATGCCATGCACAGCAAGGTAGTGAGTTGTCCAGACCAGCTGCTTTTCCCCTTGGAGCAGATCTACTGCAAGGTTTCTGACCAAGCCTTAGGACACTGCCTCATCTCTTTCTTCTGCCCCCAAACTGCTAGTCACATGGCATAATTTTATTTTAATTCTCTGTCCTCTGGGATAGCTTGAGTAGAGATATTTAGATGGATGTTAGTTACATGGTGCAGATAGCAAAGCATCCATCCTTATTTCAGGCACCCAATTACTTTTAGTCATTTAATATCTTTATAATGTTGATGCTACCCTATTTTTCCCCAGGAAAAGAGTCCCTTCCCCCAGCACTCTTTTCTTTCCCTTTTTCCTGTGGTTGCACGTAATATTTCAAGATGCAGTGAGTTTAGTTTTCCTCACCTTCACACAAGGTGTTAGGACTGTAAGTTTGTAAATATTGCACACCAAAAAAATAAATAACAAAAATATATTAAAAAACCACATTACTAAGATTGCACAGCCAAGCATCTAGAAATAAGGGAAACGGAGCTGAAAGTGGTAGAACAGGGAAAGACCAGCACTGGAGGAAGAGAAGGGTTGTCACAGAAAAGTCACTAAGATGCCTTTCCTAGGAAGGTTTGGGGTGGATTGTATTTGTGCCTCCATCACATGATTCCTGCGTGATGTCTGGTAAATCACTCAGCTTCTGCAGGTTGCAGCCGTTGTCATGAACGGTCAGTTGTTCCAATATTACCTGGAAAATTTCCTTTTACGTGGCATCGGGGCTATGTCTGTACAAGCACCTCGCGTTTATTGCTGCAGCGGGACTCAATGTAGGTCTGGTTCCTGCTGTCCACAGGGCTGGAAAGGCAGGTCAGTAACTCCATCCTCCACTTAAGCAGATCCTTTCAGCTCACTTTCCTTCTTCTCCATCTGCCCTCTGCAAAAATAGGGATGATGCAACCCCAGCACCTTGCTGGGAGGCTGGGCAGATGAGCGCACTCACACGTAGGGAGCTCTCAGACACAGGAGCAATCATCACAATGAAGCAGTCCATAGAGAAATGAAAAATATGTGCTCAGAGGATATGCCCCGAAAACCAGCCCCTTCAGCATTTCTAGTACTTGACTTTGTAACCTCAACACACTTTGCTGAATATAGGGTTTTTTTGCGCATTTCTTAAGATGTTTTTAGAAGCAAGCTGAATAAAACAGGAAGCTTGTCTGTACCATCACATCAAAACTCAGCTTATCTGTGGGGCTGCAACCTTTAGATCTGCTGGAACTCTGAGTCCATTTAACCGAGTGAGTAACACAGCCACTTTCTCTGGCCCTGGGAGGGAGTCCCTGAGAGCAGAGCAGAGGCAGACCCTGGGCTGTGGACTCAGCTGGCCTCACCAGCATGTTCTGCTGCTGCCTTGAGCTGCAGTGGTCCAGGGAGGTAGTTCTCAGCCTCTGCTGGGAGCATGAGACCCTTGGGAAAGGCAGCCAAATCTCAACTTAATTTATAAAGCATTTTTGCACCCCCTGCCAGAGCTGACAAGAAGCCAGATTTGAAAGCCCTGCTCTGAAGCTGGATCTGTACAATCCAGCAAATTGAAAGGCACTCTGGAGATGTAAGCTCATAGTAGCAATTAACAGAAACAAGTTTGGATGGTGTTTCTGCCTAGATGCAAATGAAACTCAGTAGAGACTTGAGAGAGACAGGACTCCATCAGGGATGGCTGGCACTGACAGGCAGGTGCCAGCCATATAATCAAGCAATTAATCAAGTGGGTAGCTATTCTACCTTAGCTTTAACCAGCCTCAAAGGTGAAAGGTGTAATCTTGCAGTTCCCAGTCAGAGCATAAGAGGATAAAAAAAAAAAAACAGGCTTGAACTGCCAATGATTAAACCAACTCTCAAGCAACTGGATGCTTCCAGCATCTTGGAGAGAGTGCTGAAACTTTTTTTCCTGTAAAGCACCAGTTCAAATGCAGATTTTCTTCCAAAGAGTTAGGAGGCATCAATTAACTCCCAGGGATTAGGCTTTGTGTGTCTGCCAACTGGTGCCACTCGAGAGGAGAGTGTATTTCTGCGCTGCTCTGCCCAGAGCCACACTGATGGGGCACGGCTCACATGAAGGATGCAAACAGCACAGGACTAGCCAAGTTGAACTTGTGCTCGGCTCAAAAAATCACCAAAAGGGGAGCAATCTGTGGCTAGGCAAGCAGGAACCAAGTGGAGCCAAGCTGGGTTGCTTCACCCATCTTGCAGCAAATTGGGTTAGTTGCGCTTAGCTTTGAAGTGCTTGGTTTCGCTGAGGCTTTTTGTTTGTTTGTTTGCTTGTTTGTTTCACCTTCTTCATGTTCCCCAAAGAGATAAAATCCATAAAGAGAAGAGCCCGAGACCCTCGCAGAGAGAAAGTAGACTCCACACTGTGCTCCTGCAGCTTCCAGACCAGCTTCTCCTCCCCATCCATCTCCCAGCTGCATCAGCAGGAAGAGAGTCTTTGGCATTGGCGAGAATAGACGACCTTGAAGCGAAACACTGAAACTTTGTGTGACTAAGTGGATTTACCACAATCTCCGGCATCAGATAAATCTCCGCCCCTGGCCCCCACCCCTCCCCTGCTTCCCTTTCCCACACAGGCTCATCCAGCCGTCCTCCACCAGCCAGCCCCTGCCCTACTCTCTGCCGCTCGCCCTTGGGATTTACCTTCACTGCCACCAGCATTTTGTCATTGGTGGGGCTGAGGTTGTAACACTCGGCCAAGAACACCTTCCCAAAGGCACCTTCTCCCAGCTCCCTCTTCAAAACGATGTCTCTCCTCTTAATATGCTGGACATCTGTTGGAGGGAGGGGAGGAAGAGGGAGAGGGTTGAGGGAAGAATGAATCAGGGTTAATTCAGGGAATGGAAAACAACTAATTCAATTTTCTAGCAAGCTGCAAAGGATCTGAAATTGCTTTGCAAAAATATCTACAGGGATCTTTTTACCCACCCACAGAACGCAGCCATCTCTGGGATGGAGCTAGTCTCATGCAAAACATCTGCGAGGAAACTACTTGAGGTTTATCGCATTTTCACTACAAGCTCGCAGCAAGCTTGTCCTCAGGGAGAGGAACCTTTGAGGTAGAATCTGCTACAAAGTTCTGAATCTCTTTGGAATGATCCTGGAAACACTTCATCTCCTGCAAGGCGTAGCAAAGGTCACATACCTGTGATGCCAGGCCAGGTGAGATTTGAGGGTCCTGTTGAGTTTTGCATTTCAGTCGAGATCAGGTTTGAACCCAAACTTAGGCAGATTTTTGAGGCCAAGCTTTGGTAAGCCAAAGCATTCCCAAAAGGAGGAGGACCACTGCCCCCCCATGCATCATAGGGCATTAACAGGAGCTGGTTTGAAGTGCTGAGCACTGCCCCACAGCACAACTCTGACCCTGCAGGAATCTCCTGCACGACTGTTCCCCCAGAAACAAAGTCATCCCAGGATAAAGTCACAACAGACAAGCACAACCCATTAGTTTCAATGATCCTTTCCACTGACATTTAGGACAGTGAGGACTGACAGAGAATAGCAACCGAGGTTTCAGGAGGAATCAAAAGAGCAATAACTATTAATTTAACAAAGGTACAAAGGACTATGAAGATTGGTCTGCTCAGCTAACAGGGTCATTCATAAGGGCTAGATCTACCCAGAGACTAAGCACCTAGAAGGGCAGATAAGTGACTATCAGGATCTAAACAAATGCTGGGTCCTGATTAAATGTTACTGGCTGCTGAGAGACCTTGGGGATCTCCGTGCTCCCTTTTGGGGACACCACTAGGACACAGCTTCTTTCTGCCAAAGTTCTAAGCACCTTTCTCAGATCACAGTGCCCATACAGCTCCTCTGGAAATACAATGAGGAGCGTTGTCTGGAGGCACAGTTCCCAAAACTTCATCTCTCTAAACTGCCTGTCACTTGGGCTTACTGCCTTGCTTGAGAATTGTGGTGGCGCAGACCACTCCCAGCTTCAGCCTGATGGTCGTGACAGGACAGTGAGAACTACACACTCTTCTCCAGTGTTTGGTGAGTAAAAGCTGATGAATTAGAGGTCTCCTCAAAGCAGAGGCATTAGATGGGACAGTGCCCTCTTTCGACCAGTACCCTGGAGGGTTCATAACTTGGCCCTGCATTTCTTTGCTCACAAACTGGACAGCTTTTGAGTCTTCTCCAAGTGCCACAGGAGCTGCACAGGTATGCACCTCTTAGCTCAGATGCATTTCCCTTGGGTACCGCAGATGCAGGAGGTGGAGGTGACTAATACCGGGTTTCAAACTGGCTGCAGGGAAGCATCACTAACAGTGATCACAATCTGCCACCTGCTCCTGCCACCAGAGCAGCCACCCACATCTACCCAAGGGAGCATATGACCCACAAGTACACAGGTACCACTTAATGCATTAAAAAGCCGATGGATTGGAAGACTAACATCCTAATGGCTTTCATACAATTAAGTTCTTTAATTAGGAGCTTACAGGCAGGTTTAAGGAGCTGCCATCATCTTTTGCTTGTTTGGGAAGATGGATGCTGCGAGATTGCATAAGCAATGGGCCTTGTAATGAACGATGCCACTACAGAGAATTCCCAATGACCTTTTCATTAATTGTTCAATAGACTGAAAACTTTTAGTTACCAATATTAATAATATCGGTAACATTAAGGCACAGGGTGGTAGGCACATCCAAAATGACTTTGCAGTGACAGCCAGGGAGAACAAATCACATGTGGACTTTGCCTTCTCCACCTGGTTTAGTTGAGTGTTTAAGGAGTATCTTGAGAAATCTGAAATATGATGTGTTGAAATGTTAAATGATGCACTTAGGTGAGGAAAGTCCTAATCTGAGAAAAGCTCAAATGACACCAATTTACTTAATAGAGTAGAGGAAAAGTGTTTTTCCCTCTTTTACTTGGCAAGCATTTCTATAGCACTCATCACTACAGTACCCAGGATTTACTGCATTGACAAACCATGTATTTGCATTCTTGGTCTTCTGAATAGGAGCAGTCAAAAAAGCTGCATGGAAATAATCTTGCATTAAGAGGAGCCCAACAAAACAACAAAAAAACCCACAACCTCATAATCCCAACAGAAATGTAGCAATTGCAATCTGATTGTCCCATTTGGTGTGAGATAAAGTTAAAAAGGAAACTCTCAGAATAAGCAGCAATATTGCTTGAGATTATTTACACTTATGATGAGAAAGTAGTAACACCATGAGAACGGAAGCAAACCTCTCTTTGTGAACTCCCCAGGGTCTTGCCCAACATTTTCAGCTCCCAATTTTTCCTCCCAACAACATCTTAATAAATGATCAGACGTTTCTGAGAGTCGGTATCCAGACTGCGTAATTATGTCTACATTATTAAAATAATATCCCAGCTGTCTTCAAGACCAGATTTTGCAGCAAGTTGTTAAGGTCACCTGAGAAGCTTCAGGGAAAATTTATATGAAGAATTAAAGGAGATATTGTGGCAGACGGAGTTGAACTGAGGGAGGAGCAATCCTTTTGAGGTAGTGCACTCACGTAGCCCTACTGGATTTAAAGTAAACTTGGATGGTTAAAATGAAAAGGTTCATGAAGTTAAGCAGTTTGACAGCAGTTGGACAATCTTAATGTAGAGTCAGAAAAGTACTTTTGCTGATCACAATTTCCCTCTACCTCGAGCGGCCATAAATTTAGCTTCATAGTATTTTAGGCACAAATGGAACAATAAGTGACTTATAATAAATTGCTTTTTCACATGCTATAGGCTTAAAATACTGAAGCTTACATCAAATTCTTCCATTCACAGTGAGATCAGCACTATGATTAATTTTACATTACTATTAAATATGGGCTTGAAACCTACAGCAATGACAAACAGCCTCGACACTGCGTATTATTGTGCTAACCTTGCATCTCTTTGCTTCTCTGTCCTGGCTGTAACTCATAAGGAAGGCCAAGTAGCCACGAAAGATGCTGTGCTGCAAGGGCACCTGGGAGGTTCATCTGCATAAATCTGTTTACCTCCTCCCGGAGAAAGCTGAGCCCTGTCTGATAAACAGCTGGTGTTTATTTGTTTTAGGCAGGCAGTGGTGTGCTAATCTGTCTCTGCTGTGTTGCAGTCAGCCCTGCCAACAAGGTGTATGCAAACTGTCTTCCCGTAACTACCATTCTCTCCCTCTTTTTTTTTTTCCTCCCCCTGTACCATTAACTTATAAAAAACAAGCCAACAAGACAATCCAAAAGAAGAATCTATGCAGAAGCCACAGCAAGACCTGATGGGAAAATAACCAGACTTGACAGCGTGATGGGAACTCATTCAAGGCTGTACTGTATCTGCAGGAAGGATGTGAGTGCACAACACTGAAATAATTCCAGTTTTAAATGAAACATCTTGCAGCCCTTGTTTTGGGATTACTGTGTTGCTGTATGACACAGGAGAGTTGGGCAGATTCCCTACCTTCCTTCTTGTCCATCAAGACTTAACACGTGGAGAATGTGTTTCAAGCTCTTGCCTTTGGTGCTGTTCTGCAATAATACAAGAGCCACACCAGAAAACACCTGACCTGCAGCTGGCTGGAAATGCCCCATGACTTCAGTTCCATAATGGTAGTGGGTGGATAAGCTAGAATATTAGCAAGAGGGTAAGTCTGAGACACTGCATTCACCTTTCCAAATTGTCTCCAGAGCAGAAAGCTTTCCTTTTCTCTGGAAGAGCCAAGGCAGAAGGCTTGCTGCTTTGGATCTGCAATAGGATCTTACCTAACCTCCCCTGAACCTTTTGCAGGATGGCTGACTTGATCTGTGTTTCAAGTGCACTCAGTCAGAAAAGTGGCTGTCTAAAAACAGCAGCTTCTTCCTCCTCGTATTTGTTCCCATGTGTCCCTTAGTCATGTCTGCTCCTGTCCTCAACACAAACACATTCTAGTTCGCTAACCTTACAAACCCAGCACAGCCATGGGATATAGGGGAAGAAGAAGAGGGAACAAGATTAATTCTGCTTTTCTCATACATCAATCTACCATGTCCTGATGGGTCACTTCTGCACTGGCCCCTGGGACAGAGCCTGGAAAAGCCAGAACTTTTTTGCTTAAATCACTGATTCAGTGGCTCTTCACCCATCTTTTACAGTCATATTGCAGAATCTCTCTTGCTTGAAAAAAGGTCAAGGCAAAAAGACAACGACTCAGCTTTGAAATCCCAGGTAGGACGTACAGAGCTGCTGATAAGACTGCATGTAATGAAAACACCCTTTTTCTACTAACCACCAGATTTCAATCACGTAAGCAGAAATCGGGAAGTTGCATGGGTACATTTCATTAATCTAATTTTTCAATTAGTGTCTCATTTCTAAATCAGTCCTGGGGTGAGGTGAGGAAGAGTTGGGTTCAGTGACACTGTAAATTCTTCATTTCAGATTCCCATCGCAGCCAGCATCCTTAAGACCATGATTTTATATTACTTTTGAAATCTGGATGCGCATGATTGTATTTGGACACAGACGACTACAGTGGGAGGTAAATGGACAAATCCAGCTCCAAACACAGTAAACCATAAGCAGTGCCAGTACTTAAGTTAAAACAAAATGCAAAACTGCTTCTTAAGCTGGATCATTTACACCAGGAAATTAATTCCTCACACCTCCTTCTTCCAAACTCCCAAACAGCGGGTCTGTTTGGTTACTGTATTTCTAGTGGGTTTCCTGTCCTTGGACTCTTTAATTCACAAACAACATGCAGCTCACTAGGGAAACAGAGCAAAATTACAGAAATTTCTCCTTTTACCTTTGCCACCATGCTAATAGAGTGTCTTTCTCTTCCAGCCTTGAAAAGATCAATATCAATTTTCTATCCGTTTTTTCTTCTCTTCTACACATGGCCCTCTTTTCCCTAGAGGTAGGTCCTTTCCTGCACCTCTCCATCACCAGCTTCTCCCTCCCTTAGGTTTGTCACAACATGGTATTTCTTGTCTCTGTTCTTCCTCTCTATTTCGTGCCCCTCTTGCTGTTCAATGCTGCTTTTAAAAGTGACTTCTTTTAGATGTGTTTCTAGGGTATCCTGATTTGAGTTTGATCTTGAACTCTTTGTGGTAATGGCCTTGATTTTCATAAGCTTCTAAAGACTCATTTGCATCAACAGCATTTTATAAATGATAACAACAATGACATTTTTCAGTAGTGGCTGAGTCATTTGCTGTAACAACTAATTTATGCCAAAGAATTGTCTCTTTTTTTCTTTATGCATAGGTTGTCCACAAAATGGTAGTTCTCAGTCAATATGATTCATTCACTTCTTTCTTGACTCACTGCTAAAATAATTCTTATGAATAAACCCTGCATAGCTTCCCTGCTCTGTGACAATTAAAATCAAATAAACAAAGCTTATGATTTACACTGGAAGTCTTGTCCTTAAGTCATGTAACTACCAAGCAAAGTGCCTTTCATGTCAGGCAGTCAATTGCAACCTGGACATCAACCAAACGTATTGATGAGCTACCTGCTGTACCTGATCAGAGCAGTGTGCAGATCAGGTAGGACCAGATCAAAAAGCCTTGCCACTGGAGGACTGATAAGTCATTCTCTCACAAACTTGTCTCATAGTGAGAGAAGATAATGCATAGGCTTGCTGCACAGAGTCCAAGTCTCCTTCCTGGCATGGTGCAAATCCATCAAAGTCAATGAAGGATATTGTTTTCAACCATGGACTGCTGTGAAGTACATGTAAACAAAGGGAAAATCAACCCCATATCATTTTAAAAAATGGAGACATAAACAGGCTGTTGCTTATTTCTATACGGACTCTGAGTAGGTAGACTGTCCACTTCTGATGGTTTCTCCCAGCTCTGACATGAGCAACCTTCTGGGAAAAGGCCCAGATACATGCTTAGCAGCTCAGCAATGTGCTCAGATGCTGGTTCTTCACAAGATTCCTCTGTTAAGCCACCCTTCAAGGACTTAGCTTCAAAAGAGTCATGATTATAAGCACCAAGCAGTTCTGATGGTCCTTTCAAAAAGACCCCAAATCATGGAGTTTTATGTAAAGCATATCAGAGTCTCTGGGAACTTTGTGGAGGAGGCACAGTCCTTGGCTGAGCCACACATGTGTGCACCAAGGTCCTTCCCACCTCCTTTTTTGCAGGCCCTGTGGACAAGACCACCTCACTGAGACTTTTCACTTCAGGGGCGGTATTTCAATCTTACTAATTTTGCATGACAGCTCTCATAGCCATTTGCATGTGTCCACACAGAAAAACATAGTGAGAGATTTTCTTACATCTTCCATCCATCTCTTCTTTGGCCTTGATGGAAGCAACCTGAAATTCAAAGGCTGCTCTCCCTTTTACAGTGTTACCCTTCTCTTTGCATCCCTACTAAGGCTTTTTGATATCCAGCAAACCAGTATTTGTCATTGGCTTTACAGCCTCTCTTCACACTGCTCACCTCTTAAAGCTTACCAAGATGCTCGGAACTTCCTTCCAGAAACAGCCCTCAGTGCCTGATTATATATTATGTTGTCAAACAGTTGTGATCATCCTTCATCATTAAGACCTTAGAAGACGATGACTTTGTGTTTCTGCAATTGTTTGCATTTTCTTACCATCCCCTTCATTCCTTGGGAGCAGATGCAAGGCACAAGTGCAGGTCCCAGATGTGAAGGAGACATTATTGTCCAGCTGACCCAGCAAACTTGAAGCTAATGCACTACATGCTGCTAAATAAGCCTTGGTAACAAATAGCACATCTAGCTGGATAATCTGGGCTAAAAGAAATTAACCAGGAATACCAATCTGCACCAGCAGCTGATGTACAGTGTAATGAGGCTCAAGAAAACAGGAGAATAGAAGAACAACCTCTGCAAGCCAGTCTCTGGTGCTTTGAAAATACCTTACATCCACCACTTCCAAGCATACCTCCAGCCATCAGGACATCTCCAGCTCCTCTGGCTTTCCCTGCTGCAATAGCAGGTGGAGGGGAAGCCCTCACCCAAAGAGCTGCCTTCCACTTCCCAGCTAACTCCAGCCAGACTTGATCAAGGGAGAGCTGCATTCCTGCAAAACAGCCCTCAAGCTCCACAGAGTGATTTGATTAATGGCACGGAGCGCCTGGATTAGCACCCGCTGAGCTGCCGTAACTGGAGCTGCTGCGTCTCTGCTGCAACACCAGCTCTGGTATCAGCCACACAGCGACCACCAGCAACGACAGCTGACGCGAACAACGCCCTCGGAGCTAAAGGTGAGGTAAAAGGAGTGTGTCTGTGTATGTGTGAAAAGGAGCTGAGGAGAAAGGGCAAAGCACAATCACCCCTTAAACCAGCAACTCACTAGATGCAAGCCAAGAGCAGCTACACTCCCTCACCACACCACACTGATAACCATTTGGAAGCAGGTGATATTACCTGGTGTGACATACCTGCGAAGTTTAAACCCAAACCCAAACCTCATTTTTCTCATTAAGAAAAAAATCTGAAAAAAATAGCGTTAGCAAGCACTTGGCACCACCACAAAAACACCTTTAATGCAAAAACTTCCGTCATAGCTTAAACCTCCTATAAAAACAAAACATTATTTCATCCATTTCAGTCCCATAAAGCTGAGTACAAACCACCTGGTAATTATTTCATGAAGAGAGCAATATGAAGTGTCCCATGTGGTGCTGAGCAGTCTCAGCTGGGATACACAACACTGCGGAGTCCTGCAGAAACATAGCCATCCTGGGGAGATCCCAAAGAAAAGGAGCTACAGCAAGAAGAAGGTTCTTGCACATCACCCCCAGCAAGTGTTTGCCAATGACTATAGCAACAAAGGAAGGAAGCCTCCAGCCCACCTGGGCCTTGCACAGCAGCAGCTCTTGCCTTTGAGACACCTCCTCATCCTCTTTTTCCAGGTTTGGAACTTGAAGTGACTCAACCAAGAGCTCATATTATCAACAGGACCCTTCCTTGATCCAAGAAGGTAAATCCCCTTACCTATGCTGTTGTCAATGGCTAAAATGTCATTTAGTATGGAGACCTGGAAGACTTCCCAAAGGAAATCTAATGTTCACAAGGCTGCCTGCAGCTGCTGGGGATGGGGTTCAGGAAAAGACATGCTGCTGTAAACAGCTTCCTAGTCGTGCCCCAACCCATATGCTGCAGCAAGGTCTCCACCTCTGCCCAACCTGCTTGTGCCTGCTTGTGCCTAAGACACACGTCAAGATCCCATCAGGTCAGGACAGACACTCTGGTCCCCTTCACTGCTGCCACCTCTGCAAAGCCTGGGTGCAGGTTTACCCCATGCCTTCTCATGCCTCTGTTTTCCCTAATTTCTCTTCAGCTACTAAACTCCAGCTGGCTCCCAAGGGGGCACAAAACACTGCTAACTAAAACCTTATTAATATTCCAGACAAAAGAATTAAAAATAGACAAAAGGTTTCTATCATCTCCCGTACTCTGTCAAATAATTCCTAGGCTAGAAAGCCAAACTGCCTCTCCACCTTCAGAAGTCTTTCTCCTTAGACATCCAGCATCAGCTTCTCATCTCAAGGAGGCTCTGCCTTTGTGTATACAAGGGTTAACTACACAACTGGGCTCTTCTGAGGAGGAAGACTAAGCCCAACAAGAGACAGATAGAGGAAGGACCGGAGTGAGCTGCAGAGGTCTTTGCATGGGGTGAAATGCCCAAGAGCCCCATGGCAAAACATCATAAAAAGGACCTTGCATAAAGCATCAACCTCACCAACTCACTGGTACAGTCCAGCAGCTCTTGGGAACGGGGATTGGGCTTCTTGGCAGGGTGGGAAGAAAAGGGAAAGAGAGAGGAGAAGGGAGTCTTTCGGGTGAATATGTTTTCTTTCCACCAGCCAGGCCCTTAGGTCCCCTGCTGCCAAAGCACTCAGAATAAAACATTAATTCAATACCACACATTTAATTACACATTATTTGAAAGTGAATTTATTTAACAGAGGAAAATAGTCTTCAGAGAGCATCTGCCTCCCTCAGACTCATGCGTCTGCAGGGAGGGGGCTTGGAGAGGAGATAGGAGGAATAATGGTTTGTTTTACATCAGCAGCTATTGCTGTTCAGCTCATCCCTTCAAAAGGGGAGATTTTAAAGAGATAGAGTTGTATTTTGCAGGAACTTACTGGCTGATTTGATTTTCCAGCTAGTTTTCACTTGATTGGAAAGTGCTGCTGCAGACAGCTATCACTTGTCTTTCTTTTATATTATTTTTCCAAGGGAAGGGAGGGATTACTGGCGGAGGGACGGAGGAGGATTGGCTGCCCCTCAAGGGACCACGCAGTAGTCAGATTTCAGGCTTAAGGTTTTAACAACGCAGTAATCAGACACTTAACAGCATCCTATTGCCGAGATGGATCATCACAAGAAAGCTGGAAGGGACTGGGTCTCAGCAGCAGCCTCACAGCTTTGAGACTGTCTCCCAGCAGGAACGCAGAGGCTTACCTTCTGCCCCCAAGATCCCAGAGGCTATCGGCTCCCCCAGCCTGCAAGTTCACTGCCATGGCTCTGCCTGCTCCAGCGGGGCCAGAAGCCCAGCAGCCCCTGTTTTCAGGCAGCGTTGACCCTCCTATTTCCCCAGTCAAAGCTCCACAGCAGAGAGTCGGGGACGAACTCCAGTACCTGGCACAGGCATCCCCTCCTTGGCTGTGTGTGAATCACGCTGAGCTGCTGCAAGGCCAGAAAAGAGCTGCTGGGTCCTTTATAGGAAGAAGTTTGCTCTCAAAAAACTCAGCCTGAGCTTTTGCCTTTGCTATTTTCCAGGTTTTGGCAGCCCTGCAAAGTCCCAGCGGGAAGAGGTCACTCAGGGCTGGGTTAATTGGCTCATGCCATGAGCCTTTCTCCCAACCCTCATTGCTGTGCTGGGTCTTCCTCCCACTCCTTAATTTAGGAGTAGCACCAAAAAAACTCCCTCATTTTTGCAACAGCCTTGATAAGACAGGCAGACACAAAAGTGTGCCATGCACCCCCACTGCTAGCACCCAGTGCTCCCTCCAACAGGTAACAGGAGAGCTCAGCCCAGCTAGTACTTACCCTCACAGCAGGGTATGTCTCTGACCAACAGACATCCCATGGTCAATCTATTGCCCTTTTTGACCTCACCAGTCAGATCCCGCTGGTGCCATCCTGGTCCCAGCAGTCAGCCTCAGAGCCATGCTGCAGTTTGCTCGCACACCCAGGTAGATATTGCAGCACTGAGTTCAGGTCACAGTGCTAAGCTTTTCCTTGAAATTTTGAGGATTTAAGGAGTTCTGATGCTACTGTCGTCAATGTCGTTCAGTTTCTGGTTTGAGGGATCTAGCAACAGACTTACGCTGCTCCTGCCTCCTCAGACTCTGCTGTCATTGTCTTCCTAGCAACTTCTGATCTTAATGTACCCCCACCACAAATGCTAAATAAAGTTCAGATTTATTGAATCTGTTATAGCAGACTATGTGACAGTTAGAAGGGTGGCACTAAAGAAAGAGGTATGGTTTGAAAATGGTTTGAGCGCTGAACCACAGCTGTGGTCCTTGGTGCAGAACTCACTCTGAACAGAGTGAGAACTGATCCCAAAGTTGGGTGCAAAATGAAGAAGCATTTTTAGAAGAAGTGCAGTTCCCTCCAGATGTGGAAGTGTGAAAAGACTTTCAGAAAAATCTGTTGCAAATTTCTGGACCAGCTCAAAGCAGGAAATCTGATGAGATGGCCTGGTCTTCTGCATTTTCCAGCTAGAGCTCCAAGCAGGTTGGAAATGTTTCTGATCGTTGCCAGCCTCACCATCATCACAAAGGAAAAGGACAATTTTGGACAAAACACAGCCTCTTCTGCCTTTTTTTTTTTCTTTTGCTTCTGGGATCTCTGGGCACCTATGTGTTTTCTTCCCCTGTGTACAGTTATTCTCCCACCAGCTTCCTTTGGTGGCCATTAAACGAGTGTCTAAAGCAGCCTAACTCATGGAACAAGAAACTTCCAGAAGTGGGGCCATATGGAGTGAAAACATGAGGTGTTGAAAGACAGATCTCAGGCTCAAGTTATGATTTCATTAGAAAGCCTCTCTCCAATTTGCCCAATTTCCATCTATCCCCTTCCTTCCCACATCCTCCAACTCCCCTTCTCTCAGGACCAACACAGGAGGTGCACTTATGTCTATGGTTTGATGAGGTGTTCCCCTGGACTCATGTTTTCCTAACACCCCAAACGGACCTTGCTCCGTCTTTGTTTCTGCCCGAGGTTTCCTTGGCTTTCTCCCTATTTGTTCTGTCTGCACAACCCCATCCCTTTTTTCATCTTGCCAACTTCTCCTGCAGAAGGAAACCCCTGAAGGAGGAGTAATGTGAGACAGCTCTGCCTGCTGGGCTCTAAAATTACTGTGGTTTGGGTGATTTCGACAATTATTATGAGGCAGCAAATTATGCAGAGAGGAATAAAGAGAAGGACAGATCGTACAAAGGGATTAGCTAATCTGATGGGGATAGCAGCTGGTCCTCGTTTAGCTCTCCAGGTCCGTGCGTAGTTGGGGCTTCCTGTAACTCTTTTGGTCTATGTTTGAGTCACAAGTAGGATGCAATGAATACTGGACTGGTCCTCGTGTGATTCTTCACACAAAGAGAAAACCACCTTTCATCTCAGGTTCCCCTTGCTGCTGAAAACGAGCAGGTAACAGCAGAGTGGCTCTAGATGAGAGAAAGGAGCCCACCAGTACCCAGGTCCACCCCGCAGAAGAGGACCTTAGGGAGGTCACACGGCTTAGCCACATATTGACTGCAGAGCGGCTCCACAGTGGGATCCGACTTGTTTCACAGACACCTTCCTCTCCTTGGCAGAACCAGAGAGATTTGAGGAGTGAGAAATGAACCAAAAAATGCCCTCCTTGGACAGAGCTTTGGAAATCCCTCATCACCAGGAGCTCAGGACAATTTAAGGAAGCACATGTTATTGTTAGGACACTGCCCTTCCTTCTTTGATGCCACTTTATTGTGTCCTGACTTTATTATGATTATAAATGAGAATCCATTTTGGTTTATTGTCTGACACTCCCAGCATAGGGAGAAAGAACATGGGGTAATAAAACACTATATTTGTCTGTTTGTTTGTCTGTCATCTTTCAGTGATGTCTCATGCCATTATGAGCCAGATGGTTGGGGTGAATTTTCACAGGAAAACATCAGAAACTTCACTGTGTACAAGAAGGGGAAAATAATAATAAAAATCTTCCAGTTTTCTCCTGTGGCAAAACATCAGTGCCTGCACCAGGGGAAAAATACCCAGTTAATTCTTCTTAAGGGCCCTGGTGAGAGTCGAGAAAACATTCTGCAGTGCTGGTAGCCTCAGAAGACATGATTAATTGCAGATGGTGAAAAGGTGCATGTTCAGCTTTAACCGAACTATGTGTGAGGACTCGGTGATTGCTAAGTTGGTATTCAAGACACATGGGGAAGGCAACCTACTAGGATCTTCAGCTACAAAAACAAGATTAGATATATATATACTTTTATATATATATCATGTACGGCTTAACAGCTTAAATTTAAATACGTATACTGGAGTTTTACAGCAAGAACATACTGCTAATAGGAAGGACCAAAAATGGCAAGATTGCTGAGAAAGGAGGGAAAGGGAAATAATGGTTTTTAGTTACCTGAGGATGCACAGGTATAAAAAGTACCTCCCAAAGCTGGTAATAGCAATTTGTAGATGAATATATGTGGGTGATGCTGCAGAGCATGGAGTGGGGTATAATGGTGGAAAGATCTTTGATATGCCATGAGCTGTTTCTCTTTACTAGCCTAGGACAGGTCTCATTTCGTCGGAAAATATCTTGAATGAAAGTATATATGTTGCTTTCTTGAGCTGCCTTAATTGGAGGGCCAGCATCAGATATTGGGATGGTTACATGGAAAAATCAGAGGCCAGTTTCCACTAATCTAATCCATCAGTCTGCCTGCAAATCCTGTTTCATTATTGCAATCGGAGCTTGGGAAGTGACCTCAAATTCAGCTTGTATTATAAAGGTCACCTTGATGTCTTTTCTTTATCAATCAGAATTTAAATCAAGTCCCTTAACCTTTTCTGAGGGCAGAGATTTTTCAAGCAGGTACCAGGGAAACCTACTGAGATCAATATCTGAGTATAGATGAGCACCCAAAATTCAAAACTTCACTCAGACTTCTTGCATTTTCACAGCCAGGCTACAATTCTGCAAACAGAGCTCACATCAAATCATCCAAGGTCTCCAGGCTAGAAACTGGAATTGTAGAGAAAGCAGATAAAATTAAAAAATAATGAAAGAAAATAATTACCGAGCTGTTCAAAATCACACCTTCTTTTCTGGAAGGAGTTCAGTGAAGGAAAAGATTCCCATGCTGTCCAGCTTGTTTCATTTATCCTTTCTTCATAAATAGCGCTGTGTCTCTGTTGCATAAATTGCAGTCTCCTTCAATGCGGCTGATGGTACTGCAGGAGGTCAAAAACATCCTCTTTCTTTCTCTGGCTCTCTCCTCTAGCTTGGAATTCCTCTCTCAAACACTTCCCAAACCAGGAGAGGCACTGGATACATTTGGGACCTCGATATTGTCAGCGCTGGTGAAAAATCACCCACGTCCGTGGTGTTACAGAGTCTGGCTCCTGCTTTCAGTGTCTCCTTGTGCATCGTTAGCAGACATTATGAAAAACACAGATGATTAAGACTGACCTCCAGGACAGTTCACTTTCAACCTCCTTCCAATTTGAAACACTTTTAGCAATAGCTCCTTTCTGTCTCATGCTCTTAGGACGGATTTCCACTCAGGCTCTTAATTTAAATCCTACACCAGTTCTTCTACCCCCAGTCATTAATCTCTGGTGTTGGTCCTTGTCAAATACTTGCTGAAAATCTCAGTGTACTATATCTACTGAATTTCCCTTATATAAAGTGGCAGTTAGCTCTTTGGGGAACTCCAGCAGATTAGTCAAGTGTGACCTCCCATTACTTCAAGCTACATAACTTTGGCCTTCACAGAACGTTGCTTTTCCAGGTGTTCTCCCATAACATCCCTTAAAGTTTAAGATTTCCAAGAATTTCCCAGAGCAAACATTAAACCCACTGGTCTGTCTCTTGTCCCCTTTATGTTCACCACCTTCCAACTCTCATCTGCCTGACCCATTTTAGACAGGTAATTTAAAATATCAGTGAAGAGCTCAGTGAGTCATGTGCATACCCACAGCTGTATACATTAGGGGATGTGCTCTCCATCTGTAGAGGATGCTCACCTTGTCCTGTGCCCTTGAACGGCTGGCCGCTGATATGGGGAGATCTTTTCTTCATCCTCTATAGTTGGATGCAATTTTGACAGGTGAAAAATATTTAATAATTCTTTTCTTCTTTTATCGCTGATATAGGCTGGCTTTTGTTCTCTGTCGTGAGTCTAAGTTCTCCATATATCACTCTCAAGATAAGCACTTTCTCTTCTGTATCCTTTGTATTAGCTCACTATTCTCCTCAAAACTCCAAACCCCTCCTTGCTGTGAGACCAGATTTGTTGTGACTCAGAGATAGCTATGTGTAAAAGAACCTTACTGTCTGAAATACACCCTCAGAATCCTATATGGCTGATGCTTTCCATCCCTTTTTTTTCCTCCCACTTTTTAATTCCTCCCTGTTCCTTTCACTGCGATACTTCAGCAGTGCCCCATCACAGTCTCTATCTCCTGCTTAGCCAACCTGGCGTACGTCAGTCCTTTCACTCCTCCTTTTATTGTCTTTATTTTTACTAGACTGAATGTTTAGGGCAGCCTTCCCAACTGTATCTTAATGCCCTGCATTAAAGCCCTGGCAGCTTTCTTCAAGTCATTTTCCATTCCCTGTAAGCCGGCTCACTGAGAGGCCAGTGGTTTTGTACAGCTGCCCTTTCTACAGACCCTCCTCAGCACTTCAGCTCTGCAGGGAATATAATCACTGCATCCTAGATGCTCTTCAGTTTCAAGTGTATTTATTACAGCTGCTCAATTTCTTTTGATCTGTCATTTCTCTTTCTCCTCCCCCCACAATTCCCTTCTATTCACTGAACTAGAAGTGCACCGGAGAAGGCTCTGACCCTCGCTGCCCGCTCCAGCCCCATCCCTGCACTGACTGAGGCTGGGTGCCACCTGCACTGATTATCACTCGTTACGATGTGGCTTAACGAACGTGCTGGCCCCTTAGCAAACAAGTGCAAATGTCACAGACAGCACGCTCCCACTGGTGACCCCTCGGGACTAACTGAAGGAGAGAAGACAACGCTTTCATGCACAAATTGCCTGTATCATCAGCGCTGAGTTGGAAATAAAGACGGAGGAACTCTCCCAGGTCTGTCTGAGAGAAAGAAACCAACCTTAACAACAGAGAGTGCCCCTGTCTGCCAGAGTCTTGTAAAACAATGTGCTTCTCGGAAGGGACTGAACTATGTTTTTGTGTCAGGGATGCATGTCCCTTCGGTGACAAGGTTGAACATGAAAACCACAAGCATCCCTTCAGGGTTGGAGCTGAAACAGCCAGAGAAGCCCCAGTTGATAGGAAAGACATCAACATGCCTTCCTGTGTGTTAAGCCGTGTGAGCATGCACACCCTCTGAGGTTTAATTGGTGTATTAATGTATTAAAGCACTGACACAAACAAACAGGGACCACTTTCATAAGCTACAAAATCCTTGAGTACATTGTAATTAGCTGGGCTTGTTAAACTACTTAATAAGCAATAGATAGCATGCGTCTGATGCCCCCACACCTTGTCTCAGTGAGAAAGACAGGCAAGTGCTTAAATATGAAATGAGTTCAGTTCTTAGGTGAACCCTTAAGAAATACCATTTCATCCCCTGTCATAAGAAACTCCTGTCCAGGACAGACACAGCTGAGACCAGTACCAGGGTCACAGGTTTCTCTGGTCACAGATCCCGTATATTCCCTGGAGTCCTGTTCCCTCTCTGGCCATGTGCTCCCACATGCTTCTGTATGAACTGCAATAGCCTGGGGAAGGCAACACACTTGCCTCAGTTTCCCTTCCTGAAGACGGCCTCCAAATTATACCTTTACTGAGTCTTACTGACTATTGACTGCAAAACTGCTCTGAAAATCTTCAAATAGGACAGATACAGAGAAAAGGAAGCAACAGAGCAGAACAAAACACCACGTAGACAGCACTTCTCCGCAGATCCCAAAGCTTTAGAGCCTAACTGTAGACTCATAGGAGTCCTTTCTCCTTCACAACCAGGCAGCTCCAAGGCTGTGTCCACTGGTTTTCAAGGGAAGGTGGGAAGGGCAGGCACTGGGAGCATGGGAGAGAAAGCACCACGCTGGGTATAGAGACAGGGTGACCTTTACAAATGGTGGGCTTCTTTCCTTGTGACCTCTCGTCTTTTGGCTATTCTGGGGATGAAATACCTAAAAACTATTCCTGAACCAGGTAACTGGGGAGTGTCACATATGGTAGTGTGCGAGCCTCCAGTACATTGGTTTGGATGGGGTATGGAGAGGGGAATATATTTGCATAATTCCATATGACACAGCAGTGCTTATCTCCACTTTCACCAGCTGACAGAGAGGACCAAAGTAGTGAGAGCCAGGAAATCATCCAAAACAGAGTCCCAAAGCCTTCTGTCCAGCGAGTCGTTACCAGGACTCATGCTGTGATCACCCTTTTCTCACTCTCTGAGAAAAGGGGTAAAACTCAGAATGAACACAACCAGAACAGGTAAGACATCTCTAGTGTTACTCAGCATCCCTGAATGCAGAACAGGCAGGCGGTGCCTTAATTTTATCCCAAATTCCAGCTTACACTCACAACAACACTACCAATCCATGCGTCCTCGCGCAGTCCAGCTATCTAGCAGGCAACTCAACTTCCCCTAGCACATCACCAAGCACAACAGCATCTTAGAGAGAGTGAGCAGAGAAGCTCCCTGAAACACCATCTCCACCCAAGTCAACCACAGGCGCTTACAGCTCTGCAGCTATTCCTAGATCCCAACTGGATTCTTCTTTTCATCTTTGTTCTGCCTCCTATTCTAGTGCTGAACCCCAGGCCTCCTGCCTCGGAGCTTCCTCCAAATGCTGCATTCATTCATTTTTAAAGGTGACCTTCCAACTTTAAAGGAAGTTAACTCACCTCACTGTCTTCATTTGCCCTCTCCTTCTTTTCAACCTGCTCTTTATTATGAATTAAAAAGCGGCCTGAAAGGTTTCGCTATTAAAAAATAAAATCTTTAGAAAAAGCACGTTTCAAAATCATTTCTCTCCCAGTTTTCACAGCAGCCTTCCTGGGTGTCACAGCTCTTGCTTGCTGCAAACTATCAGCTGCCAGCTCTGATGGTGAAATCTGATTGAGCATCTGGATTCCTCCCATCCCCACAGATGCCTGCCATCTCCACCCCACACCGCTGGACTTCCCCTCCCCTCGTGCTGTTGCTCCTGTTTGGCAAAGGAGTGCCCAGAAATGATCTGGGTGAAAAATAACCTTTGAGGGAGTAGAGGTGGAAGTGGGGTTATTTTTAACTTGGCTGATACTAGACAACCGGGTTACACTGCAGCCTCATAAGCTCTTGTGCTGGCACAAATGAAGAGCAGCAAATAAATGAAGTTCTCTTTATCTCACCTTACTGGCAAAGCTGCATCTTACAAGCCCTGAGGCCATATAGCAGCGGAAAGGGAAGGTGTCTCCAGCCCTTAGCAATAACAACATTACTTTTGCCAATGAATTGGTCACAGTAATTAAAAAGACAGTAACAAAGCAACATGATAGCTTCCCGCTGCTGTGGTACTACATTTGGCTATTTAATCGGGACAAGCAGAACCTACATTTTTACTGCGCTGTAATACAACTGAAATAAGAAAAAAAACTATGCTTTTATAAAATGAAGCTCAACTTCCAGCCTTTCTCTTAGATTACAGAACCAAAGTAAAAAAAAAAACAAAAAAAAACAAGCAAACCAAAACAAAACAAAAAAAAACCAAAACCAAACACAAAAAACACAAAGAAAAAGCATCTAACCAATTGACAATTCTCTCTTCCACCCTTTTAACTTTCTGGCTATGAGCTCTAGGGCTATTCAGATAGGCTGTACTGACTGTTTCTTTTTGCTAAGGGGTCAGGATACCACAAACCAGCACCATACTACAACTCTTTGGATTTAGTCATCGGCATTTGCCTCCATCCAAGAAATCATTTTCTGCGCTATGGACATTTGGCTGCCAGGAATGAGAATGACACCCAGAAACTCATTTCATGGTGACCACCAAGTGACCACAAATAAGCAGGAGCCTTTACTCACAGCTGGCTTGTGCTACACTGAGCCTGGAAGGGCCTGGCGCAGTCAGAAAGCAGACAACCTCTCTTTCCAAACCACTTAATTATATTTTTCCCTGCCACAATGTACCAGACCCAGTGTTAACCCTTCAACCTTGCTCAACTCCACAGCGTACCTAGGACTCTTAGTTCTCCATCCAAGCCAATGTGCCCACATTCTTCCCGGCAGCCCCGCTGTTCTCTCACGCTCTCACTGCTAATCCTTTAAAGGGCAACCATCAAGCTGCACAACAAGGGAAGCAGCTGATTAGATTCTTGCTTCAACTATCTCCTGGAAGTAGGAGGGTACTTCAGATTTTTAGGAGAAAAGAGGGCTTCCCAAGCAAAGGCAGGATTGCAAGGAGAAGGTGCTACCAGGTCAAGACTTAGTACAATAAATAATGGAAGGTTCCTCACCTCACACCCTCAGCCTTTCCTTAGCTCTGATGTTCGGTTTCATCTTTGGGCTATGAATGATTCATGGAGCCTTAAAATATATATAATTTGTATCTCCTAGAACAAAGAGTCTTTATTCAGGGTGTTGTGAGGGAGCGGGAGCAGCATATGCAATGCCTGCACTTGCGTTGGGAATGTCCCTTGGGAAAGGACCCTTGTTGCTCTCCACTTCTTTCCAAATCCAGAATCTGTTCTGAGCTAGAAGAGGAGCTCTGTGGGAGACCCCAGCTCAGTCTCTACAACACAAAGACGTGCCTGCTGCTAAGGGTCTCAAGAGCTGCTTTCTTAAATCATGCCCAGGACCAGCTCAAAGCCAGACTCGCCAGACTCTTCTCATCCATCCCTGGTAGCCAGAGTGTATAAATGCCACCAGTGCACTGTGGGGAACTGAAATCATGGTATACATGCAGGTATACAAATGGAGAAGCTGCAGCAAAAACTTACCTCCATGTGACAGCTTAATCCACTGAGGACTTTATCATCCTGACTTCCAGTTCTCTGCCTTGGCCACTAGATCACATTTAACGATTATGTCTCTTTCCTTGGAAATCTGACACCACCTTTCCACCGTCAATATTTGATTCCTACTATGTGTACAAACACAAACATACACACCTTCCTGCACCACGATCAACATCTACTTACTTCTTCAGACAAGAACACAGTTCAGGCAACTCCAATGTTGTTGTGTCAATAACCTTTCCAGCCGAAGAGATGGCCATCCTCTGATTTCTTGTTGGGGAACCTAAGCATGGGCCTGGGTAAGATGTGAAAGCTCCAAGTCCATGAGGATTCATCCTTACTCAGAAGGGAACACAGGTAAAAGCACAGACAAGAGATGGAGAAGTCCCAGACAGGTCAAGCTTGGCAGCAAAGTGCTCCACAGCTCATGTCCAGCAAGCTATGGGTTGCCTCCCTCCCTGTGCTGGCAGGCCAACAGGCCAGGTAGCTGGCTTCACAGTACTGTAAACTAATGGCACGGATATGCCCCAGATGGTTGAACCACCCCTCTGAGGGATCACAAATCCAGGTCTTGGTCTATGCTGCATCTACAGCTCATGATCGCCACATTTCCTTGTTCTTTGGAATCTTAAGAGATCGTCTTCTCTAGATATTGTTGATCCTTACCCATTTGGGTGTACCTGATGATATCATTACTGGACAGTATTTTCATCAAAGATGCATCATCTGCGTCTTTGCTGCCTTCTTCTGAAGCTGTGGCTACACAGATCTTCTGTTGGGAACGAGTGGCAAAAGAAGTTTTCCATCTCTGCTGGCACCAGGCAGAAGGGCTAAGGCACATCGGAGCCTTTTCTGCTTATTGTCGATGAAAATAAGAGACTAGCACTATCATCGAGTAGCCACCCTTGTGGCAGTTCTGTGCTTCTGAGCTTTCTAAGGGAGAGAACAGCCATGCCGAACACCTTCCACAGCTCTGCCATACCTGCTGGCACCCGACGTCATCCCCCAGCCACTGGCCCTGACCTGGGAGGTCACAAAGGAGCTACAGTGGGGATTATCCTCAATCTCCAGCAGCACTTGGCTCTTCTGGTGTTCAGTTCTCACATTGTGCCACATCTGCAGCATTTCCAGCAAAAAGAGCCCCTGCTAGCTCCTGAGCCAGGACTGACAGCTTATCACTGATACTGTCTAATGCAGTCAGTTATCCTGTATGCATTTAGAGCAGATCCATCAAAATAATGCCTGCTAGAGGTCTGACTTCAGCATGTTACACACAATAGCTCCCTGGAAGGAGAAAAATGGTACTTACCTGTCTTTAAACGAGTCCTTTCTCAGTCGCCTGAAACGTCAGCACACCATGAGATGTGATGGCTTTGGGAAACATCCGCCTCTGGAGCTGTTCTAGCAGCACTGAGCGTAGGACTGGAGCTTGAACACTCTTAAACTTGCAAACCCCTCTGGCACCATTCCATGAACAAATGTGTCTCAGGGAGCACAAAGCAAGCCTGCAGCCACAGTCTATGGGAGACTGGACTGGGCACTATCAAGGAAGGGGTGATTGTGCACAGCTACTCCTATCATCCCCAAATATTGCTTGGCACTGAGGCAGAAAAAACAAAATGCTCTTTTGATCCAGAATCATAGAATGGTTAGAGTTGGAAGGGAATGTCTCTAAAATTGCCAGGCCTCATAAGAAAATCTGAGCAGAGGTACAAATCTTTAGCCTGGCAAGATGAGCCCACATTAATGGTATTTGAAACGTGCATACTGCATTATCATGATGCCACCTTACATCCCTGTTACTGGCACCAGGGACTCAACCTGGCAGGAAGACATGTAGAACATCGGCTTGCAAGACCATAGCTCCTTCTCCCTTATATCAGATGTTGCAATACACTCTGCCATCTCACCCATCTAGTCCACAGACTGCAAACCTCCCTCCCTCCCTCCTTCTCCCAATTATCTTAATAAACAGCCTGGACACATCTCTGACTCACTTAAGATAATGATGACCTGGCCATGATTAGCTTATTCAGACATTTTGGCAGTTCACTGAGCCTAATGCGACTCCAGTCTGGCTCTTTCTGACTTCTCACGAAAGAGGCTGACCTCCAGCAGTGGCTGCGCCACGACCAGTGGATGGAGACCCATGTACAGATCAGACATGGGCTGCTCCCAAAATTCAGGCTGCAGCCGTGAAAGCTACATGCTCTGCAAACAAGCTTGAAACTACTCCAAAGGCCTGGGGAACAGCAGTTTGTCTTGCCCGCACACAGACCTGGTGGGGTGGTACCAACCCCAAGATATGAAACAGAAGCATGGTTTTAAGGACAACCCCAAATACCAGATTACTGAAGAGCATCTCTGCATATTACATTTCTGGCTGCCTGCCTGGAATATTCACTCACCCAACCCGAGAGCAAAAGCAGCATCAGTCAGCCAGTCACACAACGTGAATATCTGAAGTGAAACCTTGGAGAAAAAAGGCTAAATAGTCTGAAATCATAGGCAAATCCTTACAAAAAGTCAACTGATCTGCAGGAATCGAGCACAGGTCACAAATGACTCACTAACAGCAGAGCAAATCATTTAACCAGCGCTTGGAATGAACTGCTCTGCTTTGTAGAGAACAACCAAAATTTATTCCTGCTGATTAGTCAGCAGTTACACTCACAAGTTCAAAATTAATACCAAAGTTCAAATGTAATTGTCTTGTACTTGCGCTCTGCTTTGCTGCTGGAGAGACCATCATCTTCACTTAGCAAAGGAATCATCCTGCATTTATTTAAAGGGGCTGGGGGTGTGGGTTGGGCTTTATTTTAGCTCTTAACTTGACAAACTCCAAGCCTGAACTCCATCTCAAAGGGCTGTCTGACAAAAGCTCAGTTAACAATCTTTTGAATTTCTGCACTGATTTCAGTAAGACCAGGCACTTACCAGTTCTCTGGAAATCAATTACCAAATCCCAACAAGGAAGACAAACAACTCCCAAAACTCCAATGGTGCATCCAAGCATGTGAAATTTGGAACTGAAGAACGTCAGGAACTGATACGACCAAACTGAGCTCCCAGCAGAAGCAGAAAGGCATTGTATCTGCACCCCTAAAACCTCTGCATCTTCCCCACATGTCAATTGATAAGAAACATAAATAAAGCCACAATGGGCAAATTAGATTATTTTTACCATTGGGTTTCCTATATTGTTTCTCGGGGCCAAGGCAAAGCAGTATCTGTGTGATCCCCCATGGTGTGGACACAGGGTAGGATGTCCTACAGCCCACAGTGCACCTCTGTGTCACATCAAGTTCAAGCCACCGGAGATGCGGAGCCAGTGCCTGATTCTCTGTGGCATCAGACCACATGCTGGCACCATGAAGGAGTCTGCCTGTCAAGAAGTGGGAGGCTTGGGGGACGTTGGAGAAACCACAAAATATACAGGCAAAGCAAAATGCACCACAACAGCAGAGGATGATATGTCATTGCTTCCCCAGGTAAAGCATGTTTCCCAGTTGTGCATGTGCCAGTCTCCCATCACACTCTTTCCTCTTCAAAGTGGCTGCATGCACATTCCCATGGCTTGTTAAACTTTCCTGCTGATTGATCAGGATCTGAAGGCATTGGTAAATACACAGTTAATAAGGACTCTTTGGCTCACTGAATAGATTGCACCAGAAACACTTCAAAACATTAAGCAAAAATGAAGTCACCCAGCATTGATTTCTTTCATGCTCTCTTCCTGCAGCTCCCCCAAACCTGAGGTTTTTAGCTTTACTACTGTGTCTGGGCCTCGTTATCTTCTGCTAATGCCAGGGCTTAACCCTGAGGATCTGTAGCTTGTTCTGGGTACAAATCAGAGCAGAGCAGTGACGCCCTCCTGCAGTTTGCTGAGACAGCAGAAGCATCTTCCTCTTACTGTCCACAGCTTCTAGGACTTCTGCCCCATCACCTCGGTCACAGATGCATGCTGGAAAGGCCAAAGACCTGATGGTAGAGAAAACTACCACCTTCAAAGAAGCTCCAGCCTCTTAAGGAAGAAGGGCTGACTCCTTAAAAGCACGTCTAAATAAACCAAAGAGCAGCAAAACCATGAAGACTCATCCTATGCAACTTAGATAAGCAGCTACAGAGGCTCAGTCATGACCTATAGCATCACACACATCAAACACTCGCCTGCAGCAAGTCCAAGCCCATGGTCCCACCGGGCCACACAATTGTTTCCATCATGCAGAGAGGTATCATGCCAGAATCATACCATGCCCATCACACTCGTTCTAAAGAAAATTAACTAAAAGAAATGTGACTCCATCTTTTTAGAGTCAAAACACAAGGGAAACAAAACTTTTCTGCTTTTTCTCTACAAGAACCAAGAAGGCAGGGTTGTGATTTTCAGGAGATGATCTGCACCACTGCCTGCACCCTGCCAAACCAGTACCCCAAGCTCATTCAGTAATAAGCTCTGCAAAGAGCTATTTGAAACCAGTGTGGGAAGGGAGAGCAGGAGAGCAATATCAACCCAGAGTCCAGATGTCTCAAAGAGCATGAAGCCTTCACATGGGTGAAGGCAACACAGAGGCAACCAAGAAGCAAGCACAAGGAGAAACAAACATCCAACCCCTCTGCGATACATGTCGGAGCCTGTGAGCATAGTTAAGCTGCCTCCTTAGGAACTGGTAGCAGCAAAAACTTCGCGGGAACTCATAGGTAAGGCATCAGTTGCCCAGAAATATAAAGCAAGGTAGACTAAGGCTGACCATACCAGCAGCCTAAGTAATTGGCTAATCTTTTAGGTAATTACCCCAAATGATGCCCTGTTTGCAACGTTTCTGGGTCGTCAAACTTGATAACAGACTCTAAAGTAGTGCGGAGGAAAAGGCAGAGCTTCCAAAGCCTGTGTTTTTTCCCCAAACCTCAAAAAGGAGAGGGAAATAAGGAAGAAATCTGATGCAGCTCAGCTGTCCATCTCGTGTGTAATCTTATATGTCAGGAGATAACCATTTGTCTCAGGCATCGCAGACATCCCTGGAAAGGTAAAGATATCGGCCATCTCCCATCTGTGAGCCCCAGCACCCAGTGACAGCTAGGAGCATACTCATTAGAAGGGAATAGCATGCAGAAATTCACTCATAGCATCATTTTGAGACATTTGCTTGAATATCATGCCAGGAAGTTATAGAAACAGAAAGATGCTAGAAAACATGTTTCTATTTTGGCCATCGAAACTCTCACCAGGTTTTCTAAAAGGGTTCTAGCACCATCCACCAATATCAACTCAATCACATCCCCAGCCTCATGCCCACAGCCACCTGTGAGTTGGCACAGCAGCTTTTAGTCACATAAATGACATCTCTCTCTCACAACACTAAGACATCCTCATGCTGATCCCAGCACACTGCAAAGCGGCTTCTCTCCTCCCGGAACAACCAACCATCCCTACATGAGCTCCTGATGAGCAGCCCAAGAGCAGCACTTGCTTGTACCCCACAGCCTATACAGCACACACATCCTTGCTACCTTAACAGGAGGCTAATTGTCCCTGATGAAGGGACAACAGTCCAACACCCAACAGGAGAGCAATCTGCACAGCCAAGCGGGGAGACCTGCAGCAACAGTATGTTCTGAAACAAGAGTACTACAGCCAGAACAATCTTTTAGTGTCAAGCTCCCCAAGAGATAAGGCTCCTAATAAAACTCTTTCCACTAAGAGTAGAAACTTGTCTTGGCAAATTCTGACAGTGTCTCCCAGCTGTACTGCCTTGTCTCTGAGAACATGACCATTTCCAGCTACAAAAAACAATAAGTTATCAACTGAGATCATCAGCAGCTAAGCTCTCAGGCAGGAAAACATTTTTGTGCCTGATGAGAATGACAGAAGCAAGAGTTACATCTGAGCAACGTTCACATCACAACTGCAAATCCCACCCCCGCACCCTCCAAAGAAACAAACAAACCAGACTCCCCACACATGGACCATCTCATGAAGAAGTCAACTATAGGATGTGTCATTTCGAATGTTTATTTATTTTGTCTTCAAAGAAGAGACCTGATGCAGCTGTTTCGTTAGAAAATAAAGTGTTTATTAAGAAACTAGACATTGAACACCCCTATAGTCTCTGTGAAAAGGGACCGTCCCATTTCCCATTAGCACAGGATGATAGTTATGGCAAGATAAGAATGCTAAAAGATGGAGGAGTCTCATTGACAGAAAATGAGGTAATGATTTACAATAATTAAAAATAAAATAAAACTTTAAAAAAAAAAAATCATCCTTAGACTTGCTACTTAAAGCCACCAATCGCAAATGGCCATGACTGGCTTTTGTTTTCAGCAGTGAGGAACCAGAGACTTTAATTGGTGTTAAACAAATTGAGACATCGATCACAGTGGGGAGAACTGCTTTAAATTATGCTGTACGGTCCAGAGGATTTCTTCTAAGCAGAGATGGACCTGAGCTGTAAAATTCAACCCTTCCTCTGCTAGGGTGTTTGGATATAGGCTTCTGGTCCAGGCCCACGGATGTATCTCTATGACTGATACACACAGTTGAGAGCAGAGTCCCCTGAACAGTGCTAGGGAGAGGAGACAGTTCAGACGGACAAGACATCCCCAGGTCAGGTGGGTGACTTCCAGGAGATGGGGAAAATCAGTTCAGACAAGCACCCAGTGATTCACACGCTTGGTGAAGCTCCTCCTTGCTCTGTGAATCTGCAGAATTGAGGTGTCAATAACATATGGCCGCGGGTCCTCTCTGGTGGTGCACCTCTTGCATTTCCAGCTCCGATGCGGGCAGGAAACATCGTTGAGAGTTTTGGTCATGGTTTCTGAAGTCATCCAACCTGAGCCAGGCCTCCTCGTCCTAACGCAGATGTGCCCCCTAAGGCAGGTCCATTAACTTAAAGCAATCTGCTAACATTCCTCCTATACTCTTCTATTGCACTTTACCTTTTAATGCGAGCGTACCAGGAGAAGAAACAAGAGAATGGAATATTCCTAGGGACATCTCTATGGGAAAGCTGATAATAAAACCTCCTGGCAATCTCCAGGGTGGTTCATGCAGGTCACCTGTAAATGCCGAAGCAGAACATCTCATTCTGAGGCTTCTGCCCAGTTCTGGTGAAGGGGGACTATGACTCCTTCCAGTGGTAGCAACCCTTCAGGGTTGGTGATCTAGAGACATCCCTGATGTGGTAAGGTCATCTTGGGCCACCAAGAAGGAAAGAAAAGCTGAGTGGCTGGTGAGCAAGCTCCTGGTTCAATATTCCTTTCAGAAAAGGATCCAGCCCCACCTGAAGCTTTTGGAAGGTGTTTGTTGGTTTCTTTCCTCTAGAGAAAATCTGCCTTGCTTATAGGCTATCACTGATATGTGTGAGCAAATCTGTATTTCCCATACATGTGACATTTAGAGAGTCCAAGGAAAGCCCTGCAATTTGCCCTGTGGTCAGCTGGCTTCTCTTGAGGACAGTATCAAAGGGTTTACCTTTCCATCTGAGAGGCTTTGGATGAAGTAAGACAGAAGTGGGATGGGAGAGGGGGAGAAATACGAATATCGGCCAGAGAATAGGATCAATATTCTTGTTTATGCCAGAGAAGAAGCAACAGAATACTTATTTTTCCTCCCCTTCAGTCTGCCTCGAACTGATGGTTCTGGATATGTGACTGGGTTACAATCAATCTCTAGTTGGGTGGAAATACAGGGAAGAGCTAAAGGGGGCTGGAAAAGGCCCAGCAACTGGGACCTGCATGCGCCTGATATACTTTTCCATTTTGCTTACTGCCCTAGCCCTGGCAAGGACACGGATCCTCCTACACTATGGATTCTCCATCCATGCGGGAAGTCCAGGCAACTCCTCAGATAAAGCTCATCATTCAAGCAGCAGGGAGAGACCAGAGTACGACAACGATATAGTCAGATCCAACGAGCTGCTCTAACACACACAGACAGACAGACAAACAAAAAAAGCCTCCTAGAATATGTGCACTTCAAAGATAACCACATTCTCTTCCTGTCAGAGAAGTAAGATATTTTTTTTCTTTCCATTATTATTCCTTCCAACATTATTTTCTGTGCAAGAACTTGGGAGCGGGGCTGCCTTTGTTCTTACCAAAAGTCTTCGTTCTGCTTTAGTTTCTTCCAGGCTCCCCGCCTCAGCTCGCTCTGGGAGACCTCCCATGGCGGCGCCACGTAAGAGGTGATGGCGGCATTCACTGGGTGTTGCGAAGACACAAGCTTACAAGGAAAACTCCAAGCAGGGAGGACATGACTAAAGATGTCAGTTTGGTTGGCTTGGTTGGTTTTGTTTTGTGTTTTATTTTAAAGCAAAAGTACAATTATTTACTGTGTTATTAGGATGACTCCTTTCAATTGGGTTTTATTTCTCTTTATTTGCTCTCATTGCTGCTGTTGTGCCTTGCAGGAATATTTAACAAACACAGCGACCATTGGAGGAAAAGAACAACCCTGTTATCTGGTGACAGAAAACCACAGTTTCAGTTGGCTTTAACGTGTGTACAGGCAGGGCTGTAGAGTCCTATTAGGAGGAGACCTCAATCCATACAGACCACGCTTACTGCTTCCCACCATTTTGAGGGCACAGCCTATAAACTTGACATCAGAACAGGGACTTTTAAGGAGTTTTTAAAAGCCATGACGTCCTTTGCTGAAATAAACACTGACATCCTCAACATAAATGCCTTGGTTAAGAGGTTTGGAATGTCCAGGGAGGCTTATTGGATTCAACATAATTTCTCTGAAACCTAAAGGGGAAAAAAAAACAGAAAAAAGAAAAAAGCAAAATAAAGTAAACGAAAAAACAAAAAAGAGCAAAACTAGAAAAAAAGAGAGAGATATCGACACACGTAATTATTAAAAAAGAACCAAATGAATAACCAGCAAACGGCTGCCATTAAATTGAAGGCAAAATGCCCTCTCCAGGCAGGGCTACCTCAGTCTGTCTTTCCATAAAGAACAGGCAATTATTTAATGGGTGCGTGCAGGCACAAGTGCTCTGAGGACAAGGGGCATGCAAGCAGTCTGGACAGAAAACTGGGAACAACTCTTATCTAGAGGTTCCCATTGAAAACCCTATGTCCTGCCTATTCCTTAGGCAGGGAGTGAGGGAGGGAAACAGAAAATCCTTCCTTCTGTCTAGTTTTCTCTCATGATTTATTTAGTCTAGTTTAATTTTGCTGAAGCCAAAGAGTACCATTGCAAGGCTGGGGAGACCTGATGCTCATAATCCCATAGGCCTCCTTAGTCCCAGTGGTCCCATCTATGCTGAGAACTGCACACTGGAAGTATTTTTCTCCTTGCATAACCCAACCTCTTTAAAAGTAATTTTAAAGTTTTGAAATTGCCAGAAATACTGGCCAGATGAAAAGCAAAAATATGTAGAACAGAGAACATAGACGTGCTCCTTCCTTCAGTTCCAATGAACTTACTGGGCAAATACAACACTTTCAAGGGCTGTATTAACTCTCTCCTTAATGCTCCAGCCACAGAAACCCACTACTAGCATGTTTCTAATACAGAAATGATTAGATGTTAATTACTATTAAAGATTAACTTTATTCTCTGAAGCTAAATAAATGCAAATTTTCAGGACTTGTCAGAGAACAGTTCTCTGGAGTGGAGTAAGCAAACCTGCTGCTGAAACATCCAGTCCCACAGCTCTCTCCTCAAGGTCTGACTGAAGTGGGGCACATTCTGTTTCACTGCTAGGACACATCCTGATGTTTAGCCTATATTTCCCTTCTTCCTGACTTGAATTCTGTTTTCTATCATCTTTTGTGCTAAGTCCTGCAAGTTCTTGCAGAAAAGACCCATGCATTTGTCTTCAGGAATCATCTCATAATTTATTACATTATTTTCTCAGACATCCATTTGTAACAGTATTTCTACAACTGAGGCCATCCCGATGGGCTGGGAAGAGACAAGGCAGTAACAGGCACAGGTCACTGAATGTAGCTGTTAGGACTGCAGTGAAGTTGCTCTCAGCTCAAATCAAGTATGCAGACACAAGAGGCTTCTACACCAGCTTACCAAAATCCCCAAATCAGATCCACTGAGTTGCCAAGGCCAAGACATGCATGGCAGAATTCTGGGGATTGCTCTAATCTCTCCCATCTTCTCATGGGCCCAAAGGGTTTTTCCAAGAAAATTACTGGGATGTCTTGGCTACACAATTGCTCTAAGGTATGGATAATGTTCCTGTTCCTCATACAGTCACAGGATCCTCAACAAATCAGGTAAATTATCCCAAGTTTGGCATCCCTAAAGCAGCATGAAGCAGCTTGGATGCCCTTGAGAATTGATCTCAATAGGAAATATGCATTTCACTAGACTAGGAACAGTTTCTCACACCGAATCTACACTTGCCAGAACAGTTATTTTTTTCCTATTTTTTTCCTTTATATCTATTTATATTTCCTCCCTACACTATGTTATTTCATCTGCTTATCAAATGCATGCCTCTTCTGATGAACCTGAGGATGCAGACAAAAGCTGTTTGTTTGGTTTGGAAATGTTTAAACTTGTTTGGGGGAAAACTATCTGTTATTCTCAACGGCCCTGAAGGACTGATCCACATGGGAGTAAGCCAGGCTCAGCTTCGGTTCATGTGTCATAAACAAAATTCATAGGCAAATTCCAAGTGTTGAAATATCATTAGCAGTGAGAAAGAGCCTGGCTCAACTCTCAGAGCCAAAGCAGAGTTTAAAGTGCTGATGCTCGGAAATGTGTAAGTAAACTAAATCCATTTCTTATCAGAGTCACTGGGAGACAAATAAACATGGCATCCCTGAACGTCACTATTTATCGTGTTTTGTTTTTAATAATATAAATATATTTTATGGCCACCAAAGGATAGCTGGGAAAGTCTATACTCAACAATACTAAGTATCTCCAAGGAGCACTCCTGTCTGCTTTATTTTCTTTGTGTTTCTTAGCTCTGCTAAATAAAGGCAATTCCATTTCTGCCGGACCACATCCAACAGACCTAAAAACCCACTGGGGACCACACAGCTTCAGCAAAGGGACATGTGAAAGATCAGCAAGACTTAAGGTTAGGGAAGGCAGGGGCTTTGCTCTTTGTTGTCAGTGCTATGCTGTGAAGCCCAACTGGAAAGATCTCCAAGGCTTTTGCAGAATGGGACTGCAGAAGGGGTTACCCCATACCTGATGTGCAGTCACTACTGAGGGATGATGAGGAATATGGCAGAAGGACAGTCTAGGTTTCTGAAGCTTGGAGGCTGAACATAATGCTGACTTGGGAAAGCAATGCAGCATTGGTCATTCTGGCATCCTCTCCTTCTGATATATTAAAGTCCCCAAAGACATGTTTCTCTCCTAACTGGTTTTCTCTCTTTCCTCACTACTGTGTCCCATATTGTACTGCTACCTTCAACCCCATTCTCTTGTATGGAGCAGAAACCAACAAGGCTCTTGCTAGGTTTATGTCTTCTCTGTCAGATGTGAGATGGATGATGTTCACTGAGATGTCCAGGGTTAAAATGGGTGAATCTCAACAGGTTCAGGGTTTGGATGCTGTTCTAACAAATGCCATCTTTCTACCATCAAAGCTATTAGCACCTGAAAAAACAGCTTCAAAATGTCTTAAAGAAAAGTGTTCACCTTCTTAGGGGTTGGAGAAATCTTAAAAAGAATCCCTTTGTGAGGGACTGTTTGTATTCACATTTGTCAGTGCTAGCTGGAAAATGGGAAGAAAAATACTATCTTTGATATTGGTTGTAGATTTGGAGGGACATTCCAATATACAATGCTGAAAATAGTAAGGAGATAAAAAAAACCAAACCAAACCAAAACACAAAAGCCACCACCCTGTAGATTCAAACCAAAAGGGTCTACAAAGACCTACAAAATTGGGAAGGTTCTGACAGATTAAACTTTGTGCTTCTAGTGAGGCACTTTTTCAAATAAAACATGATACTGTCTCTACTAATAGCCATGGTATGGTAGTGGAATCAATGTATGGAAAGTGTTGGAGAATAGGGAAGGGGGAATGAGCTCAGATTTGCTGAGCAGCTCTAACGGCTTGAGATGAACGGGGCAAATGGGGCATTTCTCTAAGCAGGCTTGAAGGATGTGGCAATGGAAGGATAAGAAGAAAATTGAAGGCAACTGAACCATGCAATCAGTTTTTGTCCTCAACCTTGGCCATCCACTTAGTCCTCCAGAGCTCTCTTGTGTTTCCCAACACCCTGGCTAGTGGGTCTCAGTCACTCTGCCCCATGCGCATACCCAATCTAGCCTACAGACAGTGCCCTGCAAGGAACACTCTTCTTCCTCTGAGAGCAAGATTAAGGAGACAAACCAGCTAATTTCCTCTTGCCTTCACTGTTTATCTTCTGGCAAAATTACAACCACTCAAATATACCATGCTTCTTCTAGGGGTTTTGAGATATGAGGCTGCTCCAGGTGCTCTGAGAAGAGCAGCACAGAACACGACACGCAGAGGCAAGAAAATTATGCACAATTCACAGCAGCCTCATCTGCCACAGCAGGACTGGTGCACCCCAGTTCTGAAACCCAGAGACAGAAATTGCTTCTAAAACAGCAGTATAAATTGCTGTGGGAGCAGATGAGAAAAGCAACAGGATGCCATGTAACGCCTGGCAAAAATGGGTTAAACAAAAATAGCAAATTAGGGGCAACAGACCAGCCAAACAGAACACTGCTATCCACACAGCCCACATTAGGCAACAGAGCTTTGATCTCTCTTCTGTACTACAGCAGAATTTATGATATAAAGGAAAAGCAATAGGAGATTCCAACAACACTGCACATTTTATCTTTCTCTATGCACAGATATGAAGTATGAACAGCATCAAAGAAGGCATGAAAACCATCAAGCCTGGCCTGCATCCAGAGCGAAGGAAACAGCCATTCGTCTAGTCAAACCAGGGCTGATATGTCTGTATCTGAGATGGAAACAACACAGCAATCCAGGTTTCCTGTCATGGATGGGTTCATCTGCAGGCCTATGATGCAAACCCTCTTTTTTTCTCCCCTCCCCAACATAGGGAGAGCAAGATGCAACCCAGCCTGAGGCTTCACTTGCCACAACAGAGTAGGTCATGGAAGCTAGCAGAAGCACACCATGAGGTTCTCCCTGATGCTCTCAGCTGCATATAAACACATCATCTCCTCTACTTTCCAAGGTAAAGTTGGACTAAAGACAGCCTAAGACTAGACTAGACCTTCCCTAATTTACACCAGCCCAACTCTGTTGACCACAATGGATAACAACAAGAAAATTCAGCTCCCAGATGAATTTCACACCAATACACAGACCTCAAGCAGATCTTCAAGTAGATAACAGCTCTTTGAAGATTCACAGAAAAGCTCTGAGAGCTAAAGAAATGCTTATGATTGATCATTTTCATGGAAACAGGGTCCTTATTCTCCTCCACAGCAGCTCACCTTGTATCTTCTTTCATTTTCCATGACTTAACCTCAGGCATAACAGTCTCCCACTTTAGTCAATGCAACTTGACATCACTGGAAACCTTGTGGGAACGTTATAGATGTAGCTCTAGGTACAGTTTGTGCCATCTTCATCTTCTCCACAACCCAAAATCACGAGCAGGATATCGCAACACTGCATGTGGTTTTGGGAGCAGGAAAGGGAAGAGATGAGCTGAGAGCAAGGGAAACAGCAGAAGGAAATTGGTCCAGAGAATGCCATTTCCACAAAAATTTCTTTCATGCTTAACTAAAGCAGAGGAAAGGGTAGGAGAATACTGCAGGCACTCAACAGCTGAACAATGTTTCTTGAGAAAAGGGCCGCATTCACAGCTTTCCACGTTGTGAACTCTTTTAAGACTATGTAAGATTCATTAAACCTTTGGTCGGAGGAATTTCAGTATCCGTTGCACTTCTACTGTTGCTGCCGTTAATGTGGTCCATGTCCATATCAGCTGGGATCACAAGTTTATTTTCTCTGGAACTCTTTCATGGATGGAGTAGTTCCAAGATACTAAATGATGTAGCCTGAGAGCTCAGGAGGCAGAGCTCCAAGATTCCCCACCAATCCCCCTTAGGAAAAGCCCCAAAGTAGGAAAGTACTTACCAGGGTATAAAATTAAAAGTAAGGAGGGAAAAAAATATTTTAAAAATCTATTTAAAACTAAGGACAAGCTAAAAAGGCTATTTTCAGGTCTGAGACGCCCCATGATTTGAGTCAAAGCTACCCTCTCTGTCCAGAGGCACAGCCAATGCTTTTCTCCAGACTGTACAGAGGTGCAGCTATTTAAAGCCACTCGGAGGCCCACTGTGTGATGGAAAGCAGCCAGATCAGTTGGGCCTCATCGGTTTTGTTTTCGTTAGGTTGAAGCCAGAGTATGTGAAAAGACTTGTAAGAGGACCAGAGAAGGGGGAAGAAGGACTGGGCACTCAGCAGTTTCGCCCACAACACACAGAGCTTAGTGTCTGTCTCATTTAAATCATACTGGGTCAAAGAGAAGGTACCTGAGCAAAGAGGATGGCTGCTTTGTCCCTCACGACACCCACAGCTGTGCAAAGCTGTGTGGCAAAACCCTTGGGATTTACAGGTCAGCCATGAGAACAAGCTGCAGGGAAGTGTTTGCAAAATGCCTGAGAGTTTGCTGGTTGCCAACATCCTGGGTGTTATCAGGCTGTTGCCCTGTCTCTGTCCTTCTGTGTGCTTGCACTGCTACGTCCAGGAGCCTTCTCCTCCGCAGTTCTCACTGCCTGGAGGAACAACCACCTCCACGAGTCCCCATTTGTCACAGCCATGCACTCTCTCTGCCTCTGCACTCCACAAAGCCTGCAGGACCCGGTATGAAAGATCTCATCCCAACAAGTAATACATCGTTTTCATCACTTTGGTTTTCAAATATATATCTTTGTCAATTTTTAATTTTTTTTTTCAAGTCAGCCCTCAGAGTGCTCCCAATTTAAGCACTGTGTGCAGTGTTACAAGAGCTTCTCATTTCCACTTTGCCTGACAGGTATCCGTGTCCCTCTGACACCGCCTCTGTTCCCCAGCTGCTTCAGATAGCAATAGTTACCCTAAGCATTTTACACAGAGTTATTGAAACCACTGACTAATCTTCCCAGAAATGAATATCCACTGGGAAAGAAACTAGTTGGGCTCATGTTCCTTAATTGCTGATTAATTCCAATTACGGTACAGCTGATCCACCAGCACCACAGATCGCCACATCAAAGAGCCAACCAGCAAAGGAAGCCCCTAAGTTAGAACAGCAACAGGCCTATTGCAAACTTCTCTTCAGCCAGAGAGCGCTTCATAAACATTAATTTGTTATGCCTTGCTCACTCCCTGGGGAGGCAGGAGCTGTTATATTCATTATGCAGACAGCAAAACAGTGACACAGAGCAGGATCGCGGTTTCTCCAAGGTCCCCATAGGAACCGATGCCAGTTGTGGACACTCAGTGCGGAATAGCCTCAGCTCCCAGACTCCAACCATCTCCAGGAGACCTGGGGTCTAGAAGGGGATGGAAGCACTTGGTAGTAGAACCAGATGGCTGGGATATGAGAGCCAACACCAAAGGAGACACACCTGGTGGACAGGAAATCACACAGTTGCTGCAGTCTTCACCTGGGACCTTCCCTGCCCAGGCGTGATGCTCTCCTGCTCTTCAGAAGACTGGTGGAGGAGCTGATCAAGGATAAATCCTTGCTTGTTCAAGTCTCTTTACTCTGCCATCTGCTCCAGCAATACCTTATGTCGTTCTAGAAAGGCTAGAGCTGCCCTCCAGGAAGCCCAGAAGCAGTACAAGCCCCAGAGCCTGAAGTGTCAAGGAGGAGCATCTTGTGGGGAAACACGATTTTGTGGAGTTTACAAGCTGGGGATGGAAACTGAAGAGTGCAGATCTCAGCAGTCAAGGAAGCACCGAGCACTGCAGAGGAATTGTAAATGGGAACAGGAAGAGCTGAAGGCAAAACCACAGTGAGAGCAGCAGGAAGCCTTGGGGAACAAGGTTTTGTTGATTTTTTTAGGCTGTTTGGATGCTGCGTTGTCTAGAACTGTCCTTCGTCTGTGTTTCTCCAGTGATCCTATTCTGCTGATTGCTTTGGAGACAAAGGCTGCCATCATGGCTCTTCTTATCTTGATGATTGCCCCACTAGATGGTTCTCAAAATAAGCTGCCTTCTGCACCAAAATATATTAGAAGAATGTAATTAATTTTCCCATGGGAGAGCTCCTGCCTCCAGATTTTGTTTCAAGATCATGTTTTGGTGCCTGCCAGTGTGTGGCAAGCTTTAAAAACCCACACCCCAGAGCACAGTGAATGCTTTCCCCAAGAGAAGAGAGGACAGCAAGCAGAGGAGCATAGTTTTTTGTTGGGTTGGTCCTGCTCCTAGGGAACAATTTGGGTACTCCCCATCAAACGAGTGGCAGGTATTGTGGTGGCCTTCAATTAGTAGGAGGGGAGGAAAAGGCTTTGCTCCTACAAAACACACATGAAACATAGTATGTGTTTGCAAGAGGAGGTATGAGATGCCTGGAAGGACCGTTGCAGCCAGCAAAGCAGAGATGAGGTGAATGGTGAGCCCCATCAAGCAGTGCACCAGAGTTGGGGACTGCTGCTGTGCAAGGAGATCCTTACTCTACTCTTAAGCAGAGGGTGAGCTTTGCATAGCAGGGAAGATTTGGCACATCACAGCAGGGTGGCAAATGAAGACCTAAGCTGAAAATGTGTGGTGGCTGTGAATTAGGAGTCTTCATCCAAAGGAGAGAGAAGGAGGAGCAGGGTTTCTTTCCTACAAGCTTTTTCCAGCAAGTGGTCTAGCTGTGATTTTTTGCTCCATCAGTCAGCTCCATGCTTAACAAACTACATGATTCCCAGACCCTTCTCTGACCCAGTTTCACTTTGGGTTGGAAAATAAGTCTCCTCCTCTCTCCCTCTCACATCAAGTCACTTAAATGCACAGGACATTTAGAGCACTTCAGCTCAGTCTTATTTCACACCATATAATTCTGTGCAAGTTTTTGTGTCTGCCCGACGTGTGTCATTGACGTGTGCTGATCAAACATCAGCAGAGATCAGAGGCAGGGAAGGGTCTGAGCTCCCAGTCCTCTTGATGGGGAGGCACGGCAACATGGAAACTCCTAGGATTGTGACTATCTAAAAGTCCATTTCCTCCTGACTAGAGGATTTCACACTTCAGAAAAAGGGAAACAGTTTTACTTTAAAAATAAGTACTCTTCTCTTCTCCATCATCTGTCATCAGAAGTCCTGCCTGCCACAACAGCCAGGACACGTCCTCCTCTACGTACACTGCTCCTTGAAGGAAGAGCTGCCCACACTGGGGCAAAAGCATGCAAAACCATACACTTCTAATGGCACTTTTCATGCCTGCACGTACACCTAAATGTTAAGATATCACAGTCCACAGCCCTGCATTCAACCTCAGTGTCAAAACCAGCCCGTGCAGAGAGGAAGCCATGCTGAGTGATACGACAAGTGCCTGCAGAAAGCAAGGGAGAGCGTGCACGCAACCTGCTGCTTGTGGGACACGTGGGATGGGCAGTGGGGAAGCGTGCGGGAGACAAGCAGAGAGCAATGCTGCGGCGCGGAGCACGTGGCAGGGAGCAGAGGAGTGCGGAGAGGGGCCGGAGAGCGCGGGCGCGCACGTGTGGGGCTGGGAGGAGAACGCTGCTGAACGTCTACTCTCACTTCACACTATGGATTTAATGGCTTTTAACAGGAGACTTTGTAAGCGATCAGGAATTGGAACAAAAGGAGCTGGGGGAATAATTATTCTAACCAGGGGAGCTAAAGAACATGGCAAAATCGCGTGCTGAGCAATCATGCTAATTAAAGGCACCCAGAAGAATCAGGATAGAAATGCCAAATGGTTTTTACTCTGCTGCCCTATTCCGCTAACTGCCTCGTCACTTTGACTCCCACCAGCTGTGGGAAGGACAGCTCTGGATGAATTGGTTTGCAGCAATAAAAGATGGAACTAAACAAGTGACACAGGGGTGTTGGTCCCCTCTGCAGTGTGCTGGAGTGATGCTTGGTCTGCCAGACTGAACAGCGACTGCTTTGCACCAGCAGCTTCAAGGGGAGCAAATGCCCCCAAGATGCCTCTGGCTGAGCAGGAAGGATCTGAACAGACTTCCCAGAAAGCAGAGCAGCTCCTGGCAACTATCAGCATGAGGCTAAACACAACCCACAGCCACAACCCCCGTCCCTTTGGGCCAGTCAGCCCTGCTGTGGGACTGCTTCTCTGCAATTATCTGCTCAGTATGGTGGTCTGTTCTGGACTGTGTCTGGGGACCATCCTTCCAGTGCCACACCAGAGTTCTGGCAGCACTGAACAGACTGCTTGCTCATCTACACAGCCTTAGTCATCACTGTGTTGGGACCACTCAGGTTGCTGCAGGGGCTTTCAAAGTTAGGACATCTTCTATGCAGTGGGCATCATCCTGATCTTCTCCTGCTTAAAATGTCAGCTGTTGTTCATGCCATGCTGGCATCAGAAAAGCAAGAACTAGCACTGCAACAGGGGAAAATTTTCACCCAGAAAACATGGAGACTAAGAAAATGTCCATGTTGTAGGGAAAGTAAAAGAACATAATATTGCTCTAGCAGACTAGAGGCTTTGCAGACCCAAATAAACACTCCCGCACACGTAGCCTGGTGTGAAACCCAGGACAGACTCCTCAAGGAGCTGCTGAGCCTCAACCTGTTGAGGACATCAGGAGAAGATCTCCCTCAGACATTGCTGGAGTCCAACAGTGCATCACATGCCAAGGCAGATGGGTGCAGAAAGCACGATTAACAGAACAAGACATGAAGTGGTGAAATCACATGCTGAGTACAAAGAAGTATCTCTCTGTCCTTTCCAACCTCTAGGAGAAGGTCCACCTCTGACAACTGCTTGTGTGAGACGTGAATGTTTTTCTCTCCACCAGTGCAAACCTGGGTTTTGTTGCAGCAGTCAACTGAGCTGGCACCAAGTGAGAGCTGTGTTTAGGAGAGGTGGGGCAGCAGAAAAGCAAATGCTAACAGTTGCCATCAAGTAACAGCTTTCTATTTAAAAAGCAATGGTTTGTTTGTTAATCAACAGGTCCATTAACATGGAGCAAATGCCTCTCTAATGGACACCCACAGGATCACAGGCTTAACTATTTGTGTGCAGCATCCTTTGATTGATTCACCCTAAAGGTCATCAAGTAAATGAGAGAGGATGTAATATTTCTGCAGGAAACATTCCACAGCGGATACATTGATTGCGACACTCAGCCAGCTGCTGTGTGCCAGTCTCTTCTTAAAGAGAGTTCATATTTGATCCTCTGATTAAATATTTTGAAACTGAGAACAAATCAGGGACATTGACTTGACTGTGCCAGGTGCTCGGCTCACGGAGACCTGGTGCTCTGCCAAGGAGGATCACATGAGTGGCCAATGTCCAACCTGCTCCCTTTCTTCCTGCCCTCAAGGCTCATGATACCCTTCCCTTGGTCTGTGCCTGGCTGCACAGATCACTGCCACCACTAAATCCGTAAGCCAAGACAAGGGAGTCTGCTTGGTGCCACACCAGGAACACACAGATCTGTTGACTCATTTATTCAACTCCTACCTGCAGCAAAAGCTGCAATATCATGGTCCATTTTGCATGCCAGTGACTCTCTGACTCCTGCTGTCACCACAACAAATCCATTTTTCATCAAACGCCTAGTGAACAGCCAGTGGAACAGGAGAAGGCAGGGCTGAGAGCGAGAAGTACCCTGAGAACAAAGGAAGAAAGTCCAGGACCAGTAAGGAATACAGCAATGAAAGCACCAGCTGAATAATTTGCCACATCAGCAATCCCAGCTGGCAGAGATGGCCCAAGAGCAAGAGCTAAGAGCTTGCTGCAATGTCGAGTTTGCAAAAGCAGGTTCTTTTTCCCACAGACCAAACACTGGGCTGACATCTCCTTTGTGAACTGCTGAAAAAACATCCTCTTCTGAACAAGTCCTACAAAACCACAGTGACACTTCCAGTTTATGAGCAAGCCCTGACACCACTCACCAAGCCACAGCCTTGGCACTGTGGAAGCAACCCTGAACAAGACCAGTGGAGCCAAGATACCGGGCCACTGCCACCGCTGTTGAAACGACAGGCTTATTTCATATGCAAACGAGCCACACAAATTGAGACCAGACCTTCCTTTTCCCCTTGGAGCTACTCATAAATAACAGAGGTGAAAGGCAGGTTAAGGGTCTTGGAGGCAGGTGAAACCCAGAGGTATAAAGGACCAAGTATCTAATTGGAGACAAAAGGAGAAAGCTAAACACTCACCCAGGTCCCATGGGGAGCCACAGCTAACCCTCCCCTCTGGAGATAAGCTCAATCAAGAGGGCGTCCAGCCTGTTGGAATAATGACTCCTTGAGGCAAATCAGAGGTGCCAGCAGCTACAAATGAAGGCTTTTCTCTGCTGTAGCTTCCATGCTTTCTCCCNAAAAAAAAAAAAGGTAAAAAGAGCCTGCGGGTCCCATTTAGGCTGAACTATGTGTGCCACCACAGCCTCACAGCCAGGCAACAAGGTAAGAGCTGCAGGTACAAGGATGCTGGGCTCCTGCCCCCATTTTTCAAAGAAAATAAGATCAAGTTTGTATCGACTACTGAGAAAATGAGACAACATTATACAGGACACGACCCTCCACAATCAAATTAGGTCATTGCAACACCATAACCAGCATAGAATATGTAGCCCTGATAGCATATAGGATCAAGGAGAATGATTTTATGCAACAAACATTAAAAGACAAAAGGAAAATTAATCATATCAGGACATCAAGCAAAACCAGAGTGTGAGATAAGTTTGAAGCAGCAGGAGCAAACAGCACTCTCCTGTCTCAGGGGTTCCCTCCCCAAGCCCTTCCTGTGTCCCCATTCAGCCTGCCACTTCTCAGAGCTGGCCATAAAAAAGATGGCAAGTGCTGTGAAATATCTTTGCCACTTCATGCACAGCCTCTCCACTTCCTCATCCCCAGAGTTCCGGTAGTTTCTAAAAAAGTAAAGCCACTCTTCACAGAGGAGGTTTCCAGTCACGGTCCTCACTGTGTCAGCAGAATACCCAACAGCAACACACTCAAGGTGCTGATTTCAGAAGTGCTGAGATCTGTTTAGATAGGGGACTTAATGTCCTACTTTTGCTCTAAGTCACCACTTCCGTGTCTATATATACATTGCAGACAAACAATCAGAAAATAAAAATGAAAGACACGGTCCAGCTGTGCAGACTTTCACCATTGTGGCTTGGCACTCAGCTCTCATCTCACCTCCCTCCCCTAGCTCACATCTCTCAAACATCCCCTGTCCTTCCCCTCTTCCTCAGCGTACCCCTAACACAGGTCATCCCCCATCCCAGCTCTCATATCCTCTCCTGAGTGGTTGGTCTTCCATCGGAAAGCCCTCACATCATTCAGCTGCCAAACAATCACTAGTAGAGACATATCCATGAAGATGCTTCAACCCAAATACCCCTCTACGAGAGGGGAGAGAGGTCTCCAGCACTTCAGATGCAGATGTTGGTAGGTATTTACATTGATGTTGAGGCCACCACGTGAGGCGAGGGTGGGTTAGCACTAGGTGTAGCAGCAGTGCTTTTCATCACTGTACTGGGATGGTGAGGATCTAGATGCTGAGCCTGGGCTCTGCATGAACTGGGTGGTGAGTACTGTCACCCCAGGCAGGTCAGACCATGCCAGTTCAGTGCAGCTGCCCCAGCACCTGTTTCATCCCATCAAGTGGAGGAATATGCACCCAACATATTCATCCCGCTACACACAGAAAGGAGGACACAAACCTTCCTAAAACCTATGATTTACACAACAATCTGTAGCAGTGGTTTCCCAGCTGCATAATGAGTACGTTAACTTTAGCTAAGCTGATTCTCCAGAGATGAAGAGATGGAAAAGAATAATCGAAGCAAACTCTGATAGAGTTTTTGATTAAGCAGCTAATGATCAATAAAAGTTATCTGCAGGGCACAGAGTGTTAATGAGCTACCATTCCTGTAGCAAAGAAACACCTGAGCCCACAATCCCTGTTCAACACAACCCACAGAGGTCAGCAAGACCTGCTCCTCCAGGACTGACAGCGTGAGAACATGGGCCACCAAGTCCACAGGTCTCCCCTGCTCTCATTCCTGTTAAAAGGGCTATGGTAGAAGCAGAAAAAGAAATAACATTAAAGAGAAATGTGGCTAGAAAGAGAGGAAGGAGAAAGGTTAACAGCCTGTTTCAAGGCTTGAGATGCTGTGTTTGGGGGGGGAAAAAATTGAATTGAAAAGGTATTCATAACCTTCTCAGACAGCTCCATTAATTTAAAGAAGCCTTCCAGCTCTGCAGCTGTAACACCAGCACCCAGCACATCTACAGCAGCGAGCAGGGACCAGCCAGCTGGGCTACCAGCTTTCTGCAAAAGGTGATGCAAGGCACAAAATGCCCCACAGCACATCCTGCAATTACTATCCTGCTATCCCTTCCCCCGCAGTGAAGCCTCTGCAAAGAGGAATTTGGTGTTAAACCTTAATACTTATTAATATCTTAAATTCATCCCTAAAGATTTCAAGGCATTAAAGAGTGGACTTTATAGAGAATTTCTCATAATAATGTAGCCACCTGTTTAATAGCAAGGCTGCATAAGGATTTCAGAGAGCAAGTGGAAAGGAGAGCTTCAAATCAAAGCCACAGAGAAAAGACCCACATCAGCAGAGATATAGAATATCATTACCTCTGCCTGAATTTCGCTATTTCACTGTAACTAAACATTTTCCTCTTCCAGAAACGCCCAGAGAACTGTTAGTGACCACAGGGAGCTGCTAGGATCTTTGTATTACATTTCCTCCTAAAGTTGCCTCCTCTGACTGCCCAGTCCAGTCCAGCCCAGCCTGCCTACAAAAGGGATTTGTTTTCCCAAAACTCACTTAGCCTTCCCATCCTTGGAGGGTCTAGGGAAAGCTGAGAAAAAAATCAGCAGACAGGATACACTTTCTGGAGCGTCCCAAAGGGAATAGAAGGGTTGAACAGCACACTGGGATTTCTCCCCAATTTCTCAAATTCTCACAGAACTTGGGTTTGCAATTGTCCTCTGTAGAGACAGCATCAAGGCAGATCATTAACACTACTTGACGCTGAGGATCTCTTGTATTAAAAAAACACTGCAATTACTTAGTTCAAAATCTCTATATTATTCATAAGATCCATATCTATCATGGATACAGTATTTACGCTGCTATGGGGAAATGTAATAAATAAGGCAATAAGCACTTCCCTCCTCCAGGTCAAGATGGAAGTCTGCACCTTGGAGAGTGGTGCTTTCCCTGGGCAGCAAGGCTCACCTCTCAATTCCTTCAGCCAGGAACTAAAGCCAAGGTGAAAAATAACTGCTCTTCCTCTGAGCCCAGCTCCAACCAAGCGGGTCAGGAGGCAATGCCTAGGTGGAATGAGGTCAGCAGAGCTCCTAGTAGGTCAGCCAGGAAAGGTCTCAAAATTAGTCATAAGAGCAAAGCAGAAACATATTGGACTGTAACATGTCCCCCCACAAGGGTGGAAAGGGAGAATTTGATCTAATCTATCTGAAAATGAGCAGGAAAAGCTCAGAATTGCTGTTTTGTGGGATCATAGTATACAGCTGATGACTCTCAGAACTTTTTTGTCCATCTAAACTCTAGACTCCAAAAGATTGGCTGTGAAAAGATTTCAGGTGGTGACTTACAAGCAAGCAACACAGTCCAATGGGCTGAACTTGGGCCAGACTGCTAGCAACTGGTGTCGAGCAAACTGATGTCTTTCCAGTTGCCTCTCCTCATACATAAAATGGAGATGAAGATACTTGGCAGCCCTTTGATAGGCTGGAAGGAGAAATGCCTCTTTCCAGGAAACAGTGTAGGTACAAGATGCCAGGTTACGTCTCCTTGTTAAGAAGAAGATAAAATATACGCCCCACCCCTCAAATTCTCAGCTGCTTGCTGGGCTCTCTGAGATTCCCCTGATATTTGGGCTCTGATGGGATCTGGCAGGAGAACAGAACAGTCCCATCCCACCCCATTTCTGGAGCTTGCCCAGAATTTATATTTAACATAGCCCTCGGAGTGAATATTTGTGGTGGGATTCATATGAATTCATGCTGATTTCTGACTCTGAGCTAGCCTCACCCTGCCTGTGCCAATAGCCAGGACCACCAAGAGAACAGACAGCACAATATTCCCCATTATGAACAAGCTGTCTAACACAGGGTGGACCCAAAGCATCCTGTCTCTTTCCATCTGTAGGAAAGAAGTTTTGGGCAGCCACCTCAGATGGAACTTCACCTGCTGTTCAAGGGTAACTAACTTGTCTTAGAGCATTAACCACAAAAAACAAGGCCCTAAACTGGGCTTAAAATGACCTTTCAAAATCATGGAGCCTTTTGCCAAACTCTTTATATCTTTTTGGGTTTGGATTGTGAGCATCGGGGCAGAGCAGTTGTGGCCCATCTGAGAGAAGACATAAAGATTGGGCTCTAACTTTCTGGTATATCAAGACCTTAGATACAGCTTGAGGCACGGGATGCTTTGCTTTGGTATACACCTAAAGGCCACCAACTCCTCTTCCTCAACGCTCCACATCAATTACAGTGCAGAGATGTAAAATGACTGATACTTCTAATACAAGGGGCCTGTCATTTATTTATTAGCTGGCGACAGGCCCTGCAGTCCAGGATGGATGCATTATAAATCAATTGCATTTCTAACCATTAAAAATTCATCCAATTCATAATGTAGGATGCCTGTAATTTCCTTATTAGTGTTGAGTGTGAAGGATTTTTCTTTCCCCTCCCTTGGTTTTAATTTGCTTCTTTGCTTTCCCAATGATCTTGCTCATCTGAGGATTAGTTGAGCTTAATTCTGCAAGAGGGAGGTGGAGGGGTGGGAATGGCCGGGAGAAGTGAGACAAGGGCTGAAGTCATTTTGCTCCAGTGTTTTCTTCTAATTACAAATTTGCCATATATACTTCAGAGACGTAGCTGCTTTGTCTCCTAGTCACACTTATGGGAGCCAGAGAAACTGCTTGTCCTGCATTTAAGAGATGCTCATAGGGAAAAAAAAAAGTAGAAATAGATCCCATTTCCCTGGCAAAGGGAAAAGAAGGAAGTACGGTGGTGGGACAAGGAAGGATGACATAAAATCTGTTAAAATATATTACCAAGATAAAAGCAGGTGTCTAAAACGTACATTATAAAACAGTACATTTCAAACAGATTAAACATATATATATATATAACACATTTATAAAAATAGGTAGGTATAGTAACCTTTAGACTCAGTACTCCAATTCATGGAGGAAAAATAGGTTAGTAGGGCTGAAAGAAAAGTGTGACATTTTTGCAGACTCACAATTGTGACAGAGAACTGCAGGTACTGCTGCAACATTAGCAACAGAGGAACTTGGAACTAACATCAGGAAAAGCGGAGTCTGCATGAAGCTGTAAGTCATTGCTTAGTTTGAGTACTGCATCCCGTATTGACCCTGCTCAGCTGCAGATGACAGGACAGCCTGACCGTTGACGTACACAGAAAAAGTCTCATGATTTCACCGAGCCTCAGTTTGTTCCTGTCTCTTAAACAGATTTACTCAGGTAAGGGCAGGGAGAGGGGGCCTGAAAAACGGATTCAATCAGGGTTCAGCGTTAGGTATCTTACAGTCTGTTCAAGAATGTGCGTGCAGGAATCTAAAAATGGATTATGCAGTAAACCCTGCCTTAATGGGAGACAAGCCCGGGCATCGAGAGCAATCCTTACATGCTGTGAATTCAACGTACTTTTCACCTCGAGACACTTGCATACAAATCTTACATCAGCTACACGTGGAAATGGATTTGCCAAGTTCTCAGGCAGGTCTGTTCACTTCAGTAAATCACGCTGAGTTCAACGAGGCTAGTGCTTTACACTTAACCACAGTGCAAGGCGGCTGCTGTAGGTCAGGGATTCAGGAGCACCAGCAGAAGTGGTACTTCCATTAGCAGCAGCATCTTCCTCCATCCCATCAATCCCACTAGCACTGAATCCACTCCATGTCTGCACCCACCACCAACGAGGGCAAGACAGCAGAAGGATGCTGAGGTGGACTAGAAATGTTCAGCAACTGAGAAGGACAATTTTTATGGTTTTGTTATATTACACATGAAGCAGAGAGCAATGCTGCTCCACCTGCTGCCAGGAGGTATAAGCCATCTCCGCCTGCATACACCATCTCCCCAGAGCCAGCTACAGCATTAGGCTGGGAAACAAAAGTCATAGAATCATATAATGGTTAGAGTTGGAAGGGACCTTAAAAATCATCGAGTTCCAACCCCCCTAGACACCTCCCACTAGAGTAGGTTGCTCAAAGCCCCATCCAGCCTGGCCTTGAATGCTTCCAGAGACGGCACATCCACAACTTCTCTGGGCAGCCTGTTCCAGTGCCTCACCACCCTGACAGGAAAGAATTTCTTCCTAATACCTAATCTAAATCTCCCCTCTTCCGATTTAAAACCATTACCCCTTGTCCTATCACTACACTTCCCGACAAGGAGTCCCTCTCCAGCTCTCCTGGAGCTCCCTTCAGATACTGGAAGGCTGCTCTAAGGTCTACTTGGAGTCTTCTCTTCTCCAGGACAAATAGCCCCAGCTCTCTCAGCCTGTCCTCATAGGAGAGGTGCTCCATCCCTCTAATCATCTTGGTGGCCCTCTGCTGGTCCCGTTCCAACAGCTCCATGTCCTTTCTATGTTGTCAAAGTCCACTTTGACACAAGGACCTCTTTAGGTGGAATATCTTTTTACGTGGGTCTCTCCCCAACTTGCAGGACTGAACGGGGTTTTGGACTATCTAGCCCAAAAGCAGCACTCAAGGAAGGTTGAGTCATTATTTTTTTAACCTCTACTGACATACAGCATACTGCTAGATCCTGGGCTGTACTTCTTGTCTCACAGGGCAGCACTGCTAATAATGTTCCTGCTGTGTGTGTGGTCATGCAAAACTGCTCCAACTCCTAAACACTAGCAGCTATTTTTAATTAGGAATCGTAATTTAACCAGCCAATGAACAAACAATGAGAGCCTGCAATCTTTTATCCAGAGAGACAGCTCTTGTCTGATCAAGATGAGATCACTTCTGAGACCTAGATTTTAAACCTGAAAACTGGCCTGGTTATACTAAAAAGTCACATACGATGTCGTTGCAAACTCTGGGAGCTCCCAGTGCGTTTAGGCATACCCCACAGCCAGATACCATGAGCACATCACCCTTGTCCTTCGAACACAGAAGTTTGCCAGCCTCCAGATACTTGCCCAACAGCTAAGCATTATAAACCACAGTAAACTAATTAAAACACAAGAAAAATATTTAACTCTTGGCAAAAAGAAACCAGTACTACAACTCTACCCACACACACACATACACACATCAGCTATTTTTAAAGCAACCCACGGCAAAGGTCACACAATCAATGAGTCATTAGGAGAACACTCTTGAGCCTCCTTTGTTACCCCTGATACCAGGGCTGCCTGAGTTTGCAATAGCTTCAGGTCAGGCACTGCATTGCTATCTCTTGTCTTGCAGGGACAAAGCCCTGGGCACGAGCAGCACTGGCTTATGAGCAGAATCCTCCTTTCTCTAGCACAGAGACACCCCCTTCATGGTTAAGAGCCCCGTGCGGTCAAGAGCACTACAAGCACAACTGGGTTGGGAGAAGCACCGATACCTTGGCATGCGGCCAATAATGCAGGGAATGGAAACCTGCTTTATCCTCATTTTGTCCCACTCCTCTCACATTGCTATGATGAGTCTTGATTGATGCCGGACCACGAGTGATAAGCACGCCTGTGCTGCCAAGATCTGGAGACCCATTAGAAATTCGAGGTGCAACCAGCTTCAATGGCTTCAGGCAATCCCTGGTATGGGAACTGCCTAGTCAGGAGAATCGTGGCATCCCTGGCTTTGCCAAGGAAAGGCAGAGCTGCGAGGGTGCTCAGCAGAAATCCATGTGTGCCTCAGCAGCATCAGTTGTGAGGTGGAGGTGACTGGTGCGTAGGTGTCACTGTGCAGGAAGCTGAGCCACGGGGAGTGAAGAAGAGCTGATTCAGCAAGTATTTTGTACCATGCCCATCCCACGGTGCATGGGTGAGAAACACATGTCCACATATGCAGGGATGGTGGTGTGTGCGTGGGTGTCAAGGGATGCTGCAAGAGCAGTGGGAGGGTGCATGATCCCCTCTATGAGACAAGCAGGGGGCTGGATGCAAGATAGAGTGCACATACACATCCTCCATGAGATGGTTCATGTCTTGGGCAGTCTGGTCCAACCTATTTGATGCAGGGGCAAGGTTGCCAGGCAGCACAAGCAACCTGCTGTGCTAAAGCTGCTCCAAATCCAGAAAGAAACCTGCTCAGGGCCTCCCCTCAACTGTTAAGATCTTGACAGTTCACACATCACGAGGCTCCCCTTCTGAAGTCATCCCAGGTGAACCAACCTTGCTTGCTATCCCCATAGACACCAGGGCTAAACAATCCAGAGGAGATGCTTTCAGGTTAGAGGAGCAGGCAGAGTTTTACATGAGAAACACTTCCCTATCCACTCCCTGATATCTGTATCCAGGAGTATTTCCCTCACCAGGGCAGCCTCTCTGGAGGCAGGTCAACATTAGCAGACCAAAGCCATATTCTGCTTGATTTAAGGGTTTCTTTTCCTAGTGGATTCCCACCACCAGCATTGTCCCTACCTGACACACCATCATCCACCACAGCTGTGCTTCAGCATCGCTTCCCTGCGCCAGGGCAGGATCCTGCTCAGCCTGCTTTGGTCTCAGGTACTGCTACAAATATCTTCAGTAAACACATGTTAAAGAAACAGGGATAGGATCTGAAAACCAAGAATCCAAACATCTGCAGAAGGTAATCAGTTTGTGTGCAAATCAAGATGGGTGCAGATCACAGACAGAGCAAGGCAGGGCTGCATTGCTGACTCCAGCGGCTCCTTCCAAAGCAGGCAGAGGACAGGCAGAGTCACCTTCCCCATCCTTCCACACCACTTCTCTTTCTCTCCATACAACCACACAGACAACACCTGCAGAGCTGGCTGTGGGGCAAGGTATATGCAAAAGATTTTGCCAGCCTTTCCAGAATAGCTTAAAAACCTCTAATTTCTGTAGTACTGTCACAGTAGGAAGTTTTGAAGGTTGATTCGCTGAGCATGAGGTTGCAACTCAAAGTATGGGTGCAATAGGTGGGATGGGCACTCCAGCTCTGCAAACACAGGTTGGACTTCTGAGTTCTCGAAAACGTGGGTATTTTTTCCACTTGCTCTTTCAAAGCTGGACGAAACACCACAGAGCATAAAATAGCCATGGATATGAAAAAACATCTGAGAGGGCTGGGAAAAGCTGGTTTGATCAAGTCCCACTGGCCATGAAATCTCTCCTGTTAGTCTGATGTTGCAGCCTGGGAGAGGGAACAAGAAGGTGATGCTGGGCACAAGGTTAGCTCAATTCTACTCCAGCAGTGGTCAGAAGTAGTAAAAAGCAAAAGGTTGCTCACACTTTTTTTCAGATACCTGCAGTATCTGCAGTAGATTCAGCCAGTCAGAGCCTGCAAGTTTTCCTCAACATGCAAATCTCTAGCAGGACATTCACCTCAGCACTTGGAGTTCAGAGCAGTTTCTGTGAGAGGCAACTGCAAACTGGAAAGAATGGAAATTTGGAGGCAGAAGGTCACAGGGACCTCAAATGACTTCTACCTGCTAGCAGCTAAGCGTTGAGGTCAGGGCTTTTCCACAGGCCCAAGCCACAAACCCAGGCTTTGCTAGGACAAACGAGGAGACACAGAACAGAGTGGCAAAACACCCATAAATGAGTGTACAGCTACTCACCGGTCCTCAATATATCCCCTACAGGGACCTCATATGGGTTGACTGAGAAGGATAGGACGGTAAGACAGTGAGAAGCCTCAGTGCAGAAGTCTTGAGCCACAAGTGCCTACTTCAGAGAAGTAATAGGTGTTGGGTCCTGCTGGAGAAGAGCCTGGGGCTTTCATGTTAGAGGAAAGAGAATTTTGGAGAAACTAAAGAAACAGCAGAGACGTGTATGAGAGACTGAGATCTGTATGGCCTGGCTCAAGGCTGGGTCCTGGGCAGCAGAGTCCTGCTGTCACTTCACACTGAGCTCCACATTTATATTGCGTGAAAATAATATTTGACAATTCCTCTTATCCCTTTGTGTGTGTGAAGAAAAGTTTCTCTTTTCCACTACCAACTGGTCCAGTTTTCTTTTTCAGCCACAAATGAAGCCGCAAGCACTCATGGCTTTATTTTTATGTTGTTGTTTTTGGCAAAAATGGGAACGTGAGCTGACCAAAAATAGAAATGCTGCATACTTTTTAGCTTCCCATGTCCAGCGTGAACAAAACACACCATGCAAACAGAAAGAATTTACAGTGGTTAGGGTAAATATCCCTCTCATTTTTGTTTTCAATTCCTATTAGAAGTAGAGGCAAGGAAATCTATTTGTTTAAAACACATGATTTTTAAAATGACCACGATGTTCCTTTTAAACTGCACTGAAATACAAGATAAAGACAGGGTACTGAGTGAAAGAGTGCTGATGGCACTTTTATTGTGTGATTTGCCTTGTTTTTTTCTGAAGTACTTCTTTTTAGCCGATTACCATGTATTTACAGTTAGTGTAATTATATCTAATTACTTAATTAGCATGAATACGTGTAATTACTAACTTCGAATATGTAATTATGTCAGGGCAGCCTGTAATAAATGAGGTTGAAAAAAAACCCTCATTAGGACTCATATGGAAGGACGGCTGCTCCACCCGTGTGGAGAATGCATCCCAGTCCCCAGACTGTGCCAGTCCTGGAACAGGAAAACACATGCAGCTCCGGTTGTGTTTGGCAACAACCTCCACAAAAATCAAACCTCTGGCCCCAAAAGTCTGCTTCACAGCACCGGTGGAAAGTGAGCATCCGCTGCTGGGAGACAGATAGGAATCTGCAAAGGGTCGCAGATTCATTTTCTCCACTAAGTTTGGATATTTTTTCTCTAGTTTGTGTCATTCTTGAAACCTCTTCGGTTGGACAAGAAATATGAGAGAAGAGAAGAGAACCTCAAAACTGTGCTGTGGCATTTGAGCAAAGCTTGAGAGATCAGATCCAAGAAATTATCTGCACCTGATATATTGTGCTAATAATTCATTATTACTCTTAAAGTAAAACTACCTTCCACAACTTTTCTTCTGAAACATTATCAGTCTTTCCCCACAAAATTCTCCAGCAATTTTTGCAATTTCAAATTTTTGCAAATTCAAATCCTGAACATCAGGAGATGGAGCTCAGGTTAGAAGTTGCTGTTTACTGCCAAGAAGCCTATGTTGACAATGATGTCCTACCAACAGCCTTGGGAACTTATTTCAAGCTGTTGTTCCCCTTTTTTCCACCGGTTAGGAACTATCCATTGTAATGATCTAACTTTTCCTGCCCAGAAGGACAGATAGCCATTTTCGGTACATAAGTGAGGTCAACTAGATTGTATTTTGGGTTACCAAAACCTCTCATCATAGGAAGGAGCCACATGGTCCCTACCTCATATCTCCTTATCACATATTCTGTCCACAGTACTTGCCACAACAAGTCCTGTTCTTCTCCTCTCATATGTTTATTTCCAAATATAGAGAGGTGCAAACTCATCACAACCTGTCGCTCCTCCTGCTGACATCTGCCAAGCAGATAATGCCACTTGGTTTCCCTTCCATATGCAAAAGATCATGAGAAAAAAGACTATTTTAGCTTATTCTTCTGAAATGGATTTGTGGTTGGACTGTCCCCATTGCCAAGGTTTTTGCTTAACCCTTCAGGTAGAGCTGAGGACAGCTGAAATGAGGACTGGTTGCAAACTCTAGTACTGCCCAGGGTGCCATGGAGTTACAGCATAAAGATATGGGGAGCATCTTCTCAAGGACTCAGTGCTTCATCATGAGAAAACACGGTGGTGCAGTTTCTACCATGGCCCTTCGAGAAGCCCTCAGCCAGGGAGGGAAGGAAGACCCTGAATCAAGCTCACCCCTCCTGCTCCTCTAAACTAGGCAGTAACAGAAAGGGCTAAGAGAACTATACAAATCCCAGAGAGTCAGAGGAGAGAGCTGGCTCCCACACCCATCATCGCATCGACAGAAGAACGGCACATCCCCAGAGAGGAACATGCCTCTCTCTCCTTGAGGACACGCTGACGAGAAGAGCCCAGAGGCCAGAACTGCACAGTGGGAGCGAGAGGGGCTGCAGCTCAGCAGGCAGGGAGCGGCTCTCCATATTTCAGCTGCAATTCCATTATGCAGAGCTAAGTGGCTGGGAATAAACATCCGTCATCCCTGCGTGATAAGCGATGTTTGCTAGTATAGAGGGTGACAGAAATCTATATCACATCAATGTACTATTAATACTGCATTAAGCATATAGAGTTTGCTCTCCTCATTGCAGCCCCGTAATGGGTATCGGCATGTCCTCAGTGCAGACAATATCCAAGAGCACAGGGATGTTTGCAGGAGGAAGGAAGGAGAAAAGCTTCGTGATGGAGAGAGAAATGGCTCGCTGAAGTTGTTGCTCTAGCAACACCTCAATGCATATAAGAGATGCCGGGTGCCACAGAGCACCTTTGCTCACAGCTGGACAGCAGTTCTGTGGGAGGCAAGGAGGGTGGCAGGAGGGAGATGACAGCTCATGTCAGTACAGGCTCAGCTGGGCATTGAAGCACTCCCTAGCCCAGAGGACTTCTCCTCTCTACAAGTGACAGCAAATGAAGAAGTGTTTGTGTCCATGCTCTTCACAGGATGGGGACATAAACCCTCCGGCACGAAAACCATGAGGAGAATGGGAGCAACAAATATTCTCCAGCTCAGGTTTAGGTTAAGCAGAGCATCAGATCAAACAAACCCCTTACCGAGAAAGCTCCTCAAAGCATGCTTAATTTAAAAGATGAATTATGAAACTTTCCAGCTTCAAGCAAAGCCACCAATGAAGTCCAAAGTTTTGCTCAAGTCAAGTCCTGGGGACTAAAATACAAGACACACACCAAATCCAATCCTGCCAGAAGTCCTGAAGCCTGGGTTTTGCCCTGTAAATCACAAGTAAATTGAAAAATACAAGGGCCTGCCAGCATCCAGCTGTGGTTCGCCTCTTGTTAGCACCCAAAGGGAGCGTCTGTGTGCGGGGTTTGGTTTCAGTCCCACTGCCTTACAGCCCTCGGATACCCAGAGCTCAGAAGCAGCGATTTACTGTGGATTTCCAAGCACGGCTGTCATCACTAGTGCTGCTTTTCACCCCTATGGCACCTTTCATGGGAGAAGCAGCTCCAGATGCCACCCCCAAGCGACTTGGTGAACTCTTCAGATCCTAATCAAATAGCCTGGTGAAACTCTGAGGCCAAATCCTGCTGCACGCAGTTTCCCTTGCAACCCATCCAGCTCTGACAAGCTCCACAGGGCAAACGCTCGGAGCAAAACCTTTGAGGTCTAAGCTCTGCTACTGCACAGCTGCAACAACACCCGCGTCTTGCAGTGGTCGGCGTATAGATTAAAGAGATTCAAGAGAGCACAGGAGAGGAAGGGAAAAAAAAAATAGTGAGGGAGCCCCCCCTCCTAAGCCATCATAGTTTGTAAATCATTTTGAGATGAGGTGCTATAACAAATGTAAAATACATAATTAACGGCACAGAAAAACCGCACTACATTCAGCTTCTCCGCTCCTGCCTAATCACCGCCCTCTTCCTCCCCCTCTCTACAAACAGACCAAATTTAGCACATTAAAATGAAAATCAGAGGAAAGCCGAGCACGTTCATTGGGTACACCCCACCGCTCCAGCAAGCGAAGCACAGTGATAACGGCTCAGGCACCAGCATCACCAGGCACTCTCGCAGCACCCAGGAGGGGCTGCCCCAGGGACACCTCCACTGGGGCCACAGCTACAGCTCCCCTTCCCCTGATGGGAGGAGCAGTGGCTGAGGAGCAGTGTGCTCCTGCCGAGCTCTTGATGCTGAATGAGTTTCCACAGGTTGGGAGATCAGCCTCCTCCCTGTTTTCCAGGGGCTGAGCTATGTCTCCTGCACTCATGAGTCAGCAGCAGGCAAGGGGAGAACAGAGGCAACTTCAATGCAGCACTCCCTACCTCCAGCCAGGCACAGACAGCACAAGTTATAGGGTTTTTCCCCTTTTTCTGCTGCAAGGTTTTTATTTTTCCAGTTCTGCCTGGACCCAAGACACACCAAAAGGATGAGTAATAGCAGGAGAGAAAGATTATCCAAACCTCCTGCATTGCTCAGCTTGCAAGAGGCCTGAGAGGACTCACCTACCGGCTGCAAGCCATGTGTTGGGGAGGGTTGCATCTCACTGCCCAACATGGGAAGCAGTGTGGGACTCCCAGAAAAGCATCCTTTTATCCAGTGCTTTTCTTTTACGTTCAGAATTTAGGAATACAAAACAGAGAGGACCACTTAATCATCAACTGCTAGTCTAATGAGCCCATATCACAACCCAGATTTGTAAGGGCAAGATGCAAAAGCTTTACAGAAGCCCATGAAAACAAGATATCCAGCATCTAAGCCTCCTGTTCTTTATCTCCACACATCTGCCCCATCTATGGCCACATGTCCTGAGCTTCTCCCTAGCCCAGTGGAGAGCCAAGAAGGCAGCCCCATGGCTGGGAAACTGCTGGAGGAGAAAGGGGAGGCAGGTCCTTTCCCTGGCCAGGCAAGTATCATGTCCATCCCCACGCTCCCAGGTGGCTCTTACACCTGGGGCCTCACATTTGGAGCCAACAAGGCAGAGCCCAGCTTCAAATGGCACTTTCAGGCAAGGAGGGAAGGTGACTGGTGGGTGGCAGAGGGAGGGTGAAGGGAGGTGAAGGTGAGGGTGGAAAGTCTTCTCTGGAAGCACCTACATGTATGTTGTGATTTCTGAGACTTGAGATTCACTTTGGTTTCTGGACCATACCAAGACCCACTCTCCTCAAAAACCTCCTTCTCTTCTTCCTCATCCTCTTAACCTCTCCCTCCTTGCCCTCCTTCCCCCCTCTCCCCAACCTGTCCCCTGTTCCCCGCAGGGGACTCTGTCCGGATCAGGCACTCACACGTGTCTGGCTTATGGCAGTTGTGACCTTGTCGGAAGTACTGAGGATTCTCGATGACAGGAATGCGGGTCATGCCGATCACCACCGTGTCAGGGCCAGCATCCAGGGATGAGGGTGTTGTGATGCCGTGGTTGATGTGGTGGAGGGGACTGGCTGAATCCTCTTCTCCGCTGATCACTGCCACAGGACCTGCAAACACCACCACATCTGTCAGGCACAACAGAGGAAAGGGGACCCGCGAGCCCTGCTGACCACACAGGTATGGATCACCATGGTCCAGCAGTTCGTGACCACCAGCCCCAGGACAGGATGCCTGTCCTAGCACCCCCAGCAGCTGGCCCATCCCCAGGCAGCTCACAGAGCTAGAAAGACACCTCAAGTTTTCATTCCTGGTTTTGGGGTACCAGGCTGACAATCCTGCAGGGGTTCAAGCACCACAGCAGAGGGGAGTCCTGCACAAAGACCTCTCCTGGGACGGTCACAGGACAGACCAGCTGCTGCGGTGCCTGGCATTATTAGCTTGACAGAATACATAAAAAAGTTTGGAATGGAGAAACATCATGCCCAAAGAAGATCTGTCACCCCAAATCAATATCCACAGCATTTATCTTGCCCAATATACAATGCCCATCTTGTTTCCCGTCCTCTCGTTTCACCCAGGCACACGCACAGAGCCCTTTGGTAGGGCTGATATCTGCAGGGACCCAGGATGTATTGGAGCACGTTGACCTCGCTCCACAAGACAGCCAGCCCGAGACGGTGCTCCAGCTCCTTCAGGCTCCTGCCTGAGCCCCGAATCCTCACACCCAAGTGCTACCACCGAAAAGTATCACTGCTCTAATCTTGCTCTAACCAATGGCAGGCTTGTTCCCATATGCAAAATAAAGTGATGAAGGAAAGAACATCCATACCTGAGAGTCATGGCCTGCTGCGCACACAGAACTATTTCACAATATTCAGCTATACCCTGATTCTAGGTTTATGCTTTATTTTATATTTAGACCTTCTAACTTCAGTCTTTGCTATCAGCTGCCAAGGGTTGAAAAACTCAGGGGACATCAGGCCTTTACACATTATTCCCCACTTCTACCTATTCTCACCTCTCCTGGGACCCAACCTACCAGCCCAGACCACAAACACCCACATCATGAGGTGAAACCCTTTAATCCATGGTGCTTAACCGTGGCATCCTGAGGAGCTGGGCAATGCAGAGATCGCACTGCAACCTTCCACAAGTACCACCTTTATATGCTCACATGGAAAAACAAACCCACGCTCAACTAGAAATGCTCCTTTTCTCCTGTCCAGATGCTACTAGAGGCTACAAGAAGCTCGAGCAAAAACAAGCAGAGATGCTGCACTGAGGCTTCAAACCTATTTAGAGGGGCCAGTCTTTAATTTACGTTGTATAGAAAATGCCTCTTTCCCATCAGTAATCTACTTCTAATTGCACAATTACTTTATTATGTAGCACTAGCAACAAAGAAGGGAGTCTTCAAGCCATTTTATTCTCCAGAGCTTCTGGGAGGGCAAGGCAAACACCGGCTCCATGCAGTCATTCTGCCTGCATTAATCTAGTCTAAAGGCTGCTCTTTTTTGGAGCTTCAAGTACTGTTTATTCTTCCAAGTGGGATATAATAAAGTTATTGTGTAATTAGCAGAGTCCAAGCAGCCATGACAGGTGTTTTAGTCACAAGGAAAAAAATGCCTCTCCCTTTATTGTGAATTCTTTCTGGCAGGTTCTGGGGTTTTTTTTCTTTCTTTTTTTCTTTACATTACTCCCTGGGCCAGCATGAGTTCCAGCTTTTGAGACACAAAGGCAAAATTCAGCTCTTGTTGCAATATGCCTCTGTTGGGACTATGCACAACTGTATTTCTCCAAACACAAAAAGCAAACAGGCAATTTCAGTTTGAATTACTTTTGTTCTTTTACATTGTAAAGTCTTTGCATGCAAACCAGAAGGATTGGGTTCAGCATGGTGCACACCTCCCTTTGGCCATACCCTGCACCACTGGATGGCCCGGTGGGAAGGGGAGACCTCTGCACTTTGAGGTGCAGTTCACAAAACAAGTCAGAAAAATATCAGTTGGTAGAGACTGGGGTAAACAGTTTGAGGGGAGATCATAAAGACCCCTCTTGCAGTGGAGCAGACGGAGAAGGTATTGAGGGATTATTGCTTTCCCTAAGCAGCCAAGGCGCTACTCCAAAGGAAGGCGTACTTAATCACGCAGTGGGATGTGAAAGGCCTTTCTAGTGAATTATATGAAGGAAGTCTTCATTGTCCTCTGCTTTGAGAGCAGAAATCAGACCTTTGTGACAAGGAGCAAAGAGGACATCTCCTACAGCATTAGTACTGGAAGGACATAGTTGGTTTCATAAGCAACTGCGGGATGTTCATCAGGCTGGCACAGACCTTGCTGGTAGTTCTCAGGGGTTCACAAAGCCCTGCCAGCATGTAACCTTGCTGTCATTGCTTGCACAGCACCTCCTCATTTTTAAGGAGCACAGATCACAGCAGTGTCCCTCCAGCACAAGCAGGTTAAAAGGACATGGCATGATCAAGGAGGTCAGGTACTTGTGAAACAAAGCACAGCCAGCATCTATCACTCCATGTTCTGATGGCAATTTCCTCGCCCACAAACAGATACAGTTGCCTCTAAGGACACGGCCATTCTGCTGCCCCTCTGAGACTCAGACGAATGCTGGCCTCTCTGCACAAGCCTGAGACAAACTTTAAAAGCATCACTGATATCAAGCCATCACTGATCCCTTTTATAGGTTTGACTATTGCTGTGACACTCAAAATATATACTGCCAGTAGTAACTCCTGGAAATAAAGCAGCTACGTAGACTTCAGCTTTTTTAATCTATCTTGGCAATAACATATTTTTTTTGCCATGAAGTAGGTAAAAAGGTTGATTTTCTGATGTATAATGATGATGAATGGCTTTATTTGGAAGAATTCTCACAGACTTCAGAAGTGCGTTTTCCAGGTAAGGTTAAAGGAAAAAACGGAGTAAAAAGAAAAACAGACTACAGATTTTAAGATTTAGGTTTCCTTTCCACTTGCCAGAGAAATGGGCAGAAGAATACAGAAAATAAGCCGGTTTTCTACCATAAAAATGCAGAATAATAGTCAAGGGTAGCCTGGGGTAACTCGTGATATACCATCCTACAATCTTAAAACATAATATAAAATGTTTTGGAGCTCCACTGGAACTTAAAATCTAAAGAGCCATGCAGTAGCTGTTTCTGTGAATAACTCAGCCTGTGTTACAGACAAACATACTATGGACATTAACTATAAAAACAGTCTATTGGTTAACACTTCAAGAAGCCTTCATACGTCCTGAGCATCGAACATGTTACATCTCTACTCCAAAAGACTTTCAATGGCTCTCCTTCAATCCAATACAGTTTCTCAACAGCCAGCAGCTTCCACACTGTCTGCAAGAACAGAGTTCAGCTGCTCTCCATGCTAACCCCAGGCAATTTTCCTGCCAGGGAAGCAATGTCAGCAGCAGCAATGGAGCCACAGAGCTGCAGGGAAAAGCTGGGGAGATATTAGAGCTGCTCATGGCTACCCTTAGGTGAAGAGGTGGTCAGCCCTGCTCCAGCCCAGCATTACAGTCACTGCTAACCTGCCCCTTTGCAGTGCCAATGCCAGTCAACTACAATGACCAGAAAATTAGGATCAAAAATGAATCTGATGTTAACAAAAGAACAACAAGACAGCTTGAAAACATTGCTTTTGGAAACATCACCAGGAGTAACGCTGTTCTCCCCTCTCACATCTCTACAGCCAACTCCTCTTTTCCAAGAAAGACGCCTCATTCAAACACGACCATTTCTGGTCTCATCTCTGTCCTCTTTCTCTTAGCCCCCTGGTAAGGTTATGCTCCATCTATCCCAGCAACGTTCCAGCTCTTCTTGCTTTGTATCCATCCTGATATTATCATCTCTGCAAATACTGAACAAATACCCTTTCGGATTGCCCTCCAGTTTCTGCTTTTCAGAAAATTTCCTATCGCACTCTTCCCTGTGGCTAAACTGGAGTTTTGTTTGGTGTTTTTCTTCAGCTCCTTATTTATCTGGAAGCCCTGTGAAACAGGATACACCTTTTAGTCCATGTCTGTGAATCACCCAGTTCATTCACAGTGTTACACGGACAACTTGTTACTTAAGAAAAATAAAACAAATAATAATAAATAGCTTAGGGAGCTCCTATTTACATGACCATATCATAATGGTGGATTATTTATCAAGGCTGAGAGCTATATTTTCTGATAAAACACAGGCTCAGGAATACAGGGTACTTTATAAATAACCACAGATTGGAGAAGATAAGATAATGGTCACTTCATACACATCTATAACATAATGAATGCTCCAAGGCAGACAAGGTGAAAAACAAGAAAAACTCCAGCATGCTATCACAGTAACTTCTCCAAAGCAACAGAAATGATCGAAGGTGTAGAAAACATGACCTCCAAGGGAAAACTGAAAGAATTATGCTGTGTTGAGAGGAGAAGACTGAAGGGACACGTGATAACAGCCTTCAAATATGTAAAAGGTTGCAGCAAAGAGAAATATAATAGCTGTTCTCCAGGTCCACTGGGGATAACACAAGAAATAATAGGTTTAAATTGCACTGAGGGAGATTAGGGTTTGAATGTTTTCCCTAATGCCTGGCAGTACGGATGGCTGAGCACTGACACAGATAACCCAGGGATGCTGCAGGGGCTCAGCCGCTGCCGGGCTGGGAAGGGAAAGGTTAAAGAAACTTATTTCAAGGACTTTTTAAGTACAGGGCCTGACAGTTCTCAGAACTCTCCCAGGCTGCAGTGCTTTTCACTTACACCCAAACAGCCCTCAGAAGGCTTTTCCCTTTTCGATGCTTCCAAAGAAACTCCAAGCAGGGACCTCGCTGGGACTGTGGACCCAAGGCACCTCAGGTGCAGCACTGGACCAGAACGGGGCCATGATCTCTCCACATGGTTTCAGAGAGGACAACTCCATCCACATCCCAAGCCACCTGCTCAGGATAGAAGTGGAGTTTGCTGAAGCTGAGAGCGAGGAGGTGAGCGTCCAGGGCTGCAGGGCAATCCCTTCCTCACCACCCTTGTCTCAGGGAGCCATCACTCAGAACATCATTTTTGATCAAAAACAATCACTGCAAGGGATAATTGTGCCATCCACATTCGCCTGTGTAATATAAAGCAGCCATATAATTAACCTACTTAATTAGGAACTGTATATGACCCATAACTAGGAAAAAAAAGTGCTCTCCCTGTAAAGTGGGTCACTGTATAGCAAGCACTGAAGCAGACCTCATTAAACTCCAATATATATTACATATAAAATCCCCAACTCCTCTGACTTCAAAACTCTGTTGGCACTTCCATATTTCCCCTGATCTTAATCATAAATGCTGTTCTTCAAAGGGCCATATCACCAGCTGGCAAGTAGACAATTTCAAGACATGATCTCTCAGCCTAGCTTTACAACTCACAGCTGTATGTACGCACATACACAATTATTTTAACGCAGATAAAAAACTAACCCCAAACTTCAGCTCACCAGGAAAACAAACAAAGAAATCTGGAAAAAAAAATTCCAACCTTTTGCTGAAGTTGAAATCAAACCATCCCCCAGGGTTGATCTCTGCACCAGCAAGAAAAGGAACTGAAACTCATAAAGCAATAAGCGAAAGCACAACAAATACAATTAAAAATCTAGCTGTGCTCAGAGCAAGATTGCATTTACTGTCTCATAAAGAGAACCTCGTCCTGTCAGGCAAACAAAAGGAAATCAATTTCTTAATTTTTATTGGCAGATGTGGGCATGGGGCCAAGTCAGCTCTTGGTGCCTGTGTGGAACCTGCATGGAGCCAGACTGCTGTGGGCTCCAGCATGTCCCCTGCCCTCCTGCAATGGGGATCAGCCGCTTCTCCTTACCCCTGGGGTCACTGATCCAAACCATCCACCATGGAATGATCCATCACATTGTGCCTGTTCCCCTGAGCCACAGCAGATCCCTCAACTTGTACAAAACACTGGGCTTTAATCAGAGACCCTTCTAATTCCAGCTCCTGCACTTGCTTTGTCACCACCACCTCAACCAGGTCCAAGCAGCTTTTCCCACACAGATCAGTTCTGTCTCTGTGCTCCAAATTCACGCTAGGGTATCCTCACATCTTTGTACAACCCCTGCAACGTGCCATGGGAGCTGGAGGGCACTGCTGGAGAGGCTGGCTCTGGCACAGCTCTGGCTGGAATCTTACCATGACTAGCTGCAGAGCCTGCCAAAGTGCCAACCTCTCCTCTGCCATGGCCCACAAGGTGCAGACTCTGCCATCAGCTTTTTGGGGAAACAACATATATGAAAGGTCATATCGTTGAGCTTTGCAGACAGATGAAGACTTTGAGAACATAAATTTGAGTTCTCAAAGGGGTCTACTCCAAATTCTTAGCTTCCCACTTTCCAGCAGCAAAGCCAGGAGAAAACGGACAAAGAGCAATCCATTTTCCCCACTCCTAAATAAGATAATGGATTCAGGGCCCTGACCATCTTGAGAAGCTGCAAATCCCACTGCACTTCAGGGTCAGAGGGAACGAGGAGCAAGACTGGGGGCCCTGCACCTACCACCACTCAGGTTGGACACTTGGTTCTTCCACCACTCTACTGCCACCTTCCAGCCTCTTTTACAGATGCATTATTATATAAAAAAAAAAGGGCTTTCAGATCCATTGTCAGGGGCAATCCCTATAGCAATTCAGGATCTTTCTTGATGACACAGTCTGCCAAAATGCTACCATTTACAAAAGCCCCTTTCCCTCTTTCCATATTGACATTTCCTTCTCTCTCCGATTTTTTTCAGGTATTTGCAGGGAGAGAAGGAGGTTCTTGCAAAGGAGAAAACAGCAGCTCCGCACATTCCTCCCCTTGCCCATGCCAGCCTCCAGCTTCCCAGACTGTCCCAGCACCCCTCCAGCCCCATCAGGGGGTAGAGGATTCGCAAACCTCTCCCAGTCCTCCAGCATCCTTTCCACCCCCAGCCTTTCTCAGGTTTATTTATTGAGCTTAGACACAAATCCTATAAGCACTCACACTCAGAAATGGAAACATTAAGATCAAATCATATAAAATATAAAGTCAATGCATATGATGGCACAAACATGTAAATCCAGCAGAACAAGCACAGAAAATGCTTACAGTGAAAATGACAAGACAATCTGATAATTAAAAAGGGAGGGATCTGTCAAGCCAGGGCCATGTGCAACAACAAAGCCAGACAGCTCCCGCAGGAAGGCAAAGCAGAAATGTTTACATCTAGGCGTAAAGCTCCTGGCCCAGCAGTACCAAACCTCTTCTGCTCAGAAAGCGCATAACGAGGAAAGGGGCTGCAAACAGGGCACAGGAGTAACCAGAAGAATATTTTAGATCCTGATCAAACCAACATATTTTCACACAGAACGGAGGATGGATACTGGGATGCCACTTTATTTGCCAACAGGAAAAGGTTTTTGCCATTGAGGTCAGGTGAAACAACTAGCTAGTAGTACAGACAAGAGGAAGAAAAGTGTGTTTTATTCTATTGTTGTTGCAGGAAGGAAGACGGTGCTTCACCTGGCGATACCACTGCTGGCATTCAGACCATCCCCGCTCACCTTCCACAATTCCCCCCACTGCCTTCCCCATTTGCTGGTCACAAACCAACTTTTCCCACTGCTGGGTGTGCATGCTCCCCATGGGATGCCAGGAGCCAGCTGGGGTCCAACGCATCCATCCTTGCAGAGGAATCTCCTGAGATGGCATCTTGGCATGGCAGAGCCAACACCAGCAGCTCCCAGAGAAGAAATATGCATCTGGATGAGGCAGGAGGAGTGAGCAGGGGCACTCAGAGATGTGGCAACGTTGTGCAGATAAAGTACTTATATGGCCCCATCACAGTCCTCGAGGTCAAGGCTCAAAAATGGCTGGAGGGGCATTTGGTTGGATGTTGGGTACCAGATGTGCAATGAAACATCAAACCAAGGTCCCTATTACCTTATCTCCCATGCACAAGGCCATAATTTCCACCCCTCCTTAACGGATTGGTTCCATTTGAAGCCAAAACCTCATTTCTTCCCCCAGGTCTCCACCATCCCATTGCACCCAGCTCCAGAGCTAGGAACCATCCTGCTTGGCCCAAATTCTCCTCTGCTTATTGCCATATACCATTTCCCTCCCTGCTTCCCCATTCTTCCTCTTGACTAGAGATTTGCTTGGTGACTTCATGTTTTTTCCAAACAAAGTCGCCAAGCTGTCACCTCGGGGGCACCTTGAATTCCAGAGCGGTGCAGGTTTTACGAGGCAAGAGCTGGGCAGTGGCTGCGTAAAGGCCTCAGAAGCACCTATTAATCTCTTGGCTCACTCATCCCTATCACAGACACACCGTAAAAATGATATAAGCATTTCATTCAAACGGCGCTGCAGAGGGAGTGGGGAAGAGTACAGGGCCAATTGATTTCCAGTATGTCTGTTCTTTACCTCCAGGTATAAATACAACAGCAAAATCAATCGGAATAACATCATATCAGCTTTCTAATCTCTTCTGTTCGCAAGAAGTGCTTTATCTACTGCGGCATTTCCTACAGGAGGCCCCAGCACCTCAGAACCTCCCCCCCCGGCCCCCGCAACCCTCATGTCTGCAGCCGCTGGCTGGCTACTCCAGAGTAAAGCTTTGGCATCTGCAAATCCAATCCCCAGCTCCATACAGGAGGTGCGGAGATGTTTCCCAAAGCAACCACCTTGTCCATGTAAGAGCAACACTAACGTGCACTTGCTGAGCCCTGGGTCATGTTAGCACTTGTTAAAGGGGAGATGCCACCCAAGAGGACGGTGGCTTGCTTAGGGTTCATGAGCATCCAGGCATGCTCAGATGTGCTGTCTAGTACACCAAGGGGGACAGTCCCACCAATACAGCGATGTGGGCAAGGCAGCAGTAGCGTCTGCTTTCCCCAGACTCTTAGGACCCAGTAGCTGTAGACACCCAGGGGCTTGCATGTGCACCTAGAATCACAGAATGGTTTGCATTGGAAGGTACCTTTAAAGGTCACCTAGTCCAGCTCCCCCTGGAATAAGCATGGACATCTTCAACTAGAGCAGGTTGCTCAGAACCCCATCTAACCTGACCCTGAATGCTTCCAGGCATGGGACATCTACTACCTGTTCCAGGGTTTCACCACCCTCACCGTAAAATAATGTCTTCCTTATATCTAGTCTAAATCTTCCCTCTTTTAGTCTAAAACCACTACCTCTTGCCCTATTGCAAAAGCCCCTGCTAAAAAGTTTGTCCCCTGATGACATTTTGCCTTCTTGTCAGCATCCAGCACCCAGGGGCCGAGTGACCCCACACAGACACCCAAGGCTGGCACAAGGCTGCACGCTCAGCGCTGAGCAGACACATTTCCTTTCTGCATTCCCAGTTTATCATCAGCCCAAGGCTTTTACTCTCTCTCCTGGCCCCCAGCCACTGCAGAGTGAGACTGTGACAAACTGATAAACATTCTTCCCTGAGCCCTTGCTTGGGTGAATGTGCGAACGCAGTGTGAGGCTGGAAAAAATGCTGCTGGCAAGGTGTCAAGGGGCCATCTTCTGCAAACTCCAGCTCAGCCCTGAGGCGATGCTCTCCCCCACCTCAAACCAGACATTGGCTAAACAGCTGCATGATGGAGAAGAAAGCTGAGGTGGTTTAAGCTACACCTTGGTCTTACCCTGCAATTTATCCAGCAAAGAACATGTACACAGCACGCATTAAGGCTGTGGCAACCACATCATCTTCAACACTGTGGCCAGTGTTGGGTGAAAGCTTTGGGACATGGTATTTAACCCACTCAGCGTGGCACTCCCTCAGCACAAGGGAGCCACTGGTGATGTTTCAGTGAGGGTAGCTCACTGGCAGCTCCACCACCAAGATGTCCAGCCTGCTGCTGGATTGCTGACATGAGCCAAGGAAGTACCCAAAACACCAAGGACCACAGAGGCAACAGCTGGAAGCACTATTATCCTCCTGCTCGAGGGTTTTCCTGACTTTTGCCAGAAGAGTGCCCAATGCTGTTTAATAAATACCCAATGCTGCTTAATAAACATTCACGGAGAGAAAATCCTGCCAGCAGCAGCTCTGCAGCACAAGCCAGAGAAGCAATACATGCTTCCCACCAGCCAGGACCGTCACACACTGAGGGCAAGTGTTGGGCATGTTTCTCATTAGCTCCTTGCCCAGGTCCACCAGCTGCCTCTGTCCCCCCTCCCACCGCTCTGATTCCCACACCTTGGCTGCTGCAAGATCAGTCTTGGGTCATCTTGATCTACTTGGAAAGCTTAGCCACCATGAAAGCAAACCGCTTGTCCTCTGGCTCCAACCTCTTACTGAAATTAGTGCCAATGGAAGTGTCACTATCAATTTCATTATGTTATTGGATGGACGTAAAACTGGGCCAAGTCCCATATTCCTGACGGGCCATCAAAGGGGTGGGGATTATGGGTAAGGAGACAGGCAGCCCTGGCAGGAAAGGCAAAGGCTCCAGTTCAATTAGTCTGATGAGGCTATCTTCCAGCCACATCACTTCATGCTGACACCAGTGCCTTCTCCCCAGAGCCCGGCTGCCCCTCTGACGAGAAGGTTTATTTTTTCCAGCCGTAACCAGAGCCCCTCTGAGCCCAGGGAGCTGTGTGTCCCCTCTCCAGATATTCAATTTATAAGACTCCTGAGACACCGACGGATTTTGCTGTCATTACAGGACATTAATTTTCAGGCCTCCTTATTTTGGTTTAATATTCTGTCAAGATAAAAAAAAATCGCATTAAAAAAAATAAGTGTCCCACTCTGCATTGCTCAGAGGTTTCAAATGGAAAGAGAGCTCAAAATGTAAAGTACCTGGCATGACACATGGTTTGTCTTTGAGCTATGTTTTTCTTCTTGCTTTTTTTTCCAAGATCCTTCTTGGACCATGAGACTAAACTGGTCAGTACCGCCATCTGGTTCTCATGCAGTAATTAATACTGCTTGTAATTTTTCAAACAAAAATAGTTTTCGGCTGTTGCTTTTTTAGTAAACTTTTGACCTTTCTGTGTTTGAACAGAATTTTTATGAAAACATCAAGCAGTCATTAAGGCTGCAGATGCAAATGGACTGGGTTCACTTCCAGAAGATGCCCCATGTGCCCAGTCCCTGCCAGCAAGTGAGCAATTGCATTCACTCAGGGTGTGAATTTGTAGACCCAAACTTAAAGTCAGACCCATGATGTTTACTTTCAGTCCAACAGATAAATCCTTACATGGTCAATAAATAATAAAAAATCCTTGCAACCAGAGTTTGGCTTAGTTCATGCACAAGGGCAATGAAAATTTAAAACTTCTGCCTTTCAGAAAGTCAACTTTTTTTTTTTCCCCTCCACAGCCTTCCTTGAGGTGATCTGCTGCAGTGATATCAGTCTCTCAGATTTATTCTATCCCAAGATAAATAGTGTAGTGCTTACAGAATCAAAACCTATTTAACTTGTATAATGGTTTAAATCCTGAATCTGCTCCCACAATATTGCGAGACTCTTCTGGAATATGAAGTCCATGTCTGAAATATCCACAAACAAACAAACAAATCCTTTTTTTCCTTCATGCTGAGTGATTGGGAGCGGAAGCAGGGCCAGGGTTTGGGCAGCCCTGCTGCTCCCCAGGACATGATGCTCGCATCAATAACAGCGCAGGAGGTGTCAAGCTTTGCTGGAAGTCCAGGGATCAACATTTGCTAAAGGGAAAATCATTAAAGAAATGAGGTGTTGCAGGTTTTCAAGAGCCTGATTTATACTTACAGTTTAGGGAGGAAGACCTTGACATTCTCAAGGCAGAACTGATTGGAAAAAGACCAACGGTTTTGGACCAACTAATACCAACTGCAGCATCAAAACACTGGTGTCATGCTTTAGTCCAAAATTTATAGTTCTTGGTCATAAAGGTCATAAAACTTGGTGGTTTTGCCTAAAAGTCACAGAAGTGGCCCCTAGGCTCTGAAATGACAACTTCCTGTGAGCTGACAGCTCATTTGCAATTAGTATTGCTGGTCTGAGGTTTTCACCTGCCTTTCTGGAACCCTCAAGTTTGAGAGGGGTCCTGTGAACAGAGATATAAAACAAACATGGGATAAAAGGCTGGGAGATGCAGAGGGGGACAGAAAACAATTCCCCACTTAGAGAACTCGCTGCATTGTTGATCTACCAGCTCAAACAAGCCCTTTAATAAATTAGAGAGCTATTCATTGAAATGGCTTCTTCTGTCCCCACGCTGCCAGTTAATCTGTAATTCAGATAGACCAGTCAGAAGGCAAGAGTCCAGCATATAAAATGATTAATTCCTCCAAGGCCTGGGGAAATTTCCCTTTCTAAACAGTGCAGCACGCTCCCCTCCTCACTGGTGAGCTACAGGCATGGACGTGGCTCCCATCAGAGGTCAGTGAGGAACGCCGCTTGCATTTCAATATAGGCTCTAGCAAATGCATCACCTGTCACCGTGTTGCTGCGTTTACAGTCCCAACCCTCTCACAGCCCTTGCAAGGAACCTGCCTCCCACCTCCCAGCACCTTCCCTTTCTGCGAGTCCTCCAGCCCCCAGCTAGAAATGCTTGGCCTCTTGCCACCCTGTCAGCCCAACACTAATGCTTTTCAAGATAAGAGTTTTCATGCAGCAAGAGTGTAAATTAGAATTAAAGCAAGCAGGTGGGTCTGCAGAAATGCAGCATCTACCAGTTCCAGCTGAGAAACAAGCAGCTGGTGCCCAGTGTGAGCGTGGAAGTTGGGGAAAGGCAAGTCTCGACTCCCAGCTTCCCCAAGGGGAATCACCCTCAGATCCACCTCGGTCCATTACAACATCAGGAGCTAACTGGGACACTGGCCTCCAGTTGGAAGACACCAGTGAAATAGACCAGCTTCAGAAATTAAATGAAGGGTGGGAGTGAACCAGATGGACGTGCTGCAGTGGGTGGATGGATGGGGAATAAGGAGAAGTCATGTGAAGCTCCATGTGAGACCACAGGCACCTGAACATGGTCCCAACCCTGGAGGCAGCAGAATCAAAACAAACATCTTTTAGCCAGGAGAGAGGCAGGAAGAAGGGGAAAACACTAACAAAAAAGGACTCTTAAAAGGATACAACAGATTGAATACCACAACAGACCCTGGGCACGGCTGACACGAGTAATGGCCTGAAAACATGGACATTAAGGATCTTCAGAATCTCTTTTTGACTCTGCTAGTTCTTTCAGCCTCAGTTGTCAGCATTTACAGCATGAGACTGTAAGAACCATCACCAGTCAAATCCCTGTCTCCCTACACATATTCCACATCCTGCCCCCAAACTACTTTGTCAGCATCCTGAAGGCAGGTGGGAGGGAAGCTGCCTTGTGTTAGCCTGTGAGCCATGAGGACAGAGAAAGATGGGGCATTTGGCATTTACCACCGTGACTAAGCGCTGCCTCCATGCTCCACACCCCATGCCCCCAAAACACACCCCTTGCTTGATGGCTTTGTAACTCACGATAAGAGACACGACAACACATCTACACTGGGAAGCCAGACCTGAAGACATGCGGAGGTCGAGTTATTTCTCCATCTGCACCGTTGAGGGAGCAGGAAGGAGTGAGTAGGATAAATAGCATCCTCACCCACAGCATGGTGATGAGGGGAAAAGAAAGAAGAAAAAAAAAAGGAAAAGATAAAGAGAGCTTGCACAAGGCTGGCGGCTTTCTGCTTGGGAGTAGCACGTGTCTGCTGAGCATCAGGCCAGGCGTCCTTGCACAAAGCCCACTTCAGGCTGCCAGAACACCCTGAAGAAGACCCTGCCAAGACCACTCCAAAATTCCCCTGCCCAGAGGCATCCATGGGGCTGGTAGCACCCTATAGACCATGGCTCGAGCATGCAGGCAGCACAAGCATATGACCAGAAAGCAGCACAAGGCAGGAAGTCCTGCAGTGGCAGAGGCACCTGGACTGCAACCAAGCCCCTTTCTAGAAGCAACTATCAAGTCTCTGCAGAAGTAGTGGAACGGAGCCTCTTTTTATCCTACCTCTCAAGGAAATCACCATTGCTGTTATGCAGACACAATTATGTCTCCAGAGCCTTTTAACTACAGCTCTTTAGGGCTGAGTGGGTTGATAGAAACCTATTCATGGGGCTGACATTGCTTGGCTGGGCAAGGACACTGTCACCGAGTCAGTGGCTGGGGAGGGATCAAAAAATAAGACTGGTGATGGGGGAAGTCCTAGGCAATGCCAAGGCAGCATCTCCTTTAAGCACCCATCCCTACCACCTTCACAGTATACCACAAAGGCCAGGCCAGTTTCTCATCTTATTCTTCTATACTTTCCTTTTAAATAAAAACAAAATAGTAATATATGGGGGCGGTCTGCTTTCCTTTGGGTTTGTGCTCCCCCTCTAGAGGGGATCACCGCTCAGAGATGGACAGCTGCATGTGCACGTTAGCCACAGCAACACAGAGCAACATAAGGCAGTCTCATCCCCAACACCCCCACTCTCCAGGCAGCCCTAAGCAATGCCAGAATCCGAGCACCAGGCAAATGAGAGCACAGGAACATGGCTTGGCCATCAGTATCTCGGATACCTTGCCAAATCCATGTTTAGAGCAGAGGGATGCAGGAAGCTCTTACTGTGTGACCCCTGAACTGCATCACAGAGCCCTCTCTGAGCTTGGCAGAACCAACTGGGGGTTGCTTTATCATATCTGCCATCTGCTTGTTTGCTTTGCAATCCTCTGCTCCTCCTGGCTACTCTCACAGACTCCTACCTGTTCTCCGAAAGCTTTGCTGGGTCTCAGTAAACAAACCACAGGCAGGGACGAGAATGGGGAGGGGGGGAAGGAGTGAGAATCAAAATTTAATTAAAGACACTTTTGCTTCAGGGCCTCTGAAAATTACAAACTCATAAATCTCCTTAGTAAATGCCCTGAGCGGTTGCTATGCCAGGCTGCCTACCAGTCCCACCAGGAGGGCCATAAACTGTGAACATGCAGTTCCCCGGCTCCCTCCCTCCACCTCCACCCTGCAACATCAGGCAACATTGAGCAGCCCGTCAAGCCCCTGACAAGTGTTTCTGCAACCAGGAGCTATCAATCTGCTGCCCTGTTAGTGGCACGGTGCAGGGAACTGCTGGTTTCATTTGCAGCTGTGGCACAATGAGAGGTGGGAGAAGGGTGGGATGCAGGGGGAGATAAGTCATGGCAAGATGGGACCAGAAGATCCTCAAGATGTATTGATGGAAGCACCACGTTCTTCTAAAACATGTTTTCTAATGAGAATGGCCAAAGAACAGGCAGAAACCAAGACACTGATGCAGTGGGACTTCTACTGGCCAACGACCATGTGAGGGCACTATAGAGAAAACCCATCTTCTGGTAATTCCCCAATGAATTAGCCCTGAATTTTCTTCTGTGGTTGAGGATGAATCTTCACCAGGGGATATATGCACGCTGTCCAGCCCAAATGTACTCCTCACAAGGATGACACAAGAAGATAGCAAGCATCTTCCACCTAACAGCAGCAAGAACAAGCAGTTTCACCATGTTCCTCATTCAGCACACAGCAAGGAACAGACTGAACGTCCAGCACGTGGGGGTGTTGCATGGCTCTGCTATACTTACAGAGCTTTCAGTACAGTCTCCGGCAGTGCTATAAACCAACATGTCTTTGCCAGTAGCCTGTCACAGGAAGGCTTGGAACTGGGGGATCTGGGGTATTTTTCACCCTTTAACTCACAACCAGTCAAAACTTTGAAGGTAGGAGTAGAGTCTGTTCTCAGAAGCATGGACAAGTCTTGGCCCTTCTTTACTAACAAGCAGGTGGCTGGTAAAGTGGTAATGAAATCTTGTGGGCTTTCCTTAAAGTGGGCATCAGTGGGTGAGAACAGAAAGTTTCTTGCCGAAGAAGAGATTGGTACATAGTAATTTGCTGAACTATGTCCCTGGCTAAATCGCAACCAGAAAAGTAATAAAGGGGTTAAGAGAAGCTTTGACAGAATCACTTGACCCACCACGAGTTGCACTGGTGGAATATAGTGATATCAGCTATTAACCCCATCTAGTAACGCCTATTTTCCAAGAGATTGAATCTAGCAGGATAGACCAGTGTTGGTTTTATCAAGAACCCAGGGCAGATAAAGTTACCCGCCAGAAAGGAAAAGACGTAACTTCTCCAAAAAAAACATCACCCACACCAACTTTTGCCATTTCTAGAGCCAAGCTGAATGCCAAATTCTTTTGAGGAAACCACAAAAATCTCACATCCCTCCATTTAAGCTACCACTGTGCTTCTGTTGCAGGTCACACGTAGTGGCATAAGAACTGAAAACTGAGTCAGGACTATCTGTAACAGGAAATCTTTGGGAGGCAGCCAGTTCTCCAGTCCTTCTCAGCCAAATTCTCCAAAGCATGGTTTGAAACACCCAGGACAAATAAGATTATTTGAATCAAATTCTGAACAGCCTACAGAGGAAGGATATCAACAGTCCACTCTGAGACTTTGCTTTGCACTTCTAGACCATCTGCTAAAGGAGGAAACCCCTCTAAGGCAGAGGAGGCAGCACAACAGATGCCACAGCTCCCAGCGGGTATCAAAGCACTGGAGGGGGGGCACGCAGCCGCCAAGGCTGGTTTCCGAACAGCTCAGCTCCCCTCATCCTGCTGGATAAGGAACCCACAGGAGCAGAACTGGAGGTAGGTCCAAGTCAGGCTGTTTTCAAAATGGATTTTCCTGGCTTTATTAAGCTCTCTTTTCCAAGGCTGCTCTCCAAATTGTAGATGCAATACTTGGAAAGCTCCAGAGTTGGAGATGAGAAATCAAGCCTTCCCAAGAAAAAGCAGGAGCTCACCACACAAATGACTGCTCTGGCAGGAACATCAGTGAGGGGGACAAACACTCGAGAGCAAGATCAGGACAATAAAACCAGTGTGCACCTCTTCTATTTCTACAAGAGCATCTTGATATCATCCATATCTATGGACTGGTTGTGCACCCATCTGTCTATATAGTTATTTACAGTATCTAAGTATTTATCCACTTATTTATCTAAGCAGTGTCTCCTTATTCTACTTACCTTTCTACAAAGCTATCATATTTGTCTCTATTTCAAGATGATACTGCTTCATTTTCCCCCCAAATTCCCTCAGTAGGGCAGCTCCCAGAGGACATGGCTTCTTCCTCCTGTGTCTTCACTGCAATTCAGGCAAGACCACATGGAGGCAGCAGGGTGGGATGGAGACAGACCATGTGCCCACAGGGCAGCAGTGGCTAGGAGAAGGTGGACAGGCAGGGGGACACATCCCTGTGCTCACGGGAGTCTGTGTGACAGCAGGCAGGCAGGCAGAGCTCAAGCTCCAAAGTGTGGAATATGCTGCCACAGGGTACTTCTTTTACAGCATAAGCCGGGATGGCAGCTGACCCAGCTTTCTCCTTCTACCTGCCGAGTCAAATCTCCCTCTCTCCACAGCACTCTGTACATGCAGAAACACATAAATCTGGCAGTGCTCTGCTCTTGCTCACACTCAGACAACTTTGCTGAGAGTGACCATGCTTGGTACCTCCCAAAGATGAGCCCCTGTTTTTGACTCCAGGCATACTCGTGGCTCACCTCATCACTCCTTGAGTGGGCAGCAAGGACAGACCCTTAAGAAGTTAGCAGCACAGACCAACCACCTCACCACCACAAGCAAAGAGCATCCTCAGACCCCACAGACAAGGGAGGTGGTGCTTAGCTCTGCATCCCCCACAGTCCTTTACTTCTGGCATTGCTTTCTACTTTATCCTTCTCTTCTTTCGTCTTGAAGAGTGAAAAAGGCAAACAAGAGCTTATAAATTATCAATTCTTGATTGATTTTGCTGAGAAAAGCACATAAATCGCACAGCGGAGAAGAATAATTTAGCAGTTCAAGTGGGGAGCGGTGATGCTGCTGAGACAGCTCTATGTAGGCAGAGCACTCCTGAGCCATCCCAGCAGAATCTCCCTGCTCCAGCCTCTTCCTCCTGCCCTTTGAAAACACACAAGCAAAACCATAACCTTTTCTGGCAGCCGCCTTAAAACACAGAAACCGATATTTCCATTAGCAGAACAGTCCCTTTCCAATGCAGTTATCCAGTACTACACACACGTGAACACAACTCCACACACAAAAGCTTCTACTGAGAGGATCCTGTGGCGTGATGGTCCAGGACAGATCCACAGCCTGGGAGTTTACCTGCAGCAGAGTGAGACTTCTGCACAAAAGACTACAATTTCCACCCCAAGAGCTGCATCACAAGCTGGATGATGTGATTAAGAGCTGGTCTGTTAAATTAGTCTACATCAACTTGCTGCTGCGGATGGTTCATGCAACTGCGGTCCTGCAATTCATGCTTAGCTGCATACCAGCAGAACACTGGGAGCTCTTTTCCATCTGCAGACTCCTAAAAAATAAAAAGTTCTGCCAAGTGTTCACAGCTCTAGAGTTCCTCCAGCGTCATATATAAACTTTGTTTTCTGGGTCTATGTGGGAAATGCCAGTCTTTTCCCCAAAAAATGAGTGATAACAGCACTGTCTGCTAAAAGGCTGCGTGCGTCACAGTTCAACTGTTTGTTTCATCACGACTACAAGTGATACCATGCAACGTTCCTTAGCCATACATGTAGATTTTAGCTTCTGTTTATGGAATTAATGTTGGAACTAAGATGCATTCTGAAGTAGCTGATGAAACCACCCAGGGGTTACCTGCAAGGCCAGAGGCAGGAAAGAAGAAAACAAACCACCCCACACCCCTCAAAATGCTGATACCAGGGCACCAACTGAGACTCCCCAGTGCCAGTGATATGCTATTGGGGCAGCCAGAAAAAGTTTAACATGTCTGGAAGCAATGATCTAAAGGAGATGAAGAACAGGAGGCCAACACACCTCCCAAAAGCTTTACTCTCCAACATAACTAAAGGAGCCTTACAAGAGCTCCAAGTTCCTGTTGCACCTTCTGCTCGTACACCATCACCTTTCTCTTCAGTATCTCACCGACATCCAGCACACTGTAGACTGCTGGCTGAAACTAGGGCTAGACCAGATGTTAAATGTGCTATACAGAAAGCAAAGCTATTATCTGTGTCTTAAGCCAGCCACCACATACTGTTATAGTAGCAACGGTGTTGGGTTTTGATATGTTTGGGGTTTTTTTTAGTTACATTTGCTTCTTCCCATCCCTTCTGTTCTGTCGCCTGTGGCCATAAGAGCTCACTGTGCCAAACAGACAAACAAGCCCAGTAGCAGGATTCTGGATGTAGGGGAATATTATTTGGCTAGCAGTTAAGATGTTTGTGCATGCATCTATCTCAGTATTAGATTTCAAACTGTCTAGGGTCTTTGCTTGGGTTTAATTCTGAAGAAAGGAGCATCTTCCATGCTGTCGAAACCTGGCTTACTTCTCCTCCTGCCTTTTGTACAGAGTGATTTCATTTTTGACCAAATATTAAAAAAAAATAAATATATATAGCATTTAGAAATAAATAAGGAAGATGCTGAAGAAGGTGATGGCTCATGGATGGGAAATTATATTCCTTCACTGCAGCAGTAATGATCTGATTAGGATCCAATCCCACGACATCCTTCATGCGCTAAGTCATCTTTAGAGAGTTGCAGTCGCCTGAGGGCAAGGGATGGAGGGAGGGGGTGCACAGGAGGCTCTGGTACAATGCGGTACTGAAAGGATTGTGCATTCGCCCTCTGGTCACCTTACAAAATGAGAAATTTCCTTGGGCACTGAAGCACCTTTTCTGGGGATTTTGGCAGTAATGTCTTCTTTAAACTACAGTTTCGTCCCTCCGAAATAATTTATGTGCATATTTGGATCCTGTGCATGAGCTGGAAATCCAACCATCCTTTTCAGCCTGTTAATTCCCCCTCTCCCCCAGAACTTACCACCTTCCTTGCAAATTTGCCTTTCATCTCTTTCTCATGCTCCTATTTCCAAACTGCGTAGGAAACTAAACAAGTGTGCCAGTGCTGTTCTACCAACCCCTATTCCAACTGCTTCTGCCTAGATTTTCAGAATATAGTCAGTATATTTAAGTTTTTCCTTTTTTCCCTTTTCAGAAGTTAATTTCCTCTGATCTAGATTACAGTCTCAATCCAGACAAACTGCTAGGGAACTTCCCAGCATTAGCTGCCCTCCTCCAGGCTTCACGCTTGCAGTGATTTAGGACAGTCTCACTCTAGAGCAGCCTGAAACCCAGCTAAGTTCCTGACACAGTAGCACCCACACACGTGTGGTGAGCCCACAATGAGCCATGGGACAAGGTCCTCACACATGAGCCCAGAGCTACTCCATTACCCTCCAGAAATAACAGACTGAGAAAGTATCAGTTCCCTGTCTGTCTGGGGAAACTGGCCCTGTCCTGGTATGCTCTGACCATGACAGAAGTGCAGCATCTCCAAAGGGCTCAGCAACCTGCTCTGGATTCAGGATGTGACCCATCATATCTGGCAGGGTGATGCCGAGGTGCCAAAAAGGTGCAGAAGAAGCTCCCTGCATAGTCAAGAGTGGCACATCTAAAGGCACAGCCTGCAATCCTGTATTAAACCTGTACCCACACGGCTGCCCCACAAATACCTCCCCTCTCAGTCTGATAGGCAGCAGACACCACAGGCATCAGGAGAAAACAGTCCCCACTCCTCATATGACCAAGAACACCTCTTGCCCACAGAGATGGTTCGCGACTTTGAGGCAATGCTGTTACTGAAGTCGGTATGCACACTCCGTTCACCACCACAAAAAAAAATAAATCCCTCTGCCCTCTCATTTTCATATTAATTTTTTTGTGGCCAAGGAAATACAGCCCTAAAGACAATGCAAGGACAGGGGAGGTAGAGGAAAGGAGATCAAAGATTCCAATTTACTCTCCCCCGTTCCTTGCAGGAATTGGAGAACAATTGGCAGTAAAGCTTTAACAGTAGAGATTAAAAGGCAAATAAAGGTATTTTTTTTCCTATTGAAAGGTGTGACCACTCTGCACAAGTCACACATGCAGAACCTTGCTGATACCCAAAAGGAGGTTTCTGCAGATCTTGGATGCAAGAGCAAATCACTTCCCATGCCATGATAGCACCTCCAGTTCCCAGAAATCAGGGAGCTTTGCAGGGCCTGTAGATATTTTTTGCTTTCACTGCAAATAGGTGACAGGAAGACTTGAAGCTTGAGTCAGCTGCAGAGCCAGGGGTCCAGCTGAGGTGCTCTAATGCCCTACTTCCCTGGCCAGAAACCTCTGCCATGCACGGCTCTGGTGCTGCAGAGAGATGTGAACTATCAGTAGGACCTCATCCCTTTTTCATTCCACCCCTGCAGAGCAGAACCATCATCACACTAGTTCAGAAATAGCCAAAATGGACCATTAATTTGTTTCTGCAACTCAGGAGCTGGGACATTGGACTAAAGGGAACTCCAGGCTGGTTTGCAAACTTATGTGTGTCCAAGCTAACGCAGCAGAGCACGGATGTAATTTGTTATGCACTACCCTAGAACACAGCTCACACAGTCAAACCGAGTATTTTTTAGAGGCAGTGACAAAGAAGAAAATAAGCTCGGGCCCAAGTGGCTTCATGGCCAAGGATTACTGGCCACAGCCTGCTCCAGTCTGCGTGCTGTACCTTTGTAACCTTGGAGGGTTGCACTTAACACTGTATATAGGAGAACAGAATATTCTCTGTTTGCAGCTCAATCTCCTTTATCAGAGTCATTTGATACCAGCAGATCTAAGGACCGATTTAAATATCATGACCATAGCATTACACCAGGGGAGCGCAGGGCAGGCCTGCACAGGGTTATCACAGCAAATGCTGCAGGCTGAGAACCGCATCAGCTCCAAAAACCTCCAAGAGCTGCTTGTGTTGTTCGTCAACACAGACATAAGTCATTGCCTGTGCCTCTATCCACACACCAACTTTCTTATTTTCCTCCACTTGGTAGTTCAAACTCAGCCAAATTCATTAGTTTATGTCATGTTTATGGACGACACACGCTTGCAGAGCCACGAAACAAAAAGCAAGCTTGGCTCTTGGGTGTAAAATATTCTTGCTGTGCCCGTTGCAGCTGAGGTCATGAGAAAAACAAATTCACTAGGACTTAGCTGATGCATACTACAGCTTTGTTTCCAACCACAAAACATTCCTCAAAAACAATGACCAAGAAATTGCTGTTGCTCTTTAAACGTTACGTTTCCCAGGGGTATGCATTGGGTTATTGAGTGTAGGGAAGATAGAGGGAAAGCTTTCATTCCTGTTTGGGGATTCGTTGGCAGCATTTCTCTTCTCACCATAAGTTATGTTTTTACTTATATTTTATTAAAGCATCTAGAGACCTTGGGGAATGGATGCCCAGGAATATATATAAAAAAAAAATTAAATGAAATTAAAAAATCCCAACAGGATCAGAATTGATGCCTTCTGTGTGAGGATTTTGTCCAGACTTGAGACAAGGCTCAGCCTAATCACCCTGCTCACTCTGATCCCATCACCTTCACCTGTGCCATTGGCTGTCCTCAAACTGATATCCCCACTCGCCCCCGTCCCTCTCCTCCAAACTGGAGGCTCCTGCTTCTCCTACACCTCTTCCCACAGCACAGGTCTGAGCAACGAGACAGCACCAGCCCTGACACCTGGATCAACTCATTGTGGCAGAAGCACCTTGTGCTTTTGCATATATCAAAAACAACTTTATGACTTCAGACACTCCCTTTAACAAAGCAACAACAACAAAAAAAATACAGCTTCTCTCAAATTGTAAATTACTGGGATATTGTCACTAATTACCAGGCTCAACAAGTGAAATTGTGCAATTTGCCACAGACACACTAGACAACCGATGTGAGAAGTGGGGCTCAGCACAAGGAAAGCGTGGAGGAGCCCTTGGGGCAGGGTGCCACAGGGCAACCCCCCAGGGGCTGAATCCCAGCACAGGAGGGTGTTTCACCAGTGGAGGTGTTGTGTTTGCACTTCAGAGTGTTTGCTTTTTTTTTTTTTGCTTGATGTTTACTTCAAGCATCACACTCTGAGGGCTTATAAAGAGGATTAAGTGGTGAGGAGGTCTCGCAGAGTTAGGAGGAATTAATCAAGCGGTAATCAGAAAGGAAATTAATCTGAAGAGTTAATTAATCAGCCAAGGCAGGGAGACGGCAGCCAGTCATCCCTATCACACTTTCCAGGTTGCTATTTCATGCACCAGCATGGCAGCAGGGAAGGGAGGAGGCTCCACGCTTCCTAAGGAGAAAACAGCCCAACAAGACTAGGAGGTTTTCACACCCTCATCCTACCATGCAAGGACCTCAGTGAGGACCTTTTCACCCAAGTGCCACAGGGTGAGCACTCATCATCTGCCTCCCTCAGCCCACCTCAAAAGTTTCCAAAGGCCAAGACACCTATTTCAAAGACTCTTCCATGCTCCTCTTACCTCTTTCCTTTGAAAAAGCGATCTAGATGTGCAGCCCACAGGTTTTTGATTGCTTAATTGATTCTATACACTCCATATTCTCCTTCCAGCATCCTAAGTAGTCTTTTTACTTCTCTATTGTTCAACTCTTCTAAATATGCACCACTGGGGATCAGTTCCCCTTCACTCTGGTCTAGCTGCATTTTATATATTTAGCTTTTCTTTTTCTTAATCTTTTCTTACAATACATTCCCTGCAGAACTTTAATCATTTTAGTTGCTCTTCTCTGAATTCTTTCCAAAAGGCATCAGGCAGAATGCTTTGCAAATTTGCACTCATCCCTTTTGGACCACATTTCCACTAATGTCTATTTCCCTTGGGATGAGACATACCCCAGCACAGGCTGCCTGGCTGGGGATGCTCAACCTTCAATACAGCCTGAAGCACTTGGAGGAAGAAAACTCCCCAATTCACAGGGGTTGCAACATGACGCATCTTTGAACTTACAAAACCTAGGCCGGTTTGCAGAGGCATCTGAAATCTCATTAACTTCACCATTATTATTATTATTAGACTCTTTTTATGCACAGGGTAGGCATTTTAATTGCCTGGATGTGGAGAGCGGCTTCTATTGTATGTTTTATAGACCGCAAGCAAAGATTCCTTTCTAAGTGCTGCCTTCAATCTGCCTCCAGGGAGGTGCAGCCAGTCCAGAACCAAAACCAGGGTGCAAGGTGTTAGCAGCAGCCCCAAAACAGTTCCTTCAAAGCCCCTTCTTCAGAGGGCAGCTGGGTCCATCCCTCCACGTGGCCTGAGGGGTGCTTACTGGGGCTGTTGTCTTCTGTGAGATGGTAGCTCAAACCCAGGCCACCTCAGCTCAGGCAGGTTGCATTATCCCACAGAACAACAGTATCTTCCCCCAGCATCAGCAGCCCGAGCAGACACCACAGTCATAAGGGAAACAGCAGACAAAGCAAGGTTCATCTCACAGAAACAGGGCCATCGCTGTGGTCAAGGGGTAGGAAGACATCTTCATCTGCCACACCTGGGCAGCACAGGAAAAATGACCTGCCTGATGCAGGTTGTACCATTGCCAGGGAATTTGGGATGTAACAGAACACACACTGCAATAGACCATCAGCATTAAACATCATATGAGATACACAACTTTCTCCATTCCAAACTATGTCAATATAAAAGGAAAAAAGCTGCTTTTCACAAGAAAGGACACGTGGTGCTCAGAGCTGGCCAGGGGGGTTGCGGTGTGCAGAAGCACAGTGGAGAGAAAGCATTAAGGAAAGTTGGGTGGGGGGCAGCAGGCTGCTCTCAAGCAATGTTCTCCATCAGCAGAAGGCCCCATAAAGTAGCTACAGCAGCCTCAAATGAAACCACATCCACTCCACAGCTTCAACAGCCATGTGAACCACTAGAGCATTCATTCTTCTTGTCATCCCATTCCCTTCGCACCAGCATTATTTCCAAGGAAGACTGAGAAGAGCCATCTTCCCTCTTTGAGTAAATGCTACCCTCACACAGAAAGCTCCATCACCGCCCAAGGCTGTCCCTTCACCTAAAGCACGAACTTACCTCTTCTCCCTTTTGATACATAAAGGCTATAGAAAAATAAGTGCCCTCAAAAAAAAAAAAAAAAGGATGTGGGGGGCAGAAGGCAAAATCCTACTGCTGTTGCCTAAATCAAAGCCAAGCTCTGCAAAATCCAGAGGGCATAGTGAGCCTTACTGTCACACAATTTTCTGGATATCCTGACCCAGAGAAGCAGCTCTTCATAGATGCCTTTGTACAGGGAAAACCCTGCTCTTCTCCCACTCCCCCTACACTGTCTGCAAACTGCTGGATTCATTCCATTGTAACTTACTTCTACTGTGACTGCTAAGAATAAACAATTTATTTTAATAATTTATAGCCTGCCCAGCACCCACACTACTCTGACCACCAGCAGGTATCCAAAATGCTGGTTCTGATCTGGAAATCTCGCCATTCAGAGCTGGGGCTGCAGATACCTCAGTAATCAATACATCTCAATGCGGTACCCCAAGAGCTGAGATAAAAGTGCTGCTCTCCTCCACACTAATAATGCCACAAAGAGGGCACATTAGCAGACAGCCGCTCTTTTCTTTGAAATCTCTCTCCTCTCCTGGCTCCAACAGAGACTAAGGAGTGAAGATCTAGTCCCTGGGAAGGGAGGGGTCTACTGTGTACTGACTTTTAGGTGTGCAATGCTTTTGATTTCAGCTTTTCAGGTGGCAGTTAAAAGGAGAAGGCATTAATCCCTCGCACAGCATCTGAATCCACTGCAGGAGGGTCCCACAACAGCACCTGCAACATATCCCTGGATCACGCAGAGCTGGAGATGCATAGATAAAACACACCAGGATAAACTGAAAGAATGAACACCGTGCACATCCACACAAATACGTAAGCTTGAGTATAAATACGCACAGATAAATGCACACCCTCTCAGATGATGCTATCAAATGCATTACTCCCCAAATCCCCGCAGAGCAGCAGACCATCTCCAAGGTCATATTAGCATGGAAGTAATGTAATCCCATTACCCAGACTCCTTCTCCTGCCCCTAGTTTCTACGTTGATGTTCACCCTCTTAATTTTAAACACCAGCCATGTGTCTTGCGGCTCAGCCTGGGACTGCTTTGCTCAAGTGGCAGCAAACACATATCTTAATTCACTCANAAAAAAAAAAAGAAAAGCTTTTCCAGCATGAAATACACATATTTGCTGGTGCAATGATCAACATAGGGTGCGCTGAAAGCTGCTGCAACTAACTCGGGCTTGGGGAACAACTGGAGCAGGCAGGGCGGCAAGTGGAAAATCCGTACACGCTGTTCTTGTCAGGAGAAAAATATCCAAGTGGCACAGAACTCAGCTGCCAACAACACAGCGTGAGCCTTCCCGGTGCCGGGGATGCAGCTCAGTGCTTGTGCTAAAGGGTATTTGCTAATTCCCCATGCAAAGAACAAGGTCATTAAGAGGAAAGCTGGACCGAGCTATTAACACCAAAGGGGAAGCAGGGAGGGATGGGGAAGCAGTCTGCAAAGCAAGGCCCCAAGAGAAAGAGGATGGAGGATAGCACAAGCAGAGGCTGTCACAGTCACTCTGTCCCATGGCCAGCAATAATGGTCCATGCAAGCCCTCTGACAGCTCTTCAAGGGAGTGCATCCTTTGGAGCAGAGAAATCTTTAGAGAGTTGGGTCCCCAGCACACAAAACCTCTTGGAAATCTGGTTCCAGTTCTCTGGTCCAAGCTCTAGATCCCCCTCATGCTGGACTCCACCCTCTTCTGTTCTCTGAAACTACAAATCTTCTGAAGTTCAAGGCCTTGCTCTTTCTCTATTCACCTTCTGAAAACATCTCTACTCTCCCTTTATTCTTTTTGCTGCCTGCAGAAGGCTGTGATAATATATCCACCATCACATCTCATCTTTTCTAGCTGACATGGTAACAAAAAAAGTTTAATAATAACAATCTTCAACAAAGAGCACAGGAAGCACTTCTCATTGGCAGATGTCAGAGAGATCTGCCAGGAACATGCATCTCAAGAGACACTGAGTATATACTTAAATTTCTCCCAGAACCCCCACACATGTCAATTTTTGGCAAGCCCATGCTGAATGAAGGCCATGAGGGTGGTCAACATAAATGCCCTCTGCTCAACAAAGATGCTCAGGATAGCATTTCAGCATACTTTTACTCAAAGCACGCTTTCATCTTTGGGTCTTCCAGTCTTAAATCAAGTCTGATAGATGTCTCCGAGGCTCACTTTGCAGTCAGTGGTGAGAGTCACAGCTCCAAAGGCTTCTGCATCTGCCTAATGAGGAACCCATCCCTCCTGGACAGCTGTGGAGGGAGACTGCAGTGATTAGTCTCATTACACCTCTGCAAAAGCTACACTCCAACATCGAACTGATGAACTATCCAAAGCAGACTTGTTAGAGGATAAATGAAAATCCAGCCTTAGTATTTTAACAGCCTACAAGGCGTCATTTCTGCTCTGTGGATGGCCCTTAACCCCTGTGCACTCTGGATGGCTCATTCAGTGGCCAGTCACAGCAGGGAGCCCAGCTCTGTCCCAGCCTCCTCATCAAGACTACACAAACTTACCTGCTCTGAGTTACTGTGGGTAAAGCCCTTTTTCTCTAATTAATGAAACATTTTATTAAGTACCATCCCCTGCTCCCATCATACTTACCTCAGCACTCGTTAAACATTAAATCCAGGATTGGCGAAGGTTGTTAGAGGAATTTCAGTAGGATTTGTCTATTAATTCCCTTCGCTACTTTTTAAATTCCCATGCTTAGAAAAATGCTGGCACACATGTCCTTCTCAACAGGTAGCTACTAATGAAATTATCCACCAGCTGCTTTTTCAGTAAAGCTCAGCTGATCTGGCAGGACAAGCCCCCGCCTAAAAAAAGTACTGCCAGGATGGTGTGGCTTGGAGCTGCTGTCACAGGTGGCAAAGGCTGGAGCAGAGGCGAACCACCAGGTCCTGACTCCTCCAGAAGTGCTCAGGCAACACCTCCCCACATCCCAGCCCACATTTCCAGAGCCTGCAGCACAAGGAAAGGCACAACCTCAGCAAAAGCCTCATTTGTGCATTTGCAATATGCCCCAGAAACAGGAGTAAACTATCTCAAGCAGACGAGGACTGTTCATTTCTTTATCCTCTAGGAGCCAATATTTACTGGAAACATTTCACACTGCATATGACTTCAAGGAGACCATGTCTTGGTGTCCTGAAGATCTTCTTTGGTACCAGAATGCATTTGAACCCCTGTGCCTCAAGAGCTGCAGCTGCATGAGCACAAGTGAGCCTGCCTGAAGTGCTCCTACTCACTCAAAACACACATAGGAGTGTGCACACCTTTTTCCAGGCTCTGGACTGAGGAGTTAAAACTTAGATCTTTAGTCCTGTAGTAAGTCAGGCAGGTGCTGAGATAATGTTGTTAAACATGATCTGAGCATGATGGAGACATGAGTTTAACAGCTGTAGGCTGCCACGCAGTTCCCCCTGCTCTGCAGTAGGACGGCCTTTGGCTCCGGAGAGATTGGTTTGTGTACTTTGCTTTGGTTTTATTGCTACCTGATCAAGCCAGCTGTATGTACTTTCTCAATAATTTAAGCTGACAGTGCTGTGCTGGATTCTGAATCAACCAAACCTCTTTATCAAGGCAAAAATTCTTCAGTAGAAAGTCTCAAGGACTGCAGCATCCATGGGTCAACACACCTCCCATGGCTACTGTGCTTACTAGACCAATAAAAAGAACCAAGATTCAACCACCAACTTTCTGTCTCCCACACTGCTGATCAAAATGGGAAATGCTTTTTGCTCCCTCCAGCCTCCTCCTGCCTTCCTCATTCACACCCCCAAAAAACAAAAGACACAAGCACTGCCTTCCCTCCTTCTCCACCAACTCAAGCAACACTTAAGAAATCATTAGCACAATTCCAGCCAAGGTTATTTATCCTTAAAGAGCCTGTCCGACAGCAAATCTCCCTCCCAGGCTCCACAGCTCAGTGCAGATAAATAGGCACCTACCAACAGCTGCTAACAACTTCATAAAGCATCTCCCTACCTTCAGTCCCCCACGATGCCTGCACATACACTCGTGCACACACAGGTTTGTGCTCCACAGGCACAAAGCACTCAGAGGAAATTCCTCCTTCCCTACCTGCTTTCATAAGGGTGACATGAAGCATCACGCTGTCAAATAAGTGTCGGGGCTGCTGCATCGCCTCTCCCTCATCCTTCCACCTTGTCATTTCTTATCATCTTCCAACTGCAAACCTCACGACGCCTTTGCATGTCGTAAAGCACCATGCTGTCCAAAACGTTCTGTAGACAGCGACGGTGCAAGGGCTATAAAGTTTTCAGAAGACATGAGAGCTCGGAGGTCCTGAAGCATGTAGGGCTTTGTATGTACATGCCACCTTAGCACTGACATCCGAAAGTAAAATACTTGGAGATGGCTCCTGGGAAAAGCTCCCAAGTGCTGGGTTCAAGATTGAAGGTACTCTGCTAAGAATGGAGGATGTTAAAGGACCTGTAAGTTATCATGAATTTGCATGAAAGCCTGGTGGTTTTGAGAACCACATGTGAGTAAAAAAAATCCAAATGTAAAGCCTGATCCAGGGAATATAGATTTTTGCCACTGACTGGAAATCAAGATTTGTCCTCAAGGCACAGTTTCAGGCAGTGCACTGCCTCCCTGCCTGCACCCAAAAGGGTTTCAAAACACTACCCCATGGTTCATCAGAGTAACCAGGAATCGGCATTAAGGTACTTTTTGCAAAAAGAGAGCGTACACAGCTTTCTGCAAGCCACGTAGTTGCAGGTAAAAATACCAAGTTTTGTCTCATCCAGANAAAAAAAAAGAAAAAAGAGAGGCAGGCATCTGGCAGGCATTCAAACACCCAGTAGCATGTGTTTGTAAAAGACTCAATCAACAAAATTTAATAGCACCTCTCAACAAAAAAGCAGAACCTCATTCCTTTTTGGCAGATTAAGATAAAGTCTGCCTATGTGACTGGCCCCAAAACCACCAGCTGAAACCTCGGCAAAACTCTGGCAGGAGCAAACCCAAGTGAGACACCCTTTGCTGAAGCATCCCTAGACCAGTACAGGTTTTAGCTTGCCTGGTGGAATGCACTTAAGAGGAAGCAACTGCTTTTTTGGTGTGACCTGATCACAGCAAGTTCAGCAGAACTGAAATCAATGCCTTTACCGATATGTATCAAAAGGTAAGAAGTTGCCCTGCTTTGCCCTTATAGCTTCAGTTTTAATATGCCCGGGTAGAATACATGTGCTTTGCTGATGAGGGGTTTTGGCACACGCTGACATCCTATTAACTCCAATATCACGTTAACAGACAGTAGCAGCCAAGAAGCATTACTTGAAATCTTTAAGCAGAGAGAATAAGCCCAAATCACTTCTAAATACACCAGTAGCATAATAAACGTAGAAGAGAAATACAGCGAAGACCATATGTTTTGTTATTAAGAACTAAATAACAATATAAAGAGGGAGAGAAAAAGCTGAAATCCGGCTGCCTTGCAGCAGCAGAGTGGAAGGAGATTTCTGCAGACACCAAAAGTGAAATCAGGCTGTATCTAATTTCAGTTTCTATCATGACACTTTAGACCAAGACAAACTAAGAGCAAATCAGAGATAGAAGAATTAATACTCTCTAAAATAATAATAATAAAAAAAGAAATAATAGTAAAAAAACAACAGAAAGAAAGAAAAAGAAATAGTGGTCAAAATAGCTAAGCAAAGTCATACTGCAAAATTCAGCAAAATTCAACTGCAAAATTCAACTGGGCCCCACACACTAAGGGTACAGACCTGCAGCACTCTATAGCAGGGTGCTCAGTAAAAGCACTCAGTAGGCCAAAATGCATGAAGTCTCATCACCAGATGCTGCTACCAATTTAATTCTGGCAAGGAAACTTCTCAAGGCAACAGACATACCGTAAATCCATAAAGATATTTTCCTTTATATACACATATACGCACACAACTCGCATTTGTTCTCCCAGCTGATGTGCAGAAGAAATTAATAAGCTTAACTTTAAATTTATAGCAAAAATTCAAAGGAAATATTAAGAAAAAAAATATTTAAGAGACTAAATGATAGTAAGTTTGAGAGGATGAAGCAGTTGGTCTATAAAAACAAATCACGCTCAACTACCTTCAATGCCTTATTTTCCCCTGATTGAATTACAAAATTAGTCAATGAAGGCTGTAATATATTCGGGCTTAGTAAAATATTTGATAGTGTCTCAGAAAAAACTTCCTTGAAAAATTAATTCAAACTGGCTTGGATATGAGCACTGTCATACAACAGTATTAATAATAACAGTAAATTTGATTTACATGGCTCTTCCCTGCTAGGGAAGACAGTCTGGGTGGCACAAATGCGTCAAAGCTTTAAGCCAGAGAGGCTCACCACGGGGACTAGTGTTAAGGCTGGGTTTATCTAACATCTTTATTAATTACTTGGAAGTGAAAGAAAGCCACTGAATTAGCTAAGCTGTCGATACATATCTGTTTCAGGGGGACAGGTGGGACTGCAGTAATTTCTGAAAGCCACCACCGATAGGGTGGCTCAATGACTGAGCAGAGCTGGTTCCTTTTCACCAGCTCAGCTGTCTTCTGGTAAGTCAAGTGGCACCAAAGGCACAAAGTCACACGAGCAGCGAGTCCCTTGGCCAGCAAACACAGGCAGAAGAAAGAAAACCAGGATGCAAACATCAAAAACATTAAAGAAAAATAGGTTCTGGAGACAAATCACTAATTTAGTGAGAGGCAGAAACTTGAAACGCAGTTCATCTCCAAATGGGCTGGTGTGGACAGCAGGCTGCAAACAGATTATGAGCCCATGAGGGAGCAGGACAATGCCCTGCACAGGGAGGGGATGTCCCCAGCGAGTGCCAGGGGACCAAACCTGGGGTAATCCCCACAGAGCCTCCCACGTGCTGAGGAAACTCAAAATGCAAGAACAAAAAAGATACGAAGATGATGCTGGAAGGACCAGGCAGGGATGAAAGGGGATTTGCATCCATGCCCTTGCTTAGCCTGCAGGAAGAACCAGCTGCAATCAGGGACACCAGCAATGCTGAAGCCAAGGAGATGACACGTAAAAGCATGTAATGAATTAACTTAAATAAACAGAGACTGAGTAGTTCTCCAGCAGAAAACCTCCCTGCCCCTGGGTCTGGCCCCAAAGCACCTGTGGTGACCAGCATAGGGACCCTGCATGTCACACATCCTCCTTACAGCTCTCAGCAGGTCCCCCAGCATTACACCTCACAGGTGGAAGGGGGTATCTGCCCTGCCCCTCTGCATCAGAGCCCCTCACCAGCTCCTCAGCCCTGCTGCAGAGCCCCACTGCTGTGTGCACAGGGATGAGCGTGGGAAAGTATCCAAACATCCAAATGAAAAAAAAAGTCAGAGAAATCAATTAGGAAATCAATAAGAATAAACATTGATCCTAGACCATTGTTACCTCAAAACTATGGGGTTTTTTTCTTTCCTTTTAATAATACCAGACATCTCTCCTTCAGAAAAAAAATATATGTCATAGCTTAATAGGTAAGACCATGTTAATAATTGCCCCCAACATCAATCAGAAAAAAAGCATATAGTTGCTAGGAGCACTCCGGAGGAAGACATGCTTCACTTATTTGCATGGACCTGCTGATTGTGGGAAACTCCAGTTCTGCTTTCCTCTTCCCAAAACTGGAGCCAAGTAGAAGCACCACAGACCCTGGGCCAGACCCCAGAACATCCCTGGGTGCCACGAGGGGATGCCAAGGGGCTCCTGAGCAAGAGGTGAGCAGACCCGGTTGGCAGCTCCTGCAGAGCCCCGCAGCTTGGGAGGAGGAGAGGCAGAAATCAGCCCATCAGGATGGAGATACATGGTGAGAAACACGGCTCAGCCCAAGGGCAGCAGCAGCTTTACCTGCCTCCCCAAGTGCCGGCTCCACTTAGCATAATGGTTATTAAGCCCTGTCAGCAGATATGAAACCAACGCACGCAGCTCCAGAGGCGAGCGCTTCAAAAGCCGCCGAGACGCCCCTGCTCACAGGTTTTCATTATCCATCTGGAAAATTGCGGATGTCACAAGAGCTTTTAGAGATTCAAGATGAAATCATCTTGTCAAGCAACAAAAGGGCCAGTTCTCCCCTCCCTGCCCTGATCCCAGCAGGCTTCTGTGCAAGCGGTCGGCGTTGCATCAGGACACTGATGCTGCCGGCCCTGCAGCTGCTGTGCCACCAGCATCTCAGCCTGGGAATCTTACTCTAAAGAAAAAACAGAGTGAAGGAAAATAGTATTTTTTCCCTTCACACTAATTCACAGCCTCTTGCCCGACTCTTGACTGTGTTAGGCTGGGATGAACTTGGAGTTTGCTGTGGAAGATGAAGCACGCTCTGGGATAGGAGAGAAGATGGAGATGTGGGTTCTTTGGCACCAGCTACTTCTGTAGCTGGTTCAGGCAGAACAAGAAGTGAGTTACGGGGTTTTAAACCAAAATCCAAGCAGACCCATCTATTTTCTCTGCCATAATTGTATGATCTTTCACCCTCTGCAGTTTTTGAAGCTGCTGCACTGCTTTGGTTTGGGGGACATCAAAGGCAGACGTGGCAAAACCACCTTGCCAGAGGTCATGCTTCTCCATGAGGCTCTAATCAAAAATGTTTTTTTCCTTTTCTGCAGGGAAAATCCCTCACTAGTCGCAAAGTGAGGTCTTCCAGCAAGATCAGAGGTTATCCAGCAAAGCCAGAAATCCATTCCAACACCAGAGCACATAGGATGCTGGGCAGCAGCTTCAGGGTCCTGTTGTCAAACTGTCCCTTCCAGAAGAGTTTGGTAACTCCTGCAGATGCCAAGCTGAGGTAAAACAAATTAACTAAGGAAAACTTTTCTGCAGCTAGCAGGTTCTGGCAGATACAGGAAACAAGAGGTTTTGAAACACAGATGACCATGAGCACCATCTCCATGCTCTTATCACACTGCAAGGCTAAGAGCAGAAGGGAGATCTGGCCTTGAGGGTGGAGCAGAGCATGTTGAAGTCTGATGACTGGACTGGGGTGAGTTTTCATGGGTAAACCAATCATCATTCCCAGCACGTACCTGGTCCACTTGATGCCCCTCAGTGCACCCTGATGGAAGCAGCATCTCATACACAGAGTCCAAAGGGAGACGTGTAATCAGTTTATGTAGCCAGAGGTAATAAAAGCTCCTGGGTTCCCGTCCTGAACCACAGGTCAGGTTCAGGGTAACAGAGCATCCCATCTTCTGTACTCCTTCACCAGCCAGGGCTATGAAACTAACTGAAGATCACTGTCCCAAACATAAACTGAATTATGACCCTGCCCCTCAGACACAAAAATCCAAATATGATTTATTCCTACAGTGCACAAGATACTACCTAAATGCCTTGTTTACAGGTATTATCTTCTGGTCCATTGATTTTTTAATAGCATAGCCATAGAAAGAAATGAGACGCCTGAGCATCACATGGGGTTCTGCACTGCTCCCACCTTTATCAACAGATACTAAACCCTGATGCCGATGATGGAGTTTCTTGCAGCTGTCCAGGACACAGGAAGGCTTGTTATTGTACCACAAGAAATTGGAGATGGAACAAGACCATCAGACGCTCCAGTGCTCTCTACAATTTGCTTCCTCAGCGGTTTCACCAGTCGAAGTTTGAACAGCCCAAGTGACTGTCCCTATCCGTTCCTTTATTCTGCTGTCTACAAATTTCTCGATGCTCCTTCAAAGCACGTTCAGCCCAGGTTCAAAACCAAGCAGCACCATCATCTTCCTTTTCTATGTTTGTCATCATGGCTCCCAAATGCTTCTCTTGTCAATCCTGCTGTTTAAAATCAGATTTACTCCATCCCTTCACCAAAAATGAAGTTCTCCTCACTTGAAGTGAAATTCTCATCGCCTGGACATGTTCCTGTGCAACCTGCTCTAGGTAGACATGCTTTGTCAGGGGGGTTGGACTAGCTAATCTCCAGAGGTCCCTTCCAATCTCATATAATTCTGTGACTCTCTGCTCTGGGGTTTAAGGACAGAATGACAGATGTCAACATCCCTGGCTAAACACCGCACAAACAAGAATCCTACAGCAATCATGAGGATGAACTCACCAGGGACATCCTCCAAGAGGACCATTTATCAGCATTAACAGTAGTAAAGTCTTTTTTCAAAGAATAATTGGACAACTGTGGGATTGACAAACTACAACTAAAATATTAATTAAAATCTTTTACTTCTCCCCACACTGCCCTGCACCTTATTAAAGCCACATCAAAGCTTAGCTGTCTGGTTGTTGGTTGCCTTCAGAGATGCACAGGACACAAGGCTTATAGAGGCTTTATTTCTTCATCAGATTAATTAAATTGACTTTAAAAAAATAAAAATGCCCATCCTGCTGCTCTATATTGGCACCTGTTATGGACATAAACAGAATTACTCTGGCTCTGTGCTGTCAATCAGCGTCTTTCACCAAAGCAAAGCCATACAAAGACAGATGGACAGACACCATCAGACCAAACAGCAGACACAGGCGGGAGCCACAGAGGCAAGGAGGGGGCAGACAGAAGCATCACAGCTGCAGAGAGAAGTCCCCTGAAGATTAGCACCTTCTGAATAGTCCTATGGGGAGGCTGCTCAGGTGACCAAGCATGGATGATTTCACAGCTGTGGAAGAGATGCATGCAAGCAGCTGGATGAGGAATTGAGGCATCTAAGTTGCTCCAATGCAGGTGGATGAAGGGCATCTTCTGGACCTTGTGGTGCAGGGGAAGCAACCGTGGCTCATTCTCACCTTCTCTCTTCTGAAGGTTGTGCCTACCGCATATGCGAAAGCAGAAGCCAGCATGGTGCCACAGAGTCCCCAGTGCTGCCACTGGTGAATGTTTTGTCGGTGGAAAAGCCAAAGCAATGAGCCTGGAATGGAAGCAGCTTTAAAAAATAAAATTAAATCTCAGCATCTTTCCACCACCTTGGCTGGAAGTTCGCATCACACCAAATCACAGGTAAGATGAGGGTCACTCGAGCAGCTTTTAACACTGCAAGGTAACACTTGTGAAAGTCAGCAGGGAGACACCTGCTAATGCAGAACTGGCCTGAGCAAACACTGACCATGCCCAGGGTCCCCCTTCGGAGCAAACACTGCTCCTGGGCTCCAGCACCCAGATGATGATGGAAGCAAATGTGTGCACCCACAAGTGAGGGAGGTCACGCACAGGGAGGAAGAGCCTGCAGGAAAGGTGGCGTGAAGGAGGCCTGGGGCTTCTCAGGTCTCCTGAAAACTACTGATCTGACTCCTTTTTTTTTAAACTGCTTTTAGTAGTTGCCTAAAATAGACACCCTGGTTTTGTAAAAGCAGCTGGAATAGATAATGGCTGGTCAGTGAACTTTAAATTTCCTTTATATATAGCCTATTAATAATTCTGGCAGTAGGAAAATGTTTTATTTCTAGATCTAAATAAATCCTGATCTTCTGCTAACTATTTCTCCTGCAGGGTCATTTGATGCGTCTCTCCAGCCATGCTGGAAGCATCTCTCCAAGGCAAGGGTGTCTCCTTGCCCCTTCAGGCAACAAGTGACAACACCATCCTATTTTTTCAAAGTCGTCACCAGACTGGGACACACTGGGGCTGAAGGACAAGGGGTGTGAGCATTACATGCTGGTGTGAGAGTGGATCACCTAGAGAGGTGGCACAGAAGTGGGTGCCCTGTCACAGCACCTCAGGGAAGAGGTGAGATCTCTTGAAGGTTTGCCAAGGAACCCAGAGCTTCCCCTTGCTACCACCACACCAGGTATAGACTGCATGGCCCACAGAAGGTGAGGCACTTATCAGTTCTAAGAGCTTTATCAACTTGAAGGCACTAAATAAATAAATAAATAGCACAGCTTGCACTTCAGCCCAATATAAACAGGCATTTATAGAAAGAAGCCCCAGTGAAACCACATGCCCTTTCAATTCACTTCCCAGGCAAATAAAACCGAGTAATATTGAGCGCGAGAAGTATATCAAGGGGCTTTTCAAACAAAACAGAAGGATGCCAACAAGGAAGACCCACAAAGTCACTCTGACTGCATGGTTTAGGGGACTCAGCCCCTCAGCATCACTGGGCTCTGCACATTGTATGCCCAGCCTCAAAGAAGCAACAGCAACTCATTCCCATTTCTAGTTTGTTAGTATGGCTCACCATACATCCCTGAACCACTGTGGGTAGCTGTGGCTTTTTATGTATGGCTGTTTCTCTCCCGTCGCCGTGCCAGGCTGGCTGATATTGCTTTGCTCTCTCTTTCTTCCTGCTCCTGCTACATGGCAGGCTCCCAGGAGGATGAAATGAAAGGGGCCTGGATCACAGATTTCTCCTGAGTGACTAACCCTTAAGGTGCAGGCTCTCCAAGCTGCAGAGTGGTTTTTCATTCCAATACAGCTGCAAACAAATCAAGGGAAAAAAACAACCAGTACATGATTATAGCCAGACTTGGCCAAGGCAATGTGGATCAGAACTAAGACTTATCTGAAAGGTAGGTCATGGCTTTTGAATATTTTTTTTTCCTCTTTAAAGCTGCAGCAATAATTGAAAAACAAAGCAAACAACAACAACAACAACAACAACAACAAAAACCACCAAAAAACACCAAACCAAAAACACACACAAAAAAATAAAATTAAAAAATATCACCACAAGCCACCAAACAAAAAAACCAAATCAACAAACTCAAAAACCCAGGCACCCAAGATATCTTTTCAGGAGCCTGCTCTCTTGAATCAGAACCCTGGAATTGTTCAGCAATTGACTCAGCGGACAGTTACCATCTGTTTATGGAAAAAAATGTTAATAACCCCCAATCGTAATCAAATAGGGAACCACTTTACTTTAAGCACCTATTAACTAATGCTAAATTACAATGGAACAGCTCTGCAAGTACTTCTGACATCCACATGCACATCAGCAGTGCCAGCACTTTGATCAGGGCTATTAGAACAAACACCAAGCGAACTGATAGCAATGTGATTCCTCAAACATTACAGAAAGCGTGGGCTGTATTTATTTACTGGTTTTTCATTCCTCCCCCACCTCCTTGTTGTTTCTAACTATTCAGAAAGAAAATATGTATATGCCTGTGTACAGACGTACACACTACCCATCACAGCAGTCCCCATGAAAGCCTAGTGCCCTGTGTTTTGTTTTTCTGTCAGAGGCTGAGCTCCCGTATGTATTCTCTGATGTCCTGAAAGGCTTGAGGCATCTCCATCAGAGGGGTATCACCCAAGTTGTCATCCTCTATTTAGCCCTGCTGTTTCCATGATGCCTGTGAAAGTATCCCTGAGTCCTTTCCCCCTCTCGCCTGGGTGGAACTGGCCGGCAGATACAAAAACTGCTGCAGAGAGAGAGGGAAAACCAGGCAAGTAGTTCTGTACACACAGGCTTGCACACATACAGAGAGGTAGCATCATCACACACCTTATTTCTTTATGAAATCAGATTAAAAAGCAATCGACTCTTTGCCAACTGTAACCAAGCCTGAACCATTAGCTGACACTGTCTCCACCCGAGGAAGAAAACCTCATTTGGAGAATGCAAGTATTTTTTAATCTCAGAGCCTGGAAGACAGTTCTTCTCAGAAAAACAAGTGCTCTTGTCTCTGGATTTTCTCTAGCATCTTTCTCCCTGTAACCCTGCAAACTCATTATTTTTAAATTATTTTTTTTTAAGTTGTGTGGCACCAGGAATACATCACACAAATATGCATGAGCACACGTTCTTTATCCCTAGGCACTTGCAAATGGAACAGAAAACAAGCAAAAGAAGCATATATTTTAGTCCATCAACCTGAGCATTTTTCAAGGCCTCCATTGCTGCGCCATCCAAACAGTTTGTTAGTCCCAGGATTTTACTATATCATTATTGTTTTTTGAAATTTCGTTTTTGTTAGTCCCAGGACTTACATGTGGCTTTTTTATTTTATTTTGAAATTTCATTTCCTGTCATCTGCTGGGATTAAACTTTGATGGGAAGATAAGGGTTTAACAAGGCTTGTGGTGACAAGCCCGACCCCAGAAGGTGAGGTGTAAACCCCTCCACCTCCGGCAGGCAGTCAGGGAATGCACAACTCCAGCCCCAGAGATGGAGTAAGCGATGACTGAGCGTGGGACGCTGGCCTCCTTACTCCCATGCTGTCTATCCCACCTGTAAAACCCATTCCCCTGCGACATAGCAGTAAACCAAAGGGCCCTGACAGCCAGTTTCTTGCTTTGTAAGATCCTGTTCTTCTTCCCACACTAATATGAGACTAAAAAGCATCTCAGCTCCCACTCTGGATACACTGCCCTTAAAGAGTTGCAGCCCGTGTCTACGACTTCCAACACTTCTCAGTTTTTGTATTCACTTTTCCCAACACTTTCCCCTCCGCTGCCTCTCTGTTGCCTGTGTAATGCCACATTTCACAAAAAGGCACTTTGTTTGCCATTTTCCTGCCACCTCCGCCACCTCAGCTCCAGTGATCCCCCAGCAAGCCCCCAGTTCCTTCATCCCACCCTTTCCCCCCCCCCAGCTATGGGAGCCGAAGTCGACAGGCAGCCAGAAAGGGGATCTGACCTCCGTCATCCCACATTAATGAATACCCTCTCCGGAGGGAGCAGGGGAAGGCGAGGGGGATGGCAGGGAGCCAGCCTCCGCGAGCTCAGCCGAGAGACTCCAAGGAGCCAGCAGCACAGCGCGTCAGAGCCCTCTTCACAAGGAGCTTTTGTTGATGCCACCACTCCGGCCCATCATCGTCCTGCTTGGCAGCGCAGGCTTTTTCCACCCCTTGGCTGTTGGCTGGATCAGTAGCCAGGTCATAGCTAGAGTGGTGGCTCTGCCAGGACTCTCGTGCAATGTTCCGAGGGTGTGCTACCAGCCAGAAGAGGACAAATGTGGACATACCATCATTTTGTAGTCCTCCCCCAGCCACGTGCCCTGAGACACAGTGACTTTCTTTTCAGCAAAGGCAGGGGAAACATTGCAAACTTTGCAGTCCATTAGTCCACTTTTAAGACTGGTGGGCAACAAAGCAGGCTGGTCCCGCGGGACTTTCCAGCCCATCATGACGTCCAATCTCATCAGTCCAAGCCCAGCTCTCTCTTTCTAGGAGATAAACCATCTGCTTAATACTAAGAGACAGAGAAGGAGAAAGATGTGTTCAGAGAGATTCATGAGGTGCTTTGGGTAGCGTGTCCAACATGAGCACACAGTGTTCTGTGTCTGCAACAAAAACAACAGGAAAAACCTGCTCCTGCAGGCCTGCCAAGCTGGGATCTCAACAACAAGTGGCAATTTATCAGCTGGCGGCAAACAGCTCTCCTGATTCACAGAATGATGCACTTTCCCAAAAATACTCAGGGTTAGGATTTCTTTTTTTTTCTTAGTGAATGGTAACATAATGGGTGCTGCACAGGACTGCTCCTGCCCAAGAATTAACTGATAATGAGGGACCCAAAGGAAAGTGCCAGCTAAGGAAATCTGGAGGTGATGATCAGCTGCACTGTCCCATACAAAGTGTCAGAATAAGGTAGGACCTGTTTGTGAGCCCCTGGAAAAGCAGCTCAAGACCACTTAGCAAAGTGATTTGGACAAGGGCATCACCTCATGAGCAAAAAATCTCGAGGGAGGAGGGAAGGAGGAGCAGCCCATTAGTGAAGTGAAAGACAGGACACCAGGGGAAGAGACACCAAGCACAAACACAGGCTTCCGAAGAATCATTGCCAGATTGGGACCAAAAGCAGCAGCTCAGATGAGACACTAAAGCAATCAAAGGAGAGAGTAAGGCTCTGGGCCCATGTACTTGCAGAGCAGCATAGAAGGAGATTTTATAAAATGCAGTTTTTAAAGTTTGTGGGTCACTGTGATGTTTCTTGATGGGGTGAGAAATATATCAGCTAGAGTTGCCAAGGCAGTCCATAGCTAGGGTACTACCAAGCATCCAAGCTACTGCAGGAGAACGGAAGAGTTGCCACTGTGCTGTGGATTTTTGTGGTGGTTTGGTAGCAAGGCTGGTGCAAAGAAGAGAGATAAAAGCTAAAGATGCAAATCCTGATAGCATGGCAGTTGACAATGGTGCTATGGCTAAAGAAAAAAGTGTGGGCAAAAGAGACACCAGGGAGAAGCAGGAGGCCTAGAGCAGGTGACACCATGTGCCCATGCGCTTGGGGAGACTGTCCACAGGGCAGGAGGATCTCCAGCCTCCAGCGGGAATAGAGCTGAGGCAATATGAGTAGGCTGCCCACTATCATGCTTATGAAACTCATTAAAGAACTATCTCCCTGGTAGTAAAGATGCATTTAATTTTTGTCAACTCCATCTCTCCAAGCAATGTCATCAATAAATTTTTTAGAGACCCTATGGGGCTGTGGTTCCATATCAGACTTGGAAGAAATACAGCATGAGGAAGAGGAAAGCAGGCTTTTCCAGCTAAACGTTTTTAATTCCAGAAACTGCACACACAAGGCCCATCACAACACCCCTCTGGTTTCTGGGAATGCAGAAGATCCACTAGCACACTTACCCAAACACCTCTGAACATGTACACTTACCCATTCACCAAGACTAGTTACTCACATAGGGCTCCTCCTCTTTGATTCTTCTATTAGGGTCAAAAGTTACTTTTCCTTTTTATATTTCTATCTCTAAATCCCATCAGTGGCCCAAACACTTCCAAAGTGTTCTGACACATCCTCCAGCAGGCACATAACATCATCCCAATTTTACAGATGGGGAAATTAAAGCAGAGACAGAGGTTAAGACAGCTAATTGCCTACGGACACTAAGTGAGTCAGTAGAAAAGCTGGGAATTGATCCCAGGAACCATGTCTTCCATTCCTCCACTCCACCCACCAGTCCGTACACCCTACCAGATGGTTCTTATCATTGGACATATGGGCTAAATATTGCTAAGTTGGTGTAGAAGATTTGCTATTTAATTAAGTGTCCTGTCTTCCATCTCCATAGGATGCAGAGGGGGAAACTCCAGCCAGAATCCCATCTGGACCAACTCAGAAAATGTCTCTGTAAAGCAAACAAAGCCCTAGGCAAGCACAAGAAATGTTCCCAAACCTATGAACCTACCCTGCAACGCAGACCCCAGCAAAGCCAGGAAATAGGCTGCTACTCAGAAGACTTGGAAGAAGCTTGTGTTTGTCAGTCTGGCTTCAAACGATGTATGAGCCACCAAATAGGCTTGGAACTATTTTGTCATGTGAAGGCTTTTCCTCCAGCCTTCAGGGCACCACCAATGCTGCCCAACTGGAGATACCATCAGAGTCACAAAAAGCATCTACTTTCTTCTGGCATTATCTCTGTCACATCACAGTGCTGGTGTTGCTAGGACAGAGAGACCAGTTCTGCCTGGCAAACATCAGATGCCTTCTCGCTTTCCAATCACTACCAAAGGCACTTGAAATAGCTCCTGAAGTGGTTATTCATGGTGCAGAGGAGGAAACCTTCCAACAGAGAGGCAGCAGAAACTTTCCACATCACTGAAAGACAGGTCAGCAATTGCTTTCCCAGCATGGTCCTTACAAAATTACAGCAGCATCTCAGTCCCCATTCACAGGCACAGAATGGGTGCACCTGCCTTTCCAACAGAACCGGAACCAGTTTCACATCCTTCTGTTCCCTCTTCCCACCCTGTGCTCTGCACCTAGTGTGAAGCAAGGGAGAATATGCAGGCATCATCAGGTCTGCAAAAGGATTTCACCCAAGAACATGCTCTCCTGAGTGCAATTCCCTCAATGCATGACTAAAAACTCTTGTGGGCAACCCCTTGATGCAGTTATGTACTGATAAGGAAAACACATGCATCCTTCTGCCCAGCAGAAGCCCATGAAGGTGAGAACCACCAGCCTGTATATCTGCATTACTTTCTCAACAAACAGAAGAGGGTTGGATAACATTCTCTTTAGAAAGCTTTGCACCATTACTGACAATGTAGGAATAAAGCCACCACCTTTCCACACGTGCTATAAGAGCCGGGCAATCCTGGAAGGTGCCTCCTGCTAGAGAAAAGCGACTGCACGTACCTTTCATCCCAAACTTGGACCGCCGGCCATACTTGTTGATCATAATAAAGAGGACGACCAAGAGGACACAAGCAAAAGCTGCCAGCCCAACCGCTATGGAAACCTGAAAGGGAAAAAACTGAGTCAAGGCAGTGGAATTTAGGAGTCTAGGTTGGCAACACAGCACCTCCTTGCCCAGCTAACCTTCCTGTAGGCTCATATGATCTGCTGTGGAGGAAAAATACAAGCTAAAGCAAAGGGGTCTGACACAGCTGGGAAGCATCACAAGCTGTTTGCAGGACTGGGAGGTCACAAATCAAGTGATGCTGTTCTGGCACCAGTTCTCCCCAGCTTCTCACTCCATACCTTTACAGGGAAGGAGGACCTCTGCTCCAGTGTCTGGGCTCTCCCTTCACTGCACCATATCATGAGCTTCCATTTGGGACACCACCACTACACCATGAGATCACAACAGAAAAGCTAGACTACCCTCAGCTGGGAATGCACAGGAGCAGCAGGATATTCCTTACAAGGAGCAACCCTGTCTCCATCCAAATATCCCTCAGGACAAAGAATGAGGGAACATAACACAACACACCACAAAGAAAATGGAAAAAATTAAGTAGAACTGGTGGTTTGGTTTATTTTTTTTTTTCCAAAAAAACATGTGGTTTTCCTAAAGCCTCTAATGGTTCCCTATTTATTGTAATTTTTAGTAGTAAATATTTATACTACAGCAGTGTCCAAAGTCCTTCACCGGAACTGTACTTCCACTGTGTCAGTATACAAGCAGGGGAAAGAAAACCTCCTTACCCTAAAGGCTTTACAATCTCAGGCTTATTTTAATATTTATGAATATTTATTCCTTCACGTCTTTGCTCAAGATACTTTTATTGCATTGATGTAAACAACAATTTCTTTGGCATGTGTCCAATTGTTCTCCTGTACTGGGTCTTGTGATGCATTTAGACTTCACTTCCTTTTACAAAACTCTATTCTGCTCGAATAGAAAATACATCATTTAGCCAAGAAAAAGTAATTTCATTCTGCAAGCCTTTTCCCTGACCTTGATACATTAGCTACGGTATTTTTAATTTTTTTTTATTTTACCATGCTTTATTTTCATCCCCCAGTTTGTTTTCTGTGCTTTATATTTAATAATCAGTGCACATTATTACTCCTATCTCACCGTTCAAAGCTTTCACTTTCAGTTACAGGAGATTTTCAGCTGGATGAGAACTGAAACCAAGATGGACTGAGTTTTGTTCATTGCATTAACACCTGGTGGGTTTCAAGATCTTAAATTTTCACAGAATTAGAGCAATTGTGTAACATGCTAATTTTTTTCCCCCAGCGCTTACACATAATTTTTCTACCTGGATTCTGCAGAAGACAATGTTGAGATCTAATAAAGCCATGGGATTTCTTTCTTTTTTTCGCTTTTGGCATGCCCTGCAGGGCAGGAGAGAGGGCAAACTGGCATTGACAGGATTGAGCCAAGCTAAATCTGAGTCCCTCACAGGGCTAAATTTAACAGCTCAATAACAGTCTGAAACACACAATTGCCTGATTGTTTGTTCTCTGGGTGCTACTTTTTTAGATTGAGAATTTCTGACCCTGCTAGCAGCAACTTCACAGGATGCCTTATTTTCAATGAGCTCCCTAGCTCCACACTGCAGATCCCAGGGGATCGGGTAGTTCGTGTCAGTATTTTACTTGCCTGACACAAGCCACAAAATCCTCCTGATTGTTTTCTTGAGTCATAGAGGAAAAGATTTTTCCTTGCAAACATCTCAAAACAGCACAGGAATGTAAATACTGAGTCATCACTAACAAGAAATGCATACAAAATTATCTTGTAGAGAAGAGGCCAGGACTCACCCCAAAAGTGTCCTCCTCTGGTTTGTGGGTCACAGTGATTGGTGGGGTGGGACTCACTTCATAATCACCGACTGAAACCAAAACACCAAAGACAGAAGATTGATCGTGGCTCTGGCTCCCGTGGGACTCCCGAGGCACCAGTACATCCCAATGGCAGTGCCTGACCTAATGAGATCCAGTTCACCTCTGACAGAGACTGCAGCTTTCTATTTCAGAAGGTACCCAATTATAGAGTTCCCTACACGTATCAGCAGAGAAAGAGCAGAGCAGGAAAATGCTGATGTGACTCCAGCCTTACAAATGAGAAACCTTCAGGTGGCTGGTGTCCTAGTACAGGTGGCATCCATCCTTGAGCCATCTCATCTCCTAGAGTTTTCAGAAATCTACTGGGCTAAGTGTGGTTAAAATACAAGGCTGACTCCAGCAGAACTTGATCCAAAGAAACAGTTACCTGGATTTTACATTTTTGGGGGGGGCTGAGGGGAAGAAGAATCTGTTGAGAAACACTACAGTAGTCAAGTTCTGCGTCTCACCCCAGTCCACTCTAGACTGCATGTTACAAATGGGCCATGACACACAAATGCTTTGGGAATTGACCGACCTGCATCTAGTTAAGATCCCTTCCACTACACCACAACCAACCAGTTACACTTTCAGTGTTATTTATCTCCAGCTCTGCCATTTAAGACCTCAAGGACTGTAATTTCTACTATAGGTTCTTCTTCAGGATGTCACTAGAGGGAAATGAGCAGCTCTTGGGATCTAGAGATTGCCCAGCTAACCAAAAGCTCCTTAACCATCTTGCTCAAACATGGGGGCACAAGGGTTTCATGCAGTCTCTGCCAGCTTGCTTCCTGATTTTTTCTCCAGGAGCACATGGGTCACAGAGGGCCAGGGGGAACCACAAAAACAAAACACCTATAGTATGTAAAGGGAAAGGAGACACTTACTTGAGACAAAGTTATCCGTACTCTCTGTGAAAAGGACAAAGAGAGAAGCAACACGGTTAGCAGCACGGCAAAGGGAGAATTAATTGATTCCCAACCCGCCTCAGACAAACTTCACCACCCTTAAGAGCCAGGGAAACCAAAACATTTCATATTTTGTCCCATACAGGTAAGTGTAACTGGGAACCGCTGCACATGTGCCAGTAGGAGATGCTGGAGGTCAGGATGGAGAGCACAGGGCTGAAACAAGAGGGGAGGGATGCTATTGCCAAACCAGAGAACAATTATCAGCATCCTGTACTGAGGCTTTTGAACAGTCATTAAATGACCTTGCTTTCAGCAGGCAAACAAAGCTCAACAGACACACAGGCTCAGCAGCATGGAAGTGGAGGGGAGAGAAGGATATTTTGCCCAGGGGGAAAGTCCTACAGTGATAAGGACTAGCTCCCAGGAAGGACAGTCCACCTTGAGGCAGAAGGTTAGAGAACTCCTCTGGGCTCCCTCAATAGCCTAATGAGCCGCTCATAAGAAGCTAACAGCACCTGAATTGGATGTGGAGGCTGTAACTATCCTAGAGCTGCCTCTTGCCCAAGAGACAGCTGCACCAGTCCCTGCTGTCTGCCACTTGACTGCTCCACTCTACTCAATAAAGCTCCTTCAGCTCCGAAGACAGCCAAGGCCCCAGACAATGGGGTCTAAAGCTCTCGGTGACACTCAGTTTACATAGCATGAGAACAGTGTCAGCTTTCAATTCACTTGCCCATGTAAGAAATTGAGCCCGATATTAACTGGAGTTTACACAGCTTTGCTGGCAGAGGGCTCCTGGAAGGACACTGAAACGTTCATGCTGAAGTACGGGTGAGGTTTGGAAGGGAAGCGTGAAACAACCCCCAGGTGACAAATAGGGCTTTCCAAAGCAGGGAAAAAACCTGAAAAAATATTTTTGTTTCAAGTCAAGCAGAAAAGTAACTTTCCTTGGCTTTTTCTAGCAAGAGGGAAAATTTTCATTTGAAGACTTTTTTTTTTTCCTATTAAAGCAGACAGAGTCTAGTCATAAAACTCTTGCTGCTTCTACATTTTCTCCTTCCCATTTTTCTATGCCGGACTAAGCAAATTTAACAGAAACCCACAAAAAGATTTTCCCATTAAACCTTATTTTTCAAAGCATAAAACATAGCCAAGAAATTTCAGCCAACTTGGGTTCTATGAGAAGTTTCCAAAGAACTAAACACTCATGAAGGAGGAAGGGAGGTAAATTAACCTTTGTGTATCGAATAAGGAGATGGTAGCCTGTGGTAGAGATGCCAATGACAACATGCAATGAGATTTTTACCAGGTGATAACACAAATCCTTCCTGGGAGCCACTACCCTGCCTTCTGGAACCACAACATCACAGAAAAGCAGGATATGGCATTGGGGCATATCTCCCAGCTCCCATCCAGCTTCTAAAAGCACCTTTTTCCTCTCAACGCGGGAAACACAATCTGACACACTACTAACAAGAGATTTCAGACCAGGGGTTTCTAAAAAAACATGGTCACGAGTCCTTTTCTATGCTGCCAGGAAGTTTTCCAGGTACTACACTTCCATTAATTACCTGAGACTAATAATCTCACCCTGGGCAGTGACAGCAAAACCCTTGCACACGCGAATAGCTACAGGCAATAAGCTTCTTGAATTAACCACACTGGGGGACCTTCAATTTGTAGAATTTTTTGGACAAATCTACCTTCAAATAGAAAATTATAAACGTCAGCTGCATTGAGTTTTAACGTCAGCTGTGGCAGCGGACGGAGCAAAAAACTTCAAGGAAAGTAAATTACATCCTGCATTGGGCTGACAGGGTCTGCCAGAGTGAGGAACAGCTTGGGATTTCGGATCAGAAGAAATAAAAGAAGCGGGTCAGTTTCTGCTGGGAGATCATTCAGGGTCTGCAAGTACTCCACATCAACAACACATAAAAGACATGTGAAGATGCACCCAACAAAGGCAATATTTTACATATATTTTGTACAAATGGATTCTCCCAGAGTCTTTGACTCAAGAAGCTCTTCAAACATCAAGGTGCCTTCCCACAGCACACTTCACACCCATCTCCAAAATCAGCTCTCCAGGACACCAGATCTGCCCCCTTTTCTGGAGGTCCAGCACCTACTTCAGAGTTGTCCCCATTTCACAGATGGGAAATGGAGTCACAAAGGTGGGACCTGACAGAGCTGACACTGCAAACCTGTGCCTCTCTGCACCCACCTACATTTGATAAGCTGCTCTTCTGCCCAGACAGCAGGAAACATAAATAGGTCAGATAACCAAACAGGGCATCATCCTTGAAACCTGAATACAAATTTTCCACTCCCATCCATATCAGCTCATTTGTTCAATTGTCAGATCTTCAAGGCAGAGATCTGGGGTTGCATTTACGATATTTGACCTGCAGGAAAACTCTGTGTACATATATGGTGTGATATAAATAATAAATGAGAGTACCATGGTATTTTTCTATATTTAGCAAACGCCCTATTTTGCTGGATTTTCTCGGGCTGCAGGGGCCAATTTAGAGCTGACACTTTCTCATGGCACCATTCCTGAAGGCAGCAGTGTGCACAAGATCTTAACTCTATGATGGCCAGCATGGTATCACAATGGCAGAGCAGACAAAGACCCTCTATGCTCCTACAGAGCAGACAAGCCACCACAAAAGTCTCTACTGCATTACTGCACCCCCCAGAGCTGTACCTTCATGTCCTCAAATGTACTTTTATTTTTTTGCAGTTAAGCCCCGAATCACTAGGGAGTACAACAGGGAATTCCAAACAATCCGTTAAGAAATCCCAGCAAAGTGATGCAAAGCGACTAATTGACTAATTGAGCCATCGCATCTTTTGTAGACCTGTCATTCTGGAATTGCACGTCATATTTAGAGAGAAAACAATCCTGACACTGTTGCATCCAGCTATAATCATTTCACAAATTCAAGCTAGAAGAAAAAAAAGGGAAGAGCTGCATCACTTCAAAGGGCTTTCCTTTCTTTAGTTTATATCTAGCAATCACATAGAAGAATGCTTTCAAAATATAGGGCTCTTTGGGGCACCGCAGAGGAGATCCAAAGTAATTGACCAAACTTGCATACTTTTCCCATTGAAATCCCTAAAGATCTTAAAAAAAAAAAAAAGAAAGAAACAAAACAATAAAAAGCACTGCAGAATAATTACACAACAAAAATATCTAAACCAACTAGTCTCTCTATCCATTAAAGAGTTACGACATCGAAGCACACCTGAGTAGGAGAATCATACTGGTCACCTCTTCCAATCTGTTGCTTAGATAAAAGGCAACTTGCGTTGTCAAGACCTTGTCTAGGTGCAAGGATTACTGGTAGTACTACAGTAAGGCCTCTGGATTGCAAGTAACCCTAATGAGATAAACTGAACATCCTACCTGGAAAGGGCTTTTCAAGGAAGTGTCCTTTAATGGTTTGGTTGGCTGAGCCCAGCTGGTTGGTAGCCACAATTGTGTAGTTGCCATTGTTGTAGTGAGTGGGCTTGTTGAAGAGCAGGCAACCCTCAGACACTTCCCCTTGTTGGTAAAACTCCATGTGGATGATCTCTGTCTCCCGGAGAACCTGGCCGTTGTGAAGCCAGTGAAGGGTGGGAGCTGGGTTGCCATGCACTGCAAATGCAATGCAGTGCTCCATGTGTAGCACCGGCTCCTCCAGGGTTAGGATGCGAGGGGGATCTAGCAGAGAGAAACATGGCAGGCTCACAGCACACCTCCACCCACATCACGTCTCTGTGCACCACGGAAATTAGGATTATTGAAAACACATCCTTCAAAATTCCTTGGTCCTTCTACTCTTACCATGGATGCCTGCAAAGAAGCAGTGCTAAGTCACAGGAACCATTCCATGCTCACCAGAGGGTTGACCTGAACCATAGCCAATTGTCTTGGGCTTGTGAACATGAGGTATAAATCAACAACAGGGATGGTCCTTTCACCAGCCCACAAACAATTCAGCTTGAAGTTGCCCAGTTGCACACTTACTGCTGCTCTCCTTCCCTCAAGGGACCACAGGGAAGCTGCCTGTCCCCGTTAAGGAGGACACTGTGACGCAGCACTGTTACATTACATGTGTGCAAGGTGTCCCTGGGGGGCTCTCCAGTTGCACTGAGCAATTTTGGATTGCATAGCCGTGGAAGCAAACATCCCACAGTGACTGCCTGTCCTTGGGGGTTTTGACTGCCTGAATATCCCAAAGGAGTTCTCACTCGCCGAACACCCTCCAGGGGTGTTTTAATTAAAGGGAGTAGAGTGGGAGAAGGAAAAAGAAAAGCTGAGACTCCACCTGCAATTTATTGCATATGCATTGCCTTCCCCTTCGGGACATCCCAAGAATTCAAATGTTGCTCTGCCATCGCTTCTGAAACCCCATTTGCAACGCCTACATGTAAGGTCCTAAACCCCAAGGCTGTCAAGGTCTGAACTAGAAGAACAAAGTTTTGCGCAAAAACAAAGGACAAAAAAAGATGTAGGTCTTCCCTAAAACTCCTTTTCCTGATACTATCCAGCTGCAAAGACAACCCATAGGGCATCCACAAGGAACAAATACAATGCACCAACTTAGAGCAATCTTTTGGAAAAAAGACAATGAATTTTTCAGCCAGTGAAGGTGGTAGAAGAGAAGAAGGTGCAAAAGCTGGTCAGAGCTGAAGAAAATCCTCCCACCAGCACCCATCTACATAGCCGTGTCCCAGCCACCTCATTTCACTTGCAAGCCTAGATCTGCGTGTGGCTTGTTCACATCTTCCTGGCGAGGAGGATGCAAAACAAGCAGCCACCTACATGCACAAACCCAGATCTTTTCGGCGTCAAATTATAACCTGAGTGATGGGTCTGGGTGGCAGAGAGCAGGGGTAGCAGGAACTGTCAGCAGCTTAGAGGATTACACAGGTGAAAATAGGCATTGGCATGGTGCTGCTTAAGGTGTGGAGGAAAAGATGCTAAAAACACAGCACAAAACACAGCCACCCACTGACCAATCATCTCTGAGCTGATCTGAACTTTAATTACCTCTACTCTTCAATCCATCAATAGTACTTATTGAGAGGAAGATGAAAGTAGTAAAGCAATTGCTCTCCTCTTTCCAGTCCCCTGTGACCCCTTGTCTTTACAGTGGTTCCTGCACTGCACTGGACACGCAACACATGTGGCTTCACCAAAACTAGACAGAATCCCGCAGGAGTCTGTGCTCTGCCTGGCAGGGTTGGGGGCTGGGGACGGATTTTCAAACTACAGAGTAAGGGCAAATATTACAGACACAGCAACATATAGTAAATCTCAGCTGCTTGAGAGCACAAAGCTGTGTAAACTTCCTCTTAAGGTCAGGTTTGTGTTAAATTATATTAGAAAGCACAAGGAAAGTTTAGCTACTTGCAGCTAAAAGTGAACAGCTGAAATTTGACATGTGCATGTTTACACGGCATTTGCAGTTTAACTTTGTAGGAATGGATCTGGGAGGAAGCACTAGCATCCCTGAATTCAGAGGCAAGATTTACACTGGTTTTAGCAAGCATGACATTTAACCTCTCACACAGCACCAGAGCGATCAACTCTTGTGTTTGTAACCAGAGTTTTAGCTCCACTACAGGGCTTTTCCTTGCTCTGCTGGATCTTCCAAGAGATTGGTGGAGTGACGTCCACCACCAGAGTAGCACTGCTGCTCCTCCCCTGCTCTAGTGCTCATTTCTGCATTAATGGAAGTAGCAGGAAAGTGAAAATACCAACACTTAAGAGAGAGCTGTGTGAGGATCCACCTCCTCCTCAATGTGCTTAGCTCCTAATTCTCATCCACAAAACCAGTACGTCACAGATAGCTGGTGGCCATGCATTCACACAGTTCCCAGGACAGCCCTCCAGCCTCTATAACGATCAAGGTCTCTTCACTGCTACTTACAGTAGACGGTGAGCAGCACACTGGCATTGCTCATCCCCACCACGTTCTCAGCAATGCAGGTAAGCAGGAACCCATTGTCCTCACTGGTGACATTCACCAAGGTCAAATTGATGGCATGAACATTGGTCCAGTTAAGGTTGGTCTAAAAATCACAGATAGAAAGACAGACAGAAGTCAGCATCCGTTGACTTCTCTCTTCCCCACTCCTGCACCCAGAAGATGAGTACACCAGTTTCCTTATAAAATGCAAGGTGGCTTCCAAAATCCAAGGACAACTAGAATCTGGGTGAGGGGAAGTGTTTCCTCATCTGATTTAGTACACCATATCCTATGAAACAACCTACTGGAGGGGGAGAGCTACAGCGCTGTAGCACCGATATACACAGTTTGGATCTAGAAAAGCTTGCTTAGCTGCCTATTTCAGCTACAGCTACTGCAGACGCATCTGTAAATAGGTAGTTTCACTAGAGGAGGCACCAGTTAATTCAATTAGGGAGCAGTGAGATATGAAGGTATCTCATCTTTACTTTCCAGCCATACAGAAGGGAGGTTTTGTTGCTTTCAGCTAGTTCCCAGGTTCTGGTGTGGATACGGTATGGCCTCCTTTTATTCCCTTGTCTACAGCCCTTTCACATTTCTCGTAGAAGTCTCCACCATCTATCCAACCCTCCGTCCTGCATGCACAGACCACGGAACCCATGGCAGCTACCTTGCCCTTCCCACATTGAGCAACAGGCAGCACTGAGGTCCCACAGCTCCTACCTGGTGTGTGTTGATGGAGTGGAGATCAGCCACTGTCCAGTCAACATCAGGCAGTGGCGAGCCTGAGCCATTGCAGGTGATGACAGCATTCTCTCCTTCCCGCACCGTCAGGTTCACATGGCTCACGCTGATCTCGGGGAGGTCTAGGAGAGCCAGACACCAAGAAGGTCAAGTACAGAGCAGCATTTGCTACAGCCAGATGCAGGGTCCACATGTATGGATCCAGATCTTGCCAAGCTGTTTCCCAAAAAATCAATCTCCAGCACTCTGGAATAAGCAGCAAGAGGCAACAGCACAACCTTGCCCTACCAAGGGAAGGATGAGGCATGGAGTCAAGGGAAAGTATGGACACTGGAGATGTTCCAGCTGAAAAGAACCTCCCATCACACTCAAATCCAAAAGTTGGTGTTCAGGTCCTACTGCTTTTTCCTTCAAAAAAAACACACCTTCCCCACCTCTTCTACTCCCACAGAAGCTGCTCTCGAGGACAGTCACCTGGGATGGGAAAGCTGCATCTGCTGGGAGAGGACCCAAAGCATTCCTACACCCAGGGACAAGGCACAGAGTGTGCAGCACTCCCGGCAGGAAGAGTAAACCTGTAATTTATAACAATGGAGAGATGATGACCAAGGATATGTCCTCATATTAACTGCAGCTCTCCTAATAAAAGGTGCTGTTGTTCTCCCTCAATGGTGGCAGAGAGGTTCACTGATTTATGGTGGTCCTGATTTACACCACTTCCTTTCTTGCTGCCACAGGTGCCAAATGTCCTCACAACATCAAACAAGATAGTGCTGGTTGCAAGAAGAAGGTTTTGCAAGAGGAAGGTTTTCTGAGTGTATTGTAGAGGCAAATTGGGAATCAGGGCATGGGAATCTGACCCATAGTCACCTCCCATTGTAGGGCAGCAGCATCCATCACGCTGACCCAAAGTCATGGATGGTGATACGTATCCTTTTGTTGCCACGAGGGAGTGACACCAGGAGGGAAGCAACTTTGCATTGATTTTGGGGGATGCCAGAAGAAAGGAGGCAGCAGTTAAGGGCTGGCAAAGTTGGATAGGTGGACCTGCTGGGGCACCAGGAATCAGCAGAGAGAGAGATGGGAGGGACTTGTACCACCTCACCAGGTTGAGCTGGTATCAATGTGGTCACACCAAGTCACACCAGCCCTTAGCACCAAAGGACAGAGACAAATAGGATGTTGTTACAACATTCTTGAGTCATCTTAATGCTTGAACAGATAGACCCTCCTCTGGAGAAAAGCAGATCAGTGTGGCAGATCCTTTCCCTTCCAGGAGACTGCAAGGTCAGAGCAGGTGCTCATGCTGCACACCAGCACATTTGTGTTCCCAAATCAGCACCCTACTGTCCCATCAAGTCTAATACCATCACTGATGGAGTCACCTTCTCCTCCCCCTTCCTGATCACAAAGAATTTTTATTTTTTTTGTCCTCTAATCCTTGCAGATTATTCTTCCAACTGTGGGAGGAAATTACAAAGGTCTCTCAAATCTTTTTAGCTCATCTACATGCAGGTACACTTTGGCCTGTTTCCACAGATTAATAAACAGACATCATAAACTTGAAAAAAAAAATAATCGTGCAAATCCAAACATGGATGGTGTTTGTATACTACTGCTACAAGAAACAAACCTAAATTCCTAGAACAGAGGATGATCATCAGAAAAAAAGAAAAACCTTTGTGTTTCCTCCTTTTTTCAACCCATGACTTTGACAGCTGCTTATTTGTAGACAGTTTAATTGTTCTGTTGAAGGTACACGTACTTCCCTTTACGTTGCAAGGAATGCTTTCCAGTAATGGCAATAGCAGAGCAAAAACTGACACCAAACAGGCAGCTGACGTGTGAACAAGGTGAAGGAAAAACAGATAACTATTGAACACGCCTCATGTTGCTCCTGGGGCCACTGGACTCTTTTAAACATCAGCAGGAAACAGAAAGAGATATAGAGTCATTCCTGACTCTTCCCTACAGATACAGACTTTCAATTGAAAAAATGAAACAAAAGAAAATGAAGAGAGACATGCATTTCCTAAGAGTAATTACGAAAGGTATGGCAGCAGTGACTTTTAACAATATGCTATTTCTAGGATTTGTTAGAAAGAGGAAGAGCAACATGAAACATGTCCCTTTTCAAGACATCACATCAACTTATCACAGACACCTCATTAAGCAACAACATCACAGTGAAGCAAATGCCCCAAATCACCTGATACCTTCACAGATGCAGAAGCAGCAGTCTCATCTTTACCCAGATACTCTACTTTTAATCCACTACTAAAACTACCCCTAATCAGCTTTAATCATCTTGGTTTTGTCCACAGAACAGGATTCTGCAGCACCAGGTTCCCCAAGTAGATGGCTGAACCAGAGGTGCTGGACAGGGCAGGGCGCCCTCCCAGCACCCTCCTGGCTTCCCTCATCCCTGATACTGAGAGTCCTTACCACACTGGGTGATGTTCATCTCCTGCAAAGGGATGATGGCTGCATCCATGTTCATGCAGTAGAGCTCTTGGTACTGCAGGTTTGCCTCACCCTTCTCCTGCCAGAGCTGGATCCAGCGGATGTCGCAGCTGCAGTTAAAAAGGTTCCTCTCTAGTCTCCTGCAGGCAGAGAGAGTGTGAGAAGGACAGTGGGGTGGGGAAGGACAACCAGGGCTATTGCCTGGCTCAGGGCTCTCTGAGGAGAGCAGTCACCATGTGAGTACAAGGGGCCTTTTAGAGTTAAGGGAGAATCTCCTCTGTGTTATCTGCCTGGGGTCTTCTGGTACACATTATTCCTGTGTCTCTTCAACCTCCAGAGAGACCAAGGTCACACATCCACATGTTCACGCACACACACACAAGGTTTTACATCTCCCGAGGCAGCATGTGGATACACACACCTTTCACTACAAGATTTGTACATCTGCAGCTCGGTCCCGCAGTCATCCAGGCACCCAAAACATTCATCCCTCAGCAAAGGGCCAGGTATGTCCCCACTGCCCTGAAGTATTGACTCGCAACTTCAAATCCCACTTCAGTGGAGGTTCAAGTCCCTGCTGGACAAAGTACACCTCCAGCCCACACAAGTGCTCAGTGAAGCTGGCAGCTCTTCTCCTGAGTACTTGTATGAACACAGCCTCCTCGTGACCCAGGACATGAGCTAACGTGCAGGGTATCATGCATTTTAATCAAATCAAATAGCACTGCACCGAGACCTTGCTGACCTAGCAAGGAGAAATGGAATAAAAGCACTGCCTTTAATGTACTTCATTTAAAACATACTTACACATAGTTTATATACCAGGAATGTTTATTATAATTGATTTTCCAACCTATTAACCATTTCATTTACATTTTTAAAGCCCCGCAGGTCTCTGTAGAGATGTGAAGAGGGCAAGTCTCAGCAGGGAGGAGGGCCCAGTGCTCAGCCAGGACAGACTGAGCTATCAACATGTGTTACAGTGATAACTTGAGCAAAGCAGGAGACACGGCCTGAACAAAATATCTCTCCACATAACTGTGAAGTAAAAGAAGTAAGAAAGCAGAGGAGACAGCACTGCAAAAGGTAAGCTCAGTCACTCCAAAGCAGAAGGGCATCTCCAAAGGTCAAATTGTTGCTTCGCACAATATCTAGATTCCCCCCATCATATAGGAGGAAGCTGTTTTTCTGGTCTGTTCCGTGTGTTACTGCAATATTCATGCTTGCTTCCACAAAATTAATTTCACCAACTAACAGGATTTGGAAACAACCTTCCAAAAAAGTGCAGCTGCTGTTTTGTCAATACAGTGCTAGATAAGGAGGAGGAGGAGGAGAAAAGATTTTCTGGTAGCACCCAAGAGTGTTAAGCCTGAACCCTAATGATGCCACTTAGAATCTTCTCATAGAAGAAGATGCAATCTGACCTTGCTTCAGAGCAAACACTGAGTTAAACATCACTCTGTGGCTTTTCATTAGTTCATTCCTCTCTCATCAAAAGCACCTAAACCTTTGCAAGACAGGTACAATGCTCCGACAAGCGACTCAAAGGCCAAAGCACTAAATATAACAGACCCGAGCAGATTAGCACAGTGATTTGGTGGGATTCGAGTGACAAGGCATTGCCTGCACGCTATGACAGGTACTGCCAGTGCCTCACGCAGACTTTACATCCTGTTCAGCACAGCCAGAAACTCATGTTCTCCTCCGGATTCTCCCAAGGTCACTGCTACCAGCGGGGCATGGGATGGCACATGGGTGAGAGCCACGGGATCAGCTAACGGCAGATCAGGTAATTGGAGTTGTACTCTGCGACCCAGTAGGAAGCTGTGGCAGCTCAGAGGCAACAGGGGAGAAATTCTGCTCCGTTGCAAATATCCTCACAAAATGAGGCTGCCGGGGAGAGCCGCTGCCCTAGCAGTTAAGGGCAGCTCTGTAAGTAATAGACAGCAGCCTGCTCAGCCCATTGCTAATTCATAAAGGCCCATGAATAATACAGGAGCAGCGGGCTTCAGGGCAGAACTTACCCACGACCTGCCCCAACATCAGTGATGTAACTCGCTTTAATCGAGACCCCCACAGGGGCTTTTGCACACATTAACTCCCGTCACCAGCTGGATGTACTGAGTGCCACAGGTAGCTGGCATGACACCGCAGGTAGAAAAGGCATGGATGTGTGCACCCGTTTTCCAGAACATGCACTGCAAAAGCACTCTTGACACTCAGGAGATGGCCTTCCTCCTCATTTGGTGCCTGTTCTGCCATGTCATGACAGAACTCCAGAGGAGTCCATAGATTTCCATGCTCCCACTGTCCTGCACCTCCTCTAAAACCTGAACTTCCAGCTCTCTCCTCAGATTCCATCAGTGCCCCAGCTGCAGCTCCTTCCAGCTCTTCCTCTCATGACTTCTGTAACATGTCCCCACTACCCATGACCCTCTGCTTCCTTTTGCTTCAAAGAGAAGTATCTTGGGGACTACAAAGCACCCTGTGGCCAAAACCTACTGTCAGGCGAGAAGTCATCACCATGTGCTGTAGAGACATTTCCCATTACAGCAGGAAGGACAAAAAGTGGTGTTAAAGGCACAGGGGGGCAGCCAAGAGGTCTTCATTGCTGTCCTGTGCTTGATGGGTGCAATCACAGTGAAAATTAAGGCAAGGAGCTCCTCTGCTTGAGACATACCCAGTACAGTTTACTCTTGGAGAGGACAAGTAATACAAAGGGCATTTTCTGCACGTAGCCTTAGCCTGGAAATGCTGCCAAAGTATCGCTTGGTTACAGGCACTCAGTAGCTGCGCACACTCCCACATCTTCTGAAGGCCTCATTGAAACTGAAAACATCGATGAGAAATAGCAAGTATCACAACCACAAGCGAGCTGGGCTCTCTCTGCACAAGCCTCAATGCTTTTTGCACCAAAGAGTTGGCCTGAAAATGGACCAAACCTTCACATGTTCCAGAGCCATCCCCCAGCCAAAGCACAAGCTTGCAGCAGGGTATGCTCTGGACACAGACCCTCACAAAATGGGCACTTGTGTTTGGGAGAGAGGAAAACTAGGACAACCATGCCCTGCACTCTCATTCAAGGGGACAACAACAGAGCTGAAACCCCAGAGCCATCCAGGCACCAAGTCAACTTTCTAGGTGCAGTGATGCTGCAAGTGCCTAGCTAAACCCAGCTTTGCTCCCCACAGAAAGCCATACCCATCATCTCCCAAAGACCAAGCAGTCTACACACAGCCATACCAGAGAAGAAGAGGGATGCCATCAGCATCAGAGGATGAACTGGTCATCCAAGACTTCACATACACAGAGAGCAGGTTGGTTTTTTTTCTTCACTAGGCAGCTAAATGAGACACACACCCTGTCCCATGCCTCCCCACTCATCAGCTAAAACTAAGCTGTCTGCAGCTAAAGCTTCTCAGAGTTCAGTGGAGAGCCCTGTCTCACTTCTCCTGTCTGTTTTGATTCACGTAAGAGTGCTGCTGAGGCTTCATGCACTTGCAATTAAAGCACTCTCCTACCTCGGGACTCAGACCTAGGCCTGAGAACCAAAGAGCGACCTGCAGAGACAGAACAAAACCTATTTTTGTTTTTCATTTCTATTTATTTCCCCGAACCAGGGCTTCTCTTGGCGATCCAGCCAAAACCGTCATTTCCAAACTCCTGCTAGAAAAGGATGGGATAGAAAGGAAAGAACTCAGACAGGGAGCAACGTGTGGCATCTGACGACTGGACTAACTAATGCAGAGAGCCAGCAAGTACCCACTGTCTAGCTACAACTCTATTAGCGTGACTGTTGGCGGCAATAAGTTTTCAAGCCAGAGCTGCAGACTATGTTAAGTTGGACTCATAACATTAACAGAGATGCTGCTGTGCCCCGTCCCCACCAAAGCCTCTTGCTGTAGCATTGCAGAAATCTACTGCAGAGTAAGCTGGCAAGGACTGCTGGTATTAGAAATGCTGATGGGCCGGGCAGAGCAGCAAGATGTTCAGGACTAAAAGGTTTTATACAACCAAAGAAGTAATTGGATCCAGAGTCTTAGGTCTTTCCGGGAAGGAATTTCTTGAAATGTCAGCCCTAAGCTCTCTGAGGACATGACAGAGGAAGCCAAGGACATGACAGAGGAAACCAGCTGTGACTTCTGGATAAGAAAGGCTCTAAGTCCTATGTTTACGAGCTGTTGCATGTGTCAGATGATTCCCTGTGCACACCCAGCTTCAGACTTAGGAGAGCTGTGCACACATTAGCTTGAGCCCTGCCGGTCAAGGTCAGCCTGTGCTGTGGGAATTAGAGCTGGAGTTACTGGAAACTATTCCAAGCCTTGCTTCTGGCCAGGAGGAGAAAAAGATAATATTCTTTGGAAGTGTGCCTCCTTTTTGCCATCCTTTCTTCTGTGAGTCAGCAGGGGAAAAGCTCAACTATGTTTGACAAGAAGCTTTGCTTTAAAGCAACACCATCTTCCCAAACTTGAGATACTTTGCATGCAGTCAGGCATCTGTTTCAAGCACCAAATTCCCATCCACCTGCCTGCTTTCATAGCGTGGCATAATCTTCCCATTAGTCTTCTGCTCTTTTCCTTCGTGTTCACCATGAGTGGCTTTGTCAGGTCTCATGTTCCCTGGCAATCTCCACGTCACATCAGTTGTAGTTCTTCTACGCCCAACACTTTCCTGGAGATGATCATCCTTCTCATCACTCCCCTTCCCACGTGCTTTGCTGCTCTGAGCTACCTCGTTACACGTCACAGTTTCGCCTTCAGTGACTATCCTCCCTCAAGATCCACAATTGCCTGCTAGCACTGGGACTCAATGAATCACTGCAGACCTGCACCCGCTTGTCCCACCAACCCTCCCCACAGAATCATGTCTCTCAAGAAGAGCAGAGTCCTGCCAGCCTCTGTGTTCCCCTGGGATCTTCTGGCCTCTCCACAGCCGTGCACCAGTGCTGCTACTCAGCCTGACTTCCTTGGGCTTGCTGCATCTGCATCGGTCTCTGCTTCTCGCCACCCTCTTCCTCTCCAGAGAGTTCTGGCTCAACTTCAAGTCCTTGGCTGATGTCAGTCTGCAACTCCCTTTCTAGCTTTCACCAGTGTTTCACACTCGCTTTATGTGGGCCATGTATTCTGTCTCCCTCCCAGATTCTGGAAGCCTCCTCTGAGCTAAGCGTGCCAAAAAACTGTCTTCTACGCACCCATCCTCTGTATTTCTATAAAAAACACAGTATTTCCCACTTTCACATATCCATTACTAATTTATCCCCACTTTGATATTTACTTTTCCTTATCAATAGGTCCCATCCTTCTTGCACTCAGGACCATGAGCACCACACAATACACAGCGTATGTCTTTACCTCGATTCCAAGCATCTTTATAGGAATGATTTAGTCAGAGCCCATAGCTCAGGCTACACTTCTCAGGCTACTAGGGAAGAGCATGTCATCCTGGTACTGATTATCCTGCCTGTGGTCACATGAATGGAGGGACCTTAATGACAAGGGAAAATTTGTCAGGAAGCATTAGTGACAAAGCAGTTCCTCAGAAAAAGAAAATAAACTTGACCAGGCTCTTACTCCAGTCCAGCCAACAGTAAGCCAGACCCTGCAGGCACACACACTGGTGGGTCTAAATTCATCACTGGAGCTGGTGCCAAGGGCTGGTTTGTGAAGATTCCTTTCACAGCTCAGTGGTAGGAGTGGTCTGGACAAGGCTCCAATCCCACATGGTGCCAAGTCCCTTCACAGGACACCATGGACACCACACATCACATTAGTGCTGCATTCCCACCAACCTGCCCCACGAACTCCCCACATTTTTATCTGCATTACTTCTTTCATCAATCAGTGCTGGTCATCTTGGAGAAAACTGCTCTCAACACAGCTCCAACTGTAGTCAAGTAATTCCAATCTTTCCCGTTGGCCAGGCACAGAGTACTGGTCCCAAGTGAATCTGCTGACACCGACCAAAGCCACCCCAAGCACACCAGCTTCCCTGTCAAGGTCACAGTAGCAGGACAACATGAAAGCATTCTTTATCAAGTGGGGATAAGTACACTTTGCTGTCCAAACAGCAACACCTCAATTCCCTTTGTGCCTGGTATTGGTCTTTTGAGCATGACTTGGGCTGGCAGACCTGGGACATGCCTGAAGAACCAAACTATGACCAAATGAAACAAAGCCACACAAAAATTAGCCACATTGGAATTATTCCCATTAATCTGCAGGTTCACCGTTACCCCAGGCCTTGCCAGTGCCTCTAGCTCAGGACTGCAGCCCCATTTGCTCCTCCACTCTTGGGTCTCTCTTGGGTAACAACCATCAATCTGAGTTTTGCCAGACGATGCAATGACAATAAGTAAAGGTCTAAGAATACAAATGACTCATGCTATTAAACTTGAAACCCAAGCCAGGCTTGAAAAATATTTAGAGCTGTAATCAGCAAGGAGACAAATTCCAAATTCAGCATTTTAACTCTGCAAGCCAGATTCCCCATCAGAAGGGCGTTTCTCTATTTCCTAATATCACTATTAGTATTTTTCACTTAACAATTTGACAGAAATAAAATACACTGCAGTAACACCGGTGATAACACACTTACTACCACTTGAAAGACTGTCTTTATTCTTTCATAAGTCATTTCTAGCTTACAGCTCTATTGATCATCAGTGAGGATGAATGGAGCTTCCCAGGATCCTCTGGGACAAATCCTACATATATATATTTTTTATACCCACCAAACAACTATTTCTAAAATTCAACAAAACAGGTCATCAGGGCAACGCTCCATTGATTTCGTGTCCACTTATTCTTCAAGCACAGTGCTGAATGCTCTATCAATAATTCAGCAGGCTGAAGGCCATCGGTGCCCCGGGAGAGACACTATCTCATCTCCCACATTGGAGCTGGGAGGTGCCTCAATTGCTGGAGAACAAGGGAGTCATTCGCCTAAAAAGCGGGGGTGTCTTAGAAAGTATGTCCATGAGCTAAAGAAAAACAGTTAGCCCTACCCTGCAACAGATGAGGATCAAGTATGTGAGAAGATGCACTCAAATTCTGGCCTAGTAAGTATTTCTTATGTGTTCCCAGAGTTAGTCAACCGTTTACTACCCCAAGCATGACTTGTTCATCATCCAGACATTAATTAGCCAACTGCTGCGAAGTTAAAAGAGAGGCAGTTCTGCTCTGGTGCTCCTGTGCCCAGGAAACCCTCCCAAGGATGGTGTTGCCCACTGGAGTTTTAGGTAATTATTCACAGACTTCAAAATAGCTCTATTTGGAAATCATTCCTCCACTCAGCCTCCCCTCTTCTCCCAGGAGATACCTCATGTGGGACTTACAGTTCAAAGAGTCGCAGGGTCTGGAAGAGTTGCCATGACAGAGTGGTGAGCCGGTTCCCAGAGAGGTCTCTGAAAATTAACAAGAAAAAAAGAGAAAAAAAAAAAAAATTAGTCACAGTAAATAATTCTTCCTGCACGTGGCCCTACCACCTCCGCAGAGCTCATCGTCCTCCTCTACAGGGAGGCTGTCAAGCAGTTTAGTACCCAAGTTTAGATTTTATAATGAGGGATTTTAATGAGGACAAACTCAATTGGAAGTTTCTCAATTTACTTATTTTTTCCATAAGGGAAAGAGGTTTATATCATGCTGCCATGTTAAGGGAAAAAAAACAAACAGAGCAAGGTGCTCGATTCTTGCCCGTGAATATGGAGCTTGACCAACCATAAGCAGAAAGAACAAGTTTAATTTCATACCTTAAACAAAATTAAAAAAAAAAGTAAGTACAAACGACACGTTAAAATTAGTAACAGCTAGGTTCAAATGACAGCACAATGATTACTCAAGGTGTTATCATGTAATCTGCAGTGGCTGCATGCTCAAAGTGTCCCAGTACGGTTGTATGTTGTTTGCACCCAGGGGTACAGCTGCTACAGCAGCCAGCAGCTCCCCATCCCTCTCTCCATCTGCCCAAACTTGCAAAAACATAAAATCTCATCTAGCTGGGAGAGCTTTGCAACCCAGCAGATATCACCTCTTCAGCTGAAAGCTACAGAGGATAAAAGAGTGTAAAAACAACCAAAGTAAAATCATAGAACAGTAAGAATTGGAAAGAACCTTAAAATCATCGAGTTCCAACTCCCCTGCCATGGGCAGGGACACTTTCCACTAGACCAGGTTGCTCAAAGTCCTGTCCAACTTGGACTTGAAATACTAAAACCAACAGAAAAAAAATGTTTGAGGTAGAGCAATCAGAAAGAAAATTCTCAGTTTCTAACAGTGGGATAAGATGGTAACAATGTTTTCTGTAGTGGGCAGCCTTCCCAGGGACACCCTGCCAACCTGAAGGTCACCAACCAGGGGATCAGCCCACAGGGTAAGCAGAGAGACGGGTGGTCACAAGCTCTGGCAGAAACCCCAAACCTCCCACATCTATGCTGGCCTTCAGAAAACACAGGAGGTGCCCTCATGTATCTTTTGCTGAATCCAACCCTATCCTCACCAGCCCCCTCTGCTTTGTGAGCCACCCAGGCAGGCTGTGGGCAAGCAGGACAGGTTGGTGCAAATCTCAGGTGCCATCCTACCATGACCCCACTCACTGGAAAGGCAAATAAAAGGCCAGAGGCATGAACCACTCCGAGGGTCATTAGAACCTCAGCTGCCCAGAGAGGAGGTAGGGGACAAGGCGGCACAGTGATGACAGTGGGCAACCCAGCTGTGCCTAGCTCAACCCATGATCCCTGTTTGATTTGCAGAAGAAATGAGCTAAAATTAAGACAGCAAATCCCAGAACTGTTCCTGCCATTGCAGGTCTGATCCACAAGGCTTCGGGATGAGAGATTCACTTGTCACCTTATGCCAGCTTGCACCAAGGGCAGACACGTGCTGGGCAAACGCAGAGAGGGCATCACCCAGGGACCAACGAGAGAAAAGCAGCTCTGCTTCTGTCCCACTTGCCACCAAGCGATGCTGCGAAACCCAAAACCCTGCAATTAGGAGTAGGGAAGCCTCTGCAGCTCACACACTGTTCCAAAAGCTCTCTGTGAGCCTGGCAGAAGAATAAGCCCAAACACTTCCACGGCACAACACTGCATCATTAAATTCTGGCTCTGCTTCATATCAGACTATCCCGCTGCGGAAACCATGGCAAACCACAGGTACCTCATTTCACATGACTAAGATCCCACCATTCCTACGGCTGTAGACAAACTGCTTCCAGCCTCCAGTAAAGTTGAAGAAAGGCAGCAAAAATAGCAGGTGAAACTAAGTCAGGGAGGGAGGAGTGTGTGGGGGAATATTGCAAAACTCCCTTTTTAATCCACCCTGGAGCACTGAGCACCTGGAAACTTTGCAAAGACAGATGAAAAGTAGGAGGGGAAGGAGCAGCTCACTGCTACTGAAAAGCAAGACAGTAAACTTCCTCCCCCAAGCAGGGAGAAGAAGGAAGCGTAAAGGGGGATGCATGAGAGACAGCAAGATGTGGGAGGGAGGCAGAAATGCAGAGGAGGGAGTGAATCTTGCTGGAATGTCCTTTCTCAAAGGTCATGTTTTGCTACATTAGGCAGAAATGTCAAGAGAAAATTGGATTCTGAAAGAGAAGAGAAAAAACAACAGGCTTTCCACGCAAATAAGGGAATCAAAAATAGCATGATCGTGTTATTACAATTTAGGACACAGAGAGATGGAGAAAGGAAACATCCTCACTAATGCAAGGAGCTTTGCCAGGCAGATGTGCTCCGCTTCCCATCTCCTGCAGTCCTCGAAAACCAACTCCAACCACCTCCTCCTCCCCCAGACTACAAACCACAGCAAGTATGAGGCAAAGAGGACATGGGTCTTCACTTGCCTAGGTCTGGCAGGAGACTCTGCTCTTAAAGGGCAAAGCCAATGTTTCATCTGACCTGCCCATCAACTTCTGCAGGGCTGGTCAGGGGGACACACATCGACGGCTCCATTTCCAATCAACAAGGACACGTGTGAGGAGGAACATGCTTGTCATTGGAAACGGACGCCTAGGGCACTTTAAAACCTCAGAAAGGTCCTGGAAACGGACCCTTGCAAAGGTCCCTGATCTCAGCACAGAGGCAGAAAGGGTCGACAGAAATAAATATGTATTAAAAATACACCATTTTGGTCACAAAAACTCCAGAGGTCAGAGATGCCAGGATTGAGTTTCCATGTGTGAAAGGTATACCTGCTGATTTCTGCTGAAAAAGATAGAGAGCTCCTACAGAGAAACCTCACTGCAGCACTGATTTCTCCCCAGAACAGATCCATCCTGATCACTGGATGGGGCAGGTTTCCCGCGGAAGACAGCATGTGATTGTGTAATCAGAGACAGTGCTGCAGCACACGCATACGAGGAGATTTAATTACAGCTCCATGGGTGAACTGAGCTCTGGCACTTCATAACTCCTGGTCAGTGCTTGCAAGGTTCCCCACATGCTCAAACCTCGGCCATGCACACTACGTTTCCCAGCATTTTGTAGAGAATAAATTGGAAGGATTGGAGAAAATCAAGACTTTACCCTGCCAGGGCTAGTCCTGTCCCAGTTACCACTGCCCTTTCTGCCTTCTGGTTTCCAAGGTTGAAAGTCCATTGTCACCTCCAGATCCCCATCATTTGCCATGACCTGAATCCCAACCCTCCTGCACCCATGGCTGGGTGGTACCAGGTCTGTCCTTTCCAATCCATTTGCCTTACCCTTACCCCCCAACACCACAACCAGTCCATCTCCCCAGCAGGCTGAGTCACACTACCCATCATTCTCCAGCCACTCCCAAATACTTCTCAACCTCAATTTCCTTACCCATGCCCAAATTTCCTATGATTTTTCTTGCCTTTACATTCTTCCACAACCAACCCCAGTGTCCCAACAAGACCGGCTGCTCCTTATCTCCCCTATGCATTCTTAAACAGTTTGCAAAACTTCTCCCCTCCAATTGCATCATTCTGCCTCTATAAGAAAACATCCCAGAGCAAAATCAAGTCTTCCAACCAAAGTTCAGCTGTTCAGCCTGGAGAAGAGAAGGCTCCGGGGAGACCTTAGAGCAGCCTTCCAGTATCTGAAGGGACCTACAGGAGAGCTGGAGAGGGACTCCTTGTCAGGAAGTCTAGTGATAGGACAAGCGGTAATGGTTTTAAATCGGAAGAGGGGAGATTCAGATTAGGTATTAGGAAGAAATTCTTTCCTGTGAGGGTGGTGAGACACTGAAACAGGTTGCCCAGAGAAGCTGTGGATGAGCCATCCCTGAGAGTGTTGAAGACCAGGCCGGATGGGACTTTGAGCAACCTGCTCAAGTGGGAGGTGTCCCTGCCCATGGCAGGGGGCTTGGAACTCAATGATCTTTAAGGTCACTTCGAACTCTAACCATTCTATGATTCTAAGTCTGCCTTTTGATGAAGCTTCTTCCCTTCCACTAAAGGAGAGTGCAGGTGCTCTGTAACAGGAGCATCACCAGTATTTTCTAGCTTGAACAAAACAGCCCATTTTCCTCCCCTCCCTTCTCACGCCCCAAATATCTAAGCAGATTTTTATTTGAAACTAGAAGGAAATAATAAAAAAAGAAACAAAACCACCAGCCAGGAGTAGACATCCAACACAGAAAACTTCAGCCTGAGCAATTAAAATTTGGCAGAGTTATAGGAAAGTGGAAGCAGTCCTGTAGCAGAACGTGCCAGACAACCTTTATAACAGCCTGTGCATCAGCTCCACCTGTAATAAAACACGGCACATCACGCATCGAGGAAACACAGGGGGAGGGAAGGAAAACGCCTTCCCTGCATATTTCTCACCAGCAAACAGAAGCCTGTCTCTCTCAGGACAGACCTGCCATCAGCACTCCTGGAGCACATTCAAACTGCTTCTTTGCCACGGGACATTTTCTCCATCACTCACAAGATGCTATTTTCCATGGAGACAGTCTTTAGAAATAGCTGCCAGGCTCCTTTTTGCCTCTGGAGCAGGTTTCAAAGGAGTTGGGTAGGGAAAAGGGGTTGGATGAAGCTTGCCTGGACCAGGTCCAGAGCAGCAGACACCTGACAGATCCATGACTCAGGCTCAACACCAGTCCACTCTCCTCCTGCCCCAGCAGCTCTGCTCCTAGCCTCCTGCTTTGCAGGTGGCTTATCATGCCATGTCCCCACCAGTCTTCTCCGTCAGTAACCCCAGGCACACCTCAAAGGTGGGATATTATCACCGAGTGACAGCAAAGTCCCAGTTCTTGCTCCCTCGCCCACTCAAAAAGAGAAGGGTGACAAGAGAGACATCTGGATCTGTGCAACCCAGAACAAGTGGACTTCAGCACAAGAGGAGACAGCATGTTTTCTCTTCCCTCGCTAACCCAACAGCCAAAAACGTTTCCACTATTAAAGCCATTTTAATTCAGCTAAATTAAGCCGGATGCTTCATTAATGACACCGACAACCAGGAGCCCCTGTAATTAAACTGTAAGATACATTATGCAGTTCAGCCCAATGCAATGGTACAAACGCTACTGCTGGGAAGGCACCCTCCACGCCTGTCCCTCCTCCACACATCTCCATTCTCCGCTCGCCCCTGCTTCCAACCTGACACATTTACTTCTGCATGGGAGAAGTTTTTCACACATTTTAATAACATGGTGCCGCTCTGAAAATCCTGATCGGGGTGGGATTAACCGTGCAGAGCAGCTGGGACTCAGGGACTGTGAGCAACTGCCTGGCAGAAATGAGAGGAGAGATGTACATCCTCAGCTGAGGTCCCCAGCGTTGGATATGCTAGTGACACCAAGTGGAACTCCCTTGATATCCTCCATGCCCCAGGCACAACAGGTGCCTTCCATCATCTCACAGCTCACTGCAGTCTTGGCTGGGTGCTAGCGGCCACAGGAGAGGAAAATGTCAGCAGCCTCACATGCTGGGGTAGCTCCATCCAGGCTTCATTTCTGCAGCAAGTAAGCTGCTAAAGTTTTGGGTTTGAACCAGAGAAACACTGGAAAGTCACTCTGAGGCTTGCTCATCCCTGCCAGATAAGTACAGTGACCTCTAAAAGCAGTGTTACACTCCCTATTGCCCATCCTGCCCTCCCTTTTCCCCTCCCTCCTTTTCCTGTTTAGTAAGCAGCTTTGCTCATTAAGGGAAAAAATGTACTGTCCTCCCTTAATGAATGTGCTAAAATTACCCCAGCAAGTCCCAGAAGCTGTGGCAGCCCAGGTCTCCCCACAAATCAGGCTCTGCAAATATTAGACTCAATTGAAATCTCCAATAGCTCAGCACAAAGCCCCAGCAGGACACGCTTGAGATAGAGCCCTCAAAAGCACTGGGCAATGTCAAACATAGGTGAACCGGAGAGCAAAGTGAGCAGACTGGGACACAGTGTTAATCTGGTCACCCTGAAATTTCCCAGCTGTGAGCAATTCTTCTGTTTGTGCTCCCTATATAGGCTCAAACAGCAGGACAGGTGTATTGGTGCTATGGAGGAATAGGACAGATTACAGAGGTCCTCCAACCATGGTCAGACATGACCTACAGTGCAGGTCTTCTCTTCAAGCAACGCCTTAGCAATACCCAGGTCTTTACTGATTCAAAACACAGCAGAACCAAAAGGTCTCTGGGGTTCAATCGTCCTTTGTGAGTTTGGTCAACATAACTAACCCCTTACTCATGTCCATGTGTATTGTCCTATGCCTTGAAAAGCATCTTTCACAGTGTGTTCCACCACGTTATCATCTCGTTTTCTCCAAATTACTTCTTGTTCTAGGCCTAGAGTCAAAATTTATAATCATTTCCCAAACTCAAAGCATCCTGCATTAGAAGAGAGCAAGAAATCATCGGTGACATATAAGACAAGATCCTGCCACTCCAGTGCCCACCCACTAGCCCTGGAAGTGTGATCCCAGAGGATGAACCACCAGGATTTCCCAGTTGCACAATCTTGATTTGTAAAATCCCAACTGTCACTGAAACAGGGCTGAGGGAGGTGAAAGGGGCTGGTCTCCTGCATTGTTCTTTAAACAACAGCATTACAAAACAGAAGTTGCAGAGCAAGTAGGAAGGCGTGAGGCACCACGCCTCTGTCACAGGGCTCCTAAAGCCAGTGCCAGCAGCACATCTGCCCCACGCCTCTCCTCCCACTGCCTTTGCCAACACAGCAAGCCATCTCTGATGCTGACTTCTTCCCAGCCCATTCCAAAACTCTTTAAAGGTTGTTTTAAAGGCCATCTCCAACCCCATAACACTTCCACACCCTCCAAGTCATCTTTTCTCAGGCATCTCCCAGCTGCCTGAAGCGTTGTTTGGAGAAAAATCACCCCTCAGAGCTTATTGTTGCTCACAGTTTTGGGTCAGCACATGGTACAGAGGGGAAAACGCCACCAGATGTGGGTAACATTGTCTCATGCTTCGAGGTAGATCAGATGCAAGGATCTGGCCCTGTGGACTACACTGATCTCTCCCTTATTGTGTGCAGTTTCCATCGTTCTTTTCCAATGACATCTGGACTCTGAGAGGACTCGAGGAAAGGCTAAAAGCTGGGTCAGCCCTGCAGTTGCTTTCCCTTTGCCTGCCAGCTTCCCTGCAGGGCAGAGTCCAGCAGCATCCACAGAATATGCCAGTCTTCTGCTCAAGAAAGAGCAGAAAAGAAAAATCAACACGGGCAAGAGCCCTTCCCCACAGCTGCCCTCCTGCAGCTGAGAGATCCTCAGGGCTGCTCTGCTCCCACCCCACTTCTCTCCCAAACTGTAGCAATTTTAGATCCATTAGGCCCAAAATAAAACGCTGGATTTTTCTCCTGCTTCGGCACACAGAAATAATGCCGGAGATGTGTGCTGACTGAGAACAAGGGTTGCCAGCTAACAGCTCCAGCGAGGGGTTGGGTTTATCCTGCCTGTTTTCTTCAAATTGCATGTTTCTTCAAGCTAGGAATGGAGAGCAACTAGGAAATGCCTCCTACTCATGGGTTTCCAGTAGACCCAGAGCAAACCCAACGGCTCTGTGCAAGAGGAGAGCTCTGCGCTGCGGTGAGGCACAGCTCAAGGAGACAGCATGAGAATGACAGCAGTGTCCAAGGGGCATTTACCAGCATCTTTAAGGACATGGTGACGCCAGACCCCAAGCACATGCCCTCCCAGGCTGCCACGTGTTTCCCACCAGTTTCCCCTTGAATACACTGAAGCAGCAAGGACAGGCATTAAGGAGGTACCACCCCAGCTGGGAGGTTACCCCAAATGCACAGGGAGGCACTGCAAGAACTGAGGGCAAGGCCCACACAAGAGCCTCAACTTCAGCACATCAAGCACAGATGTGCTGAGACAGGGTCTGGTCCTCCCACTCCCTCCTGAACTAGGGCTATGCTCTCAGCTAGAAGTTAGAAGGTTCTTGCATCTAATTTATATTGGAAAAAAAAAACATAATATCCCACACCTACGTGGATGTCCAGAATAACTCAAACACTGATCTTGGAAGGGGTTAGTAAAGAGAAAAGAAACAGCTGGGCCCGAGCCTCAGTTTGTCTGCCTCAGGGAGGAGTGCCAGAAACTGTGATGGGCTGGGGAAGGTATCGAGTGCTCTGCAGAACCTCTGAAGAAGGGAAGAGGTAGAAAGATGAATATACACACATTCACGTATATCTATCTCCCAGCAATAGCAAAACAACAGGGCATAAGGCAGGCTAAGCTCTCGGCAGACACTGCTAAATGGTTTCCAATTAATTAACTGATTACATGATAGAACAGAAGGGGATTCAAGTGAGTGCTGTTGACCTTTAAGAATAATTAATATCATCAGGATCGCAAAACTCGTCCAAGAAAAATAATTAGGAAGATTCTAATATTGCCTCCAAAGCCACATCGAAGGGGAGAGGAAGGTTCTGGTTAATGCAGAGGCACAGTTCCCAAGTATTTCCTAGCAAATCCCCTTCTCCCTTACACTTGTCTCCCCCCATGCAGAGCACTCACACACACACGTCCTTCTTCCATATGCCAGTCAATCCTTCAACCCTCCCTCTCCATTTCCTTATCACCTTTTCTACATCACATCCCCTTTCTGCTCCATTTCAATCTTCTTTCCTAAATGACTTCTTGCTCCAATCCTTTCTTGTAACCCTCTCTCTGTAGACTGGTCCCCTATCACCCCCACAGCCATATGCCATCCCCTGCTCATATTTCACCAACCCCAAGGTTCGCTCTCTGCCTTTCTCCACTTCAGGAAGGAGCCCTGGTCTTTCCATATGATGTGGATCCATGTTTCATCTCCAGTCACCACTGGCAGCTTCATAGGCTGCCAGAAGGCAAGCGCTGCATGTAATCCTAAAAATGCCCCTCCCTGCTCTTCCTCAGCAGTCAAATCCATCACAGAGGCTGGTCTGGGAAGCAGATGTAAGAAATGCACAGCAGCAGGAGAAAGTGAAAGGCAGAGAACTCATGACTCCCTTTTCTCCCATTACACCTCACCAAGCACGTGTATACTCCCACCTTCTTACATTTTCCATGCTTCTCCTTTGCCAGTTCGCTTGGCCCCAGGTCCTGCGTGGGAGAGGTGCTGGAAAGCCCCTGAGCCAAGCAGGAACAGCAGTGGTGAGCTTCACAGGGAAGGTCACTTGAACACACTGGAAGGGAGGTTACATGAGCAGCCAATGTTTCTTGTGAGGGAAGCATTAAAAAAAAACAACACAGCAACAAAGCCCACATCCCTGGAATGAAACCCACTTTTGAAACGAATAAATAAATTTCCTCAGCTGCTCATTACCATTAAAACTTCTGTGGACTGACACATCAACTAAACTATAGATAAAAGGGAAAAACAGTCTTCCTGGGCTCAGAAAAGCAGGTTGCCACCAAAGAATTGTGTTTACACCAGCTAATGAAAAGAAAGCCTGCCATTAGCCTACAGCACTTGCCTCACCTCGGCAGGGAGCAGAGGTATCTGCACCCACAGTATAGGGGACCTGGAAACAGCAGCTGGACACCACAAGGAAACAGAACTGGGGAGTAGAAAGGGCACAGGGAGTTATATGTGTGGGCAACTGGGGACCAAAAGGACCACACCATCAACAGGCAGAGACAACAGCTGCCACCTCCCATGCTGCGTGAAGGCTCCTGGCCACAGCAGGAGGCAAAGCAGACGTGCTCCAGCTATGTCTCATCAAACACAAAGGAAAGCTCTCAGCCTAGAAGACAGACAGCATAAAGCAGGGAGCTGCCTCACACCAGCCTGCTGTTTCCCTCCAGGGGCTTGTGGGGTGGGGATGGGGAGCAGGGAGGTAGAAGATGCCTGGGGCGCAGGTGAGCACAGGCAGAAATGCTCCTGATTTCAGCAGCTGAGCACACAAGGAGGAGAAATGCTCTGAGCAGAGACCTGCCTGCAGCTACACCTGAGTCGTGGTATGATGCGCCTCATCACAGCCCCAGGCACGCTTGGCTGAGGGGGACAAGGAACTGTTGGTGACTTAATGCAGACAGAGTCCAACAAAACCCACTTGCTACACTCCTCATTTATAAATGAGGAGTGTAACCACCCCAAAAGCAGCAACATATTTTGGTTTTGACAATTAGCTCTGTCAAAAACCACAAGAATGTCTAGACACAGCAGTTACATTTTTTTTTTCCTCTCAAGACATGATGTATTTAAAGGAGAAGTGTCTTTCACCCACTCTTTATCTTCAAATATTGGTCACTGCAAGGAATATTTTCAAATGAGAAGACTAATCACCATGAAGCACCGAGTGCTTCAGACCGCATTCGTTCATTATTCTGTGGCAGCAAATTACCCACAATTATCAACACGCACAAGTGGATACAACAAACATTTAGCCAAAGCCCATGGGTTGCGGTTGCGCTGAGGTTGGATGGCAGCTCTCCTAGAGAGCTACTCATGTGAGAAACCCACAGACAGCAGTGCTGCAAGACAACTCCACTCATGCCGCAGAACAAAGCCAGTGCCACGAAACACTGCAGTTCAGAAAGTTTACAATGCATCTGTCAAATAGGCATCTTGGCAAACTGACTTCATAGTAGGAGACATGGAAGAAAAAAGGTGCAGATGGTAGTGAAAGCAGGCTGATTACCCCTTCATGTGGGCTCACATCTGATGGTTTCATCCATCTTGCACCTACAGCCACTGCTCCACTCACTGCCCTGGGTGCATGGCTGGGGCTGGAAGGGGAAGGAGGTCATTCCAGGGAAAGGAGGTCACTCCAAGAGAAGGGCAAAGGAGGCAGTGCGGGCAGGCAGGGAAGCCAAGCTGCAGACTGAAGCTAAGCAAGAGGCAGGGAAGCCAGGAGACTTCAGAGCAGGCAGGAAGGCTGGGTCAGAGGCCAAGGAGGGAAGGCCAAGCAGTCTGGATGAGGCTAGAGGCCAGGGTCCATGCTGCAGGTACGGTGGTTGGGGCTAGTTCTAGTCTGCAGGCAGAGAGGTCAGAGCTGATTTGGCAGCAGGGAGGCCCAGCTGCAAGGCAGAGAAAACAGGAGGCTGGAGAACTGGGTTGGGAGGCAGGCACGCCTGGAGACCTGAAAGGTGGGAGGCAGAGAAATCCAGTAACGGGCAGGGATGGAGGCTGGGGAGCTCAGCTGCAGGCAGAGAGACTGGCATCTGGGCTGGAGGCAGGGAGGCCGGGACGACCGGAGGCTGCCGTCCCTGTCCGTGGTGCTGAAGCGCGGCCCCGCGGCGAGCGCAGCGCTGGCCACGGCCCCACGCCAAGGGACATCCGTGGGCACCAGCAGAGCTGCCTGGGAAGCAGTCCAGAGAGCAGGGGATGTGAAACATACTCATTCGCAGTCACTGGCAAGTCTGCAGACACGGTTACCCACCGCTCCTAGGAGAGACAAACCTCGTGCTCTTAGGGCAGCCTTGTAAATATCTCATGGTCTCTTGCATCGGACATAACTCACAGCTCATCTCTTAACAAATACAAATGAGAGGAGGGAGTTGGTGGGAAACTCCAACACCCCCACCACCACTCCCCCAGTTTTGTAATAAAATTTTATAATTCCAATAAAACACACGACTGCCTAACTTATGACATTTAAATTCTTGCCTAGTCACACACCATCATGAATTAATGTCCCATCATTCGTGCCTTGTCATATCTCATTGCTCAAATAACATATGATTCTAATATTTCTTCTTTTTTGCGCTGGTGCTTGTTGCCTGTACATCAAAAGGGGAAAACCAGCCCAGAAATCATACTGCTAGTAAACCAATACAGTAGAAAGAAAAACCTCAGGTGAGATAACTTGTGCAATCACTTAACTTGCACTCATCCTGCCATGATTGTTCACTGTCTGCATCAGCAGCTTTCAAGGAGGTTTCTACGTCCTCAGCTCCCTCTTGGTCCTGCTCCCTGTGCAGCATGTCTCACACTGGTGCAGGCAGGTAAGACATGCCTTGCACCACATCTTGTTAACTGAGCCCACAGGGTTTGGGGACCAAGCAAAAGGGACAGGCAGAGGCTGGTTCTGAAGTACCTCTGTGATACAGTGATCTCAGGAGCCCTGAGGAACAAGATCCAGTCCTTGTCATGCCCAGATCTCCAGAAATCAGCTGATTCTGTGCTGCTGGTGATCTCAGAGATGTGGTGAGGTTTAACCAAGACAGAACTACACCTCATCCTCAGGATCACATTCAAGAGGAATGTTTGACTTCTCTTTGAAGGGAAACAAGAGATCCACCAGGCCACTGTTGCATAGCATTGACTATATCACAGAGGATGACCTCCAAAAACCACCAACTTGTCTAAAGTTCACATTATACCCCAATCCTGAAACAAGACCTATAAAAAGACACATGAACACGCACACTCATGTAGGAACAGCCTCATTCAAAACAATCATAGTGTTGTCCACAGCCTTTTTTAAAGAGGGGATGGAAAAAACAGGGTCTTTGCAAAACCACAGTTGCCATTTCACATGTCTGCCAAAAGACAGTTGCTCAAACTTCAGAAAGGGAAATAAAACTCACAGGCAGACAATGCAGCTGGAAGGAGTATCTCAATATTTCAAAGGAAGGAAGAAGAGACAAAGCCACAGCAAAATCCTGAAAGCCCAGGTACCAGAGTGATAGACAAGAACATAAGAATCTGAGCAGCCAACAAATATTTCTGATAGCATTATTGTAACTCATCTTATATTGCAACACCATCCCACAATTCAAGAGCATATTTCACTAGAAACAGTACAAGGCGTTATGCTGTGAATAGATCAAATAAAAGAAGATAAAACAGATGTTATTATTTCAGGTTTTCAGATGGGGAACCAAGGCAGAACAAGTCTTGCTGCAAGCTGCACAGTGTTTGAGTTGGAAACTTTCTCAGGTCCCACTAGAGTACATTAGTCACAAACTTGCTGTTGTAACTCCTATTACAATACAATAAACCATCTCCACAGCTGAGTGAAGCAGCCTGCAGTCAGGAATTAGTTACCCAGCCCTCTGAATGCAGGTCAAATGATTTTGACTCAGTCTGGAGGAAAACTACAGTCCTGCAGGGAACTGGTCTCTCCTCTGGCCTCATGCACAACGGCTGGTAAAACACAGGACCTACCTTCTGCCGCTGATGAAAAAGGAATATCTGTAGTTAACTGCTTATCTGTCACCTGCAGTACCTGGGAATAAACATGCCATCAAATCACTGCTGCTGATTAGCATATCAGCACGGACCTGTGCTACATTGGCATCCAGGGGACAAAGCAGACGGGAAGTAGAACAGGAAAGTTTACAGAAGCAGAGGAGATGTTACTACTGTTTATTTTAGTGATTGCACTACAAACATGCCCAGAATTTTATAGAAGTACAGACACATGGAGGAAAATGCTTCCCTCAGTAAATCGCAGCACAGAGGTTTCCTCCTGGAAGGGGCTGGAGCAGGAGCATCACAGGGCATAGATGGGAATCAAGGAGTATCCAAGCTGCCTGCCTGATTAGGGATGGTAAAGAAGCGTTCACTTAAGAGAAATTAAAGGCTTTAATTTAAAAAGTTTAAATCTTTCATATACTTCTTATTTTGCCTATATTCATACAGAAATTCAGTTCCTATTCAGTCAAAACTGAAATAAAACACATTAAACTATCAAGGAGGGGGGTTAGGTAAAAGCATTTTACTTCACCCTCCCAATGAGCTAAGAGATTACATGTAGTCATTTACTGTGCCCCAGCTGACACACACGGACTTGTTAGGCTGCACTGATTTGAGAGTATGGATGGGAAATCAAGAGCAATTAACACATGACAGTTTGTGTTAGGAGGAGACTGCCAGGATGGGTATGACAACAGCGCAGTGATGAAAGGACAAAGCAGAGAGAAATCATCAGGAAGGAAGAGGAAGGGTAATAGGACATCCAGAATCAAGCAGAGGGTTTCAGGCAATCACAGGGCCTGGAACTGGTTACGGAAAGAGAGAAAAAGAAAGTTTAACCCTGCTTCGTATATAAGAGCAAGACAATAAATCATTAACCACAAAGCAGGGGAAAATGACCCTCAAGCCATAACCAAGAGGAAACAGTGCTATACTTGCAATAATTCAGAGTCTGGTATTTTGTTTATTTCTTTATTTAGTGTAAGTTCTCAATTGAGCTCTCAGACACACAGAGCAAAGGTGAACCTTGTCAGATTTAAAGATGAACCTTGCCTGAAGCCCTTTGAAAGCACACAGGTCTCAGTTGCTGGAGGGCTTCAAGTGCTGTCCTGATACAGTAATGAAGAGGGCAAAGAGCAACTCACCAGCTTTGTCCTGCCTCAGCCACCTCAGTTTTCAGGGAATGCAGTCCAGTTTCTTTCCTATGAAAGCTTAAAACCACAACACATCTCCAGAAATTCCCATGTCAAAGCTAGAAACTACAGCCAATACCAGGGTACCAGTTGACACAACACAACTGCCATAGACCCAACCAGGACACGAAATTTAACCCCATCCTCAGAAAACGACACAACCTAGAGAGGAGGTTCTGGGAGGCTCCAGATTAATCACATCTTAGGCTTGCCTAGAAAAATANCCATTTCAACAGATCCACATCCTTCCTGTGCTGAGGAATCCGAAGTTGGACACAGTACTTCAGGTGGCATCTCATGAGAGATCAGCCAGCTGAGTCTTTCACCAGGCAAAGCAGATCCCTGCGTATTACTGCCAATCGATCCAGATGTTCCCTAGTCCTCATTTTTGGGAGGAGACAACTGACAGCATCACACAGATAAAAATGCCTGTGGAGATGGTGGAGACCTGTCCATAGCATACTCAAAAAACAGCTACACTGAGCACAAATACTCCAGGGTCCCCATCTTTAAGACCCTCGGGTGAAGACTGGAAGAGAAAGCTCGATCCTCAACCTCATCCTTACCCTAGCAGGTAGCACTGAAAGAGAGCTCTTTGACAGGAGCTGTGTCTCGGCTAGCCCGCAAGCCAATTTAGAGCATGTATAAACCTTCAGAAGACAGTTTAAGAAGATCCCCTGTTTGCAAGACAGAAATGGCAATTATTAATTTTCTAAATAGAAATCTGACTACTTAAGCCTTATTTAAAAGTGTGCCTGTCTCTATAATTACACAGTCTTAATTTGTTTTCTTTACTACACAATAAATAAGGTGTGCACAATTACCCTCTGCAAATGCAAGGCAGCGCCTCCTGACTGGCTGCCTGAGTACACAGCTGCCCAGGAAAGCATTTAGAAGGAATCACAGTCTCTTAAGTACTGCATCCCAGTAAATGAGGATTCAGGCACCGCAAACATCAACTTGTCTATTTCTAAGCACAACTTGCTGGGAGCCTCCTCTCCTACATTTGCAGCTCTACTGTCCCACAGCCAGAGAAGGCCCAACACTTTGGCCAGCAGCAAACAGGTCCTGTCCTCTCCTGTGCACTGATTCCTGGCGCTCCGTGAAGCTGAGCTCTCCTGTGAGCTTCCCAGTGCCTAATAAGGAATGTGATAGCATTCTCTTCCTCCCCACAAGACACTACAGCAAAGTTTCTTTACTATTCCTCTGCCAATTTTCATGATATGTATAGGAATTTGATATCCTCATGACCTGTAATCCTCTACCAAGTTCAAATACATTGGCCAAAGCATTCCAGTGTTATTAGGAGAAAGACAGAAAGAATGAGATCATGCAAGACATTTTCCTTAATAAGCTGTGTCAAACACAGCAACATAGTAAATACGTATTCAGATGGTTTATATATTTCAAATTTGGGAACTGTGTCACTCTGAAAGTTTTCTTGTACAGCCTCAAGCCAACAACTGAGGTTTTCTGTCAACACTAAACATTTCCTACATTCACTGGCGTTACCTACTAACACCAACCTCCAATAAATCTTGGCTAAAAGACTCAGTGTTCCACAGCCTAGACCAGCTGGTCCTCTCATCCAGAGCATGGTATTTTCCAAGACCATCCCTGTATTAGCTGCACAGAAATAGGACCAGGAATTCACCAATGTAACTTTGCCCAGCAAGAAGATCTCCAGCAAGGGCACAAAATGACATTAGATGATATCCAGTTTGTATCAGACCCACATCCATCTATATTCAACATCCAACCAGTACTTGTTCTGGAAGGAGTCAACTATCTCAGCCTAATTGCCAGCAGAAGAAGTAGATCCACATTGCAAACCCTGCTGCTATATTGTGGATTAATTGCCTCTCTAATAGTGACAGGCTTCATGTCACCAATGACCAGACAAGTCACAGAGCCTTAACTCTCCTCATTCAAGGAAAGGGATCCAAAGCTATTTCTAGCTTTACATCTTTAGCTCCCTGTCACCCACTGCTTCTCTGCTGATTAGCTTGGCCTCAAACCCCTTACACTTCTACAGCTAATTTCAAACTTTAAATTTGACCCCGGTCAGGCTGTGCTTTGGAGCACTTTGAGATCTACCATTCAGGCATTTGAATGCTGAAAATCTCGTTCATAGGTTTCTTGTCTTTCCTTCCTGATTCTGTAATGGGGAAGGGGGGAAGTGGGAGGGTGGAGTGGAAATTAAGCCAAACCTTATCCAGAACCATTATCTTAAACAACCCCCCCAAATCTGAGCTCCTGCAATTAGAGCTGGGATAAGTGATCTGCTTGTGATTGCACAGCTGGGGTCTGAAGACAAGTGCACACACAGAGGAAGGGCCAGAAATAGAAGTTGCTGGGAGAAGGCAGAGCTATCTGGCCCATCTGAGAGGAGGAAACCTTGATGAAAGGTTTTTTTCCTTGAGGAAAAAAACTCACTTCAGCAAGAGACTGGGGTATAACCCAAGATGGGGAGGGTTAGGGGGAAAAAAAATCAGCTTTCGAGTCCTTGCAATTTGTACAAAAGCTTTATGTGGAAAAACCCCTGCTGCTGCTCAGACCCAGCTTGTGGCACCCTGCAAAGGTCCAGCCCAGGGTCCACAGCATCCCTGGCAGTGAAACCCCTCTGCCATTTTAGACACATCTGCTATCTTATTGACTCAACTCCACCTGCAACCATCAAAACAGCTGGCAAAGGAAAAGGAAAACCAGGGCAGCAACGAAAATGCAGAGCAGTAACTCAACAAGCCCTAAGCACACTATCCCACGGTCCCCATCCCTGCACTCATCTAGTTGCAGCCAGCCCTGCTGCAAGGTGACTGGGACAGTATCCCTCGCTTCTGTCAGCTACTGTACCTGGTCACAGCAGCCCAAGACTTACAGCAGAGTGACATTTCCATTAATCCTTTTATCCCTGACTCCTACATGCACTGGCTGCAGAAAATGTCAGGCCTTCGGCAAGCTGAGCTCCCCAGGAGGCAGCAGCTGCAGAGCAGCCAAGGAGGCATGGTGCTGTGGCCATGGAAGGGATCCTAGGTGGCTCCAGGTACCTGCCAGGTTATAAAAAGCCTTGGAAGTCAGCACGTTTTCCCCATCAAGGAGAGTAAACCCTGGAAAAAGCAGCCTGTTTGCAAGGGAGCAGCAGCACCATGGTCTGAGAGCTTCTGGGGAGCAGGAGGGAGCCACCAACCCAGCGAGCATAATGTCTCTGTCCCCAGGTGCCCAGCACCTGCCATGGGGGACATCCACCCTGCAAACATGCACGCTGCCAGGTCCCAAGAACAGCATCAAAACCTAATGGCAACCACTAACTAAATAATATACTTAGTTTGCCTCAAGCTTCAAAAGGCAAGGAAAGAAAGATGTTAAGAACATGATCAATCTTACATGGCCCAAGCAGTAAACAAACACATATTTCATCACCACATACCAACCTTAACTCTTGACACAAGATGGATGTGGGGTTTTTTTCTAATCTCAAAAGTAATCTCAAAAGACAAAACCAAACATTTCTGGAAAAAGCAGCAACAATTGCATGTGTACACATTAACGACGCATTCAAGCCTCAGAACGAGCAAGCACACGTGGCCTTTTAAACTCCTATAACATCCAAGCTAATTTCATCAGGAATCAAGTGTTGTTCATTTTACCTGCTAGATACATAAACAGCAACTGCACAATTGACAAACAACACCCCTAAAAAAGAAATTTAAAAAAAAAAATCGATTGGGAGAGGTATTCGGAGACAACACTTCCCAGTAACAAACAACTATAGAAAACAAAACAAACACTACAAATCAAAATAACAAAGTGCAGAAATCAGGAAAATCCCAGTGGTCAGCATTAAGAAGGGTTTATGTTGACAAAATAAGTACTTCTTCAAACTCAAAAAGGCTTGTGCGTAATGCCTGTAACTATTCATGCCCTTCGGTACTGCAGATCTCCTGTTTAGCAAGTACTTTACTGTCACTTAGCAACTGTAACTGGTTTTCCATAAAGGAAGCTTTTGGGGTTTTTCAGTTCACACCATCTCCAAGCAGACATCAAAAGACAAATCTATCCTGCTCTGCAGGTCACATCTATCTCCTTCCACCAGGAATATATCCGTATCGATGGCCGCATTCATCCGCAGACTCAAAGAGATGCCTGCTACTGTTTTTCATGGAAGAAGACACTAGGATTAGTTTCTAAGAAGCAGGAAGACACAGGCTCTCCATCCAGCCGATCAGCTCATGCCCAGGGCCAAGGACATCTCACCTTTTCACCTTTTATATCTATACCAGAGGTGAGAGGGTTTTGATCTCAGGCAGAGCCACTTTGACAAGTTAATTCAACCCATGGAGTGCCTTGCACCCTGTCCTGAAATTCAGACTTTCATTTTTGAACCCTGGGAAAAGTAAATATATATCCAGAAAAGAAATCAGTGCCCCTGGCCTCAAGGATGCAGTAATTCTCCACTGTAACTTCTGACTAATGATGCCCCAGCAGCTGGACGATTGTGTGATGTCCCACAATAATGGGACTCCAACCTCTCCGGCACAAAACGTCCCTACCCCAGGCCCACTGCAAATGCCAGTTTAAGAAGTCAATAATCAGGAGCAGAGCTGGCAGCCCCGCACGCCCAGATCTGTGCCAGAAAATCAACCTTTAGTTAAAAGCTAAGAAGTGGGCCAGGCCCCTGCCATGTACTGGGTCATGCAGCTGCCCCCCAAAGTCTGCAGAAAGAGAAGTGTGCACCAGCACCCAGAAGGCTGCTAAAGAAGCAATCACTCATTAGAGCAGTGATCAAAGACAGGCCAGTTATTAGACACCAAAACCCATCAGCTGCCCAGCAGGAGCTCACCCATCCTGCATCGGGGCCTATTGTACTTCCTTACTCCTTCACTTTTCTTTCTTCCCCCTGCTTTATCACCTCTCCCTCCCTTTTCCCATCAGCATCCTCTTTCCCTCTCACTGCTCTCCCCAACAGGCACTTTAGGGATCCGCTCTGGGAATATTTCCATGGGAAGCAGAGGGAAAAGGTGACAGTAGCCACCAACACTCACATGTAGCGCAGGTGAGGGTTCTTGGCAAAGGCGCGCGGCTGGATGTTTCGTAGTCCTGAGTTCCTGATTGTCCTGCAAAGAGATGCAAAAGGGCAGCGATGCAGTCAGGGCAGAAAACTGCTCTAAAAGCCTGTGTTCAGCACCTGAGGTGCATGGGGAGCCCCTGATTCCCAGCCCCCAGGGAGGCACATCTGTCCCCAGGCAGCCTTTATGAGTTACAAGTACAGAGGAAATTGGGCTTTTCAGCTCCATCTGATATGGTGACAGCACAGGCTCAATGCAGAGCAGCTGCTGGGCAAGACTCTCCCCCAACATCCAAGGTTTCCTAGGGTGGCCCAGAGCACCTCCTGCTCCTCTCCTCTCCCTTCATCTTCACAAATGCAAACTATCCTCCCATGGCAAACCTAACCCCCAGCACCACCATCTTCACCCCTCTCAAACCAAAGAGAAAACCTTTCTGCTCACAGCTCTGATAAGGAGGGGTATTTTGTGTAGGGAGTTGTGGACATGGGGTGGGAAGAGGATCTCCCCTTCAGCTTCAGAGAAGCTGTATCAGCAGTATGACCAGGGTTTATCAATATCTGCTGCAGACAACAGTATGCCCAACTCCATCACCGCTTTCTGAGGTGAGATAGCAGCCAGCCTGCTTACAAGAAGGAGGCATGTTAAAAGCTGGGGTATGGTTATCGAGTGTTCAGCAATGCACACCTCTCCTCCAGCCAGCAGGCAAGCTGTATCTAATGCAAAGCTCCCAGTGAAACACATTAGCAGGGTCTTCAATTAACCTTGGCCAACACTGCATCTCAAGCAAGCAGTGCTCAGGGCTCCCCCAGCTCCAGGAGGATTCAGAACAGGGAATTAAAAGACTGGGTGGTATCCTTGCTTGGCCAGGCTTCCCAAGTGCCTGGCAAGTCCGTTCAACCTCATGGACCTCAGTTTCCCCTCAATGACGCACACAGTTGACCTCTCCTGGTGCTTGGAGGGTTGTGCCGTCATGCAACACCACCATGACGGCAGCTGCACCAAATGAGGACCAAGAGCCTAGCAATGGAGGAGTGGTGGAGACAGTTAGAATTTTGCATGGTGGGGCTGAATGAGTCAGAACAACAACACAAGCCCAGAACCAACACAGCAGGGGAGAGGTCAGGGCTGATGTGTGTTGACAGAGCTGTCAGGAGCTAGCAATCTTTCTTCCCACAGGCTCAGCAAAGGCCAAAAAGCACTTCATCTCCATTTTGCTAAGTCTCATGGTAAAATATGGCAGAGTTTGAACAGACTGAGAACATGGCAGCATGGAGACTGCAGATAGAGGGAAGCCACAGCTCTTTGCTGGAAGGAAGCAGCTGCCCAGTGCTCTTTTCCTCCCCAACATGCAGAACATACTCACAGCCTCTGGAGTCCCGTGTACAGCTCCATGTCAACAGCATTCAACGTCTGCAAGTTCTTCCAGTTCTCTATGTGTCTGTGGAGAAGGAGGAAATGTTTAGCTGTGGCACAACCAGATGGTCACTCTGCTTGTGCAGGGGACAGCACACAGCAAGAACATGTCATGTCCTACCACCGAGCCCCACACATCTTTCCATGTCCCTTAAACCAAAGCCTTCTTGCAAAAGACCTGGGAATTGGACCTGCTCAGGCTTCAGCATCCACATCCTCAGACACATACAGCACACTGCCAAAACAAGCAGTTTTTCATGCTGCTTTTTATTCTGCTTTTCCAGTGCTTTGGGAAAGCCAGATAACATGGTTTTAACAACAGTTTCAAGTGTGGAATGTGCAACCAATCCATTAAACACCCTTGCCTAAGTCATCAACCTTCTCTGCACCTTGCCGTGCACATCAGTAAAACAAAGGTACGATTGAGACTGCTCATGCAAAAAGAGTGAATGCAAATGTAACCTCTCAACAAAAACTTGGGACCTAAATGGAAAAAAAATACAAAAAACATCATATCTTTAAAAAATCTTTTACTGGGGTGGACAAACAGGGTCCTGGAAGTGCCACTGGTAGGAGTGCATCAAACTTAGTTTGGAAATCGTGCCCTTATAAATTCCTCAGCTGCTCAGGGTGCTCTGGCAGGTATGTTATAGAGAACAAAACCAGAAATAGATCTGTCACAATGGGATCGTTATTCAGTAAATATTAGAGCTGGGTGAAGGTGACAGATAGACAGTCCCAGAGAATAGGGTCCCCTGTTATCGGCAGCACAGGAGCGATACTGGCAGCAGCATAGCCAGCTGGCTGCAGCCATGGACCTCTGCTAACAAGATGCAAAACCACATGATGGGGAAGGAGTTTGGTCCTCATCTCTCAGGCAGTCATTGGCCAGTTCAGCCTTTCTCCTAGATTAAACTCAAACATCCTCCCACCAGAAAGTACAAACATTTTCAAAAGGGTCTTTGCTGCAGAGCAGATGGAGGTGGTCCTCTCTCAAAGCAAACAGGGAGGGAAAAAACATCTGGCTGATCCCCTTAGACAATATGTGAAAGAAGCTCAACCTCCAAGTTTATGAACACGTACACCCAAGCTCACATCTGCCTTGATGCAATAGTTGGCTTTGGACTTGGCCCCAGAGAGGGGAAACGTTTCCAAGTGATGCAGGGTTGGGGTGACAGGCCAACACTGAGAACCATCCCATAATTCTGTGATTCTAAGCAAGAAGGTTGCACGTGGTAGTCCAGAGGCTAAGCCGAAGAGGGATCTTTGACCACTTCCAGAGCAGTCACAGGGGTCACATGTTTCTCCTCCAGCACTCTCTATGCCTCATGCTTACACAAGAATGGATGAATTAGTGTGACAAAAATATATGGACTTATTTGAGCTATCTCCCAAATACCATCCTGCTCAAGAAAGAAAAATACAAAGCCTGGACTAAACCTAAACATATTTCCCTGCTTACACCATCCAGATCCAAAAAAAGCAGAGACCCACAAGAGTCACCTCTGCTTTCCACATGTTCCATAATTGTCTGCATACCCTGAGGGGTTAGTGTAAGGACGCAGCATAAGCTCCCAACCAGCTGCCGCATGACAATGTAAGTTACGGTTCATCCTCAATGACCCGCTCATCAGCTTGGATCGCCTGCATCCCAGATAGAATGAGAAACAGGACATTATCACAGCCATTTTGTATTCCCTGCGAACACTTGCAGAACAAAACACAGACTGGGAGGCGTCAGTCAAGAGATCCAAAGGCTCGCCAAAACCCTGCCGAGAAAGGGTAGGGCTGCAAATTCAGGCCCTGGGCCACAAGACTGGGGGACTGAGCAAGGACAGAAATTCAAGTTGAAGATGTTTCCCACTTGCAGCTCCTACAACCCAAATGAGAGGGTCCTCCAAGAGAAAGAATGAACATGGGAAGCAGCAGGCATGGGATGGTACAGGTTTACCAGCAGGGCATGCTAAAGCTACAGCATCCAAGCAATGACCTTCGGGGAGGGATAGAGCAGCCCCAAGCCAGGAGCTATGGAGCAACCACAGCTGGGAAGGAGGCGGCGGCCAGATTGGCTCTTGTTTTATTGATTGTGTATGCTAAAAAAAGTCAAGGTTATTTTTGACCTGACACTCAAAGCCATGTGGGCAGCATTCTAGAAAAGGCAAAAAAAGACCCAAGCTTGTTCTCAGTGACACACACAGACATGACTTTCTAACAACTCAGTACTGGGGTACAGGGGTCTTGGGGGACCCCTCATGGTCAAGCCCTCTTCCCCCCCCCCCAAATTGACATTACACTAGACTGTAAATACAACTCCACAACTTGTGTTCCAGCCTCCCAGGCAAAGCCAATGAGCTTCCCAAGTCAGATATGCTTTGCTATGTTATTTAACACAGACATGCACACACACCCATAAAGGGAGAGACAAGAGAAACAACAGTGGAAATAAATACATATTCACACACTTATGTGTAGGGTAATCCTCAAATCCAGCAGCTACTTTACATAGAGTGCAACACAGGGAAATAGTGTCATCTTGAATAAGGAGCACAGATCAGCAAGGGACTTGAAGTCCTTTAAGCTACACAGACTTTTCCATTCTCAGGGACTCCCAGAAATGTCTCTTCCCCTTTTTTCTCTGATTTTTTCATCTTAGCAAGAGTTGCAACCTTGCTCCTAGAAGTAGCAAATCAGTCTTGGTTCACCCTGAAGATACACCAGGAAAATAATTTTCTTTGGTTTCCTATTGCTTTGGAAAGAACAGTGTAGCTTTATGCTGGCTGGGTTCACCTGAATCCACTTTAGAACAAAAGAGAAATGCATCTTTTTCTGAAAGCTCAAGGAGTCAAGCTGTGATTGCAAAATTGGCAGTGGTTGCACAGGAAAGCAACCCAATCAAGCAATGAAACTCCACCCCTAAAACTTAAGTCCCTCTTCATGTCCCTCAGTTTCTCAACTAGTCCCCCTCTTTTCCTTCCAGGGTTTTGCTGGAATTGGAATCCTCCCAATTGCTGCTGAAGACCGAGACCTTTCCTTCTCCTCTGCCTCGGTTCATTAACCTGGCAGGAACACGGGTGCTGGGTTCACGCCAAATACAGATGTGACAACTCTCAGCCCAGCCCTGGTCTCTGCAATCAGGCTTTGAGGTATAAATTACAGTCAGTGGGTTACTCCCTCCTCCCTGCAAACATCTCTGAACATATATAACTGTGGCATTCCTCAGTTATTACTAAGGTAAGCTGCTCTTCTGCAACATGCAATAGCTTCAAGACCAATACCATACTTCACAAATCCTGAGGTGCTCACCATCATCCACCTAGACTCTTTTCCAACTTCTAATCAAGACCATATGAAATGCATTGCTAACACAGATGAGATTGCTCACTTTTTTATTTTTCTAGAGGGGAAAGACGGATGGAAGGGAGTGGGTGTTTGTTTAAATGCTTCTTCCTCATACTTCTTGTCTATTCGGAGGGTCCTGTAGGTCCCAGGTCTCCTTGCACAGCAGAAGTGTCTTTGTAACACACCTTTTCCCCACCAATCAAAGTCTACCTTAGAAGTAGCTATGGCTTTGCCCTCCCAACTCGTACTGAAACACTGCACTGGAACTCCCCTGTGCTTCTCATTTCTTACCCACAAGCATTTTATATCCATTTTCTCTTGTGTCAAAACTGTCTTTGCTTAAGCAGCTCTTTTCCTTTCCCGGCATTTCCTCCTCCCTCTCTTTTACAAGCAAGAGCCAGACCCACCCAACTATCATTTATAAGTTACACAAGGCCAGCTCTTCTAAGGCAGCACATCTCTACCAAGCAGTGAAGTGCAAGGCAAATTGACTCAAGTGCCTTCAAGAGACACTAGCTCAAGTCCCAGAAGGGATGCAGATATATTGCTCAGGCAGAGTCCTGGCAGAGAGGTTATTTTGCTTCTGGCTTCAAACTCAGCACAACTGGTGCTCACGCTTGGTGACCTATGCAAGAAGGACCACTGTGACAGACACTGGAATAGAAAACAGTTCTTCGTTTTATTCATCAGTTTATTTAGATTCCTTTTTCTTGAATAGGGGTGACTAAGAATACAGAGCAGTCTCCAGGAGGTTGCACTTGTATCACAGCACAAGCAACTCCCCAGTTACACTGGAAGCGCTTTGTCTTGCAGCCTGAGATCACACTGGCCTTTCTCACAGCCCCAGTTGTGAAGTGTGAAGTCCTGTTTTCCAGCTACACAGCTCACAGACATCATGTTTCACTCCCGGAGCACTGTGTGAAACCAGTAAGGTGGCAGGTGTCTTTGCCCTTGCATCACACAGAGACAGATCAGCGATCTTGTTGACTGCACGGTCACCAAGGCAGCCTTTAGGTTTCAGCTGGTCTCCAGAAGTGCCAGAACCTTGCCCCGCTTGCTGGAAGGGGACCAGTAGCCACTGACCCTGTGGAAATGGCATTTTCTTTCATTCACAGGACACCATGCAAGGAGGCGCTTGACAACACAGGCTGGTGTCACCTTCTTGAGACCTCACAGCAAGCCTGCACGGCTCCATGTGCTCCTCTTCCAGCCCAGGGTCAATGCAGCAAGGGAAATGAGAATATCTACTGGGATTTAAACACAGCCAGGTTCATTTCATCCCACATGCATGAGGCAGAGGTGAAAAACAGCCTCTTATGGCAATTTACCAAGTGATTAGCTTGAGGCTACTTAATGTGTCTGGCCTTCCTTCACCCTCCTCATACAACAAGGATAATATTTATCTAATCTCTCTCAGCTTTTCAAGCATTGTGGTCAATAGCGAAAAAAGGCACTTGATAAGAGGCAAGTATTTATTATATAGCATGTGTACACTTGTGCTACCCAAATCTGTACCTTGCCCAGATTGGAGAGGAGTGACTTTTCGTCAGGGTGCCATCAAGCTCCATCCACTGCCGCAGCAGATGACACGTCACTGTTAGAGCCATGCAAGTGCCACCCCTCGCGTTTGGGTGCTGGGCAGTGAATAACCTGCACTCCAGCAAGCAGGCAGCACCCTGACACATGCAATTTTATTTATATATACATATATATATAGGGAAGGCAAGCAGAGCATTTGAATCCTCTCCCTTGTAAGGCAACAAGAAAATTGATTTGTCATCCAGGCATATTATACCTTGCAATCCTGACAGAAGCATTAGCTTACAATTACCTGGTATGTTTAGCATTATAAACAAAACTCCTGGCACGCCAGCTCCAGACCATGCAAATATGAATTTGATTGCAGGAGGAAAATAGAAGGAAGATGTCTCTGAAAACCCATGACCAAGTAAGACCTGCCTCCTCCAAGCAGAGGTGATGCAGACTTTGATGGGAAGCTCTGGAGGCAGGTCCCACATCCCCAGGACAAAGCACAGCCGTGGTGGGGACTTCTGGCTGCTTTTATCCATCCCTCACACAGGGCTGAGGAAGCCATAAAGGAACCAGCCATCTTTCACAGTATTATAAGGCACTTATCGCATACATTTAATAAGCGGAGGCACAAAGGACTTGATTCCCTCAATATGGAAGTTGTAAAAGTGAATTGGTAACTAAACATTAAAGGCAAGTGAAGCCGAATAGAGACTTACGAGGGCAATATTTCCCCCATTTAAAGAATGGGCTTCCCCTTCCCAAAAGCACATGGAAAAGTCACTCAGTAGCAGATAACTCTGCATCATTAAGGATAATTTGAGGTCAGTGAGAGAAGGGGGGGGGAGGCGCGAATAAATCCAGCTTTGTAGAAACAATTATGAGCATAACCCCACGGTGTAATTATGATTCGTCAAGGTAACGATCGTAAAGCACACCACTGCAAGACAGCTCCCCCTGCACTAGCAGATCTGCTGCTCTTGCTGAGGTCACCCAGGGATATGGGTGCTGCGGAGGATGCGAGGGGGGTGCACTATCCACATCCCATAGGTCCAGCCACATCCAACCCAACAATCCAAGGCAGGCCCTTCCAGAAAGGCCGGGCAAAGGAAAAAAATCCCAGTCTACCACTGGCTAGGGAGGATGTGGGAACAATACAGCCACCACAGCACGGTATCTCAACGGTCTCCCTGGAGAAATCCAGATGCTACACACAAGCAACTCACAAGGCACCCAGAGGGGACAACTTCCCTGCAGGATACCCTTGGAATGAGCCTAGACAAGCTTCCTGCTCACCCCAACATCACCTGCCAGGCTCCAGGCTGTCTAGGAGCAACTGCTAGGTACAGAAGAGCTGCTACAGCTGCACTAACAAGATTACCATATAAAGACACCCTACTGTGGAAGATACCCTGAGAAAGAGCTTTAAGCTCTGCTGAAACACATGGTTTACCCAGGCACTGCAATTAAGTGATGCTGCCTGGCACCCATAAGGATGCCAGGAGTATAGGAGCTTTACCTACAGGAGCAAGGGAAGGTGCCTGCATTTGAAAAAAGACAGCAGCACCATCACGACCAGGACATCACCCTTTGCTTTTGCCCCCCAAGGACATGAGCCCCTCTCAGACACAGGGTGCTACAGCACCCATGTTTGTGGATTCACTCATTTTCCTTCCACAATCTCCACAAGCTTCCAGCTCACCCCAGGGTAGCCACCACATCCCACACCATCTCTAGCTGGTGACTTATGAAGCAGAGAGCTTCCCTTCCAGGAACAATGTGTCAGGATTACTAAAGGACAGCAGGCTCCCTGGACCCAGCCTGGACAGATTGCTACAGCGCACAGAAAGCAGTATGTTCCTGTTAGCACACACTACATCCAAGGTATCTTGGTGCAGGAAGCGTTATTCCCAGTCACTCGCTTTCAGAAAGAAAGAAGTAAGTGCAAAGCAGGACAGCAAAACTGAAGAAGTGCTTTGAGCAGCAGGTGCAACTGCCATCGTAACCAATACCCTCCTCAATATCTCATCACTATCACTCAGCTAGTGCTGGGAAAAAGCAGCCCTGGGGTCCTGGGTAAGAACTAGGCGTCCAGAATCATCCCAGTGCTGAAGAAACCTCATTTATCAGAGCCGAGCAACAGTGCAAAAGTTTCAGGACGAAACTCCAAAGGGCTGCAGCATCTCCTGCAGGGCGAGCAGGGGTGGAGGGACAGTGCACCTGAATACCCCGTGTACAGGCTGGGCTACTGGCTCTGCACAAGCTCCCTGCCCACCGGCTCAGCATGTCCCAGCCGATGCAGGCTCTCTCCTCACCTCTCTGCTATTCATTGCCCATCACTACCTGACCCTTGCAGAGTCTCAGACACCATCAGAAGTCAGAGAGCACAAGATAGGATGAGCAGCTTTAATCCTGCAGACATGGACATAAATATAGAAATGCAGCCACTTTGGGGTGAAACATCAGCAGGAGCTCACACCCTGCTTGCAGCACCAGTAGTAGCTTGCTCCCCTTTTCCTCTGGGTGGCAGACTCAAAAATGATGGTATTTCCACAAAAGTGCATTTCTTTCTTTACGTTCCAACAGCAGAGCCTACAAAGCCAGTCCTCTGTGCCCAGAGAGGTGCTTCCCACCGTTAGAGGTGAATCTAGGGTGCGTGGAGCAGAGGGTCCTGCGCAGGACCACTAACATCAATCTGCTCATGCCCAATCACACCACATCTTAGAAAGAGCCACACAGCCAGCTGGGACCAGATGGTGGAAAAAACTCCCCTGGGAGTTTTACACCAAGCACAAACCCCAGGGTACGGCAGGACTCTTTGCTTTACGGGGTGCAGGAGACCGAAAGAGCTCCCCTTTTTAGGCAGCTCCCCAGGCACCTGCCATGCCAAAGGAAAGGATGCTTTCATCCATAGGATTTTATATGCAGCGAGAGCCAGCAATGTACAGCGTTTTGTGGTCTTTAAAGATCAAACAGCATTTTATAGAGGAAGCAGCACCCTGGTCAAAATCAGCTTCGCTAATCATATTCTGTCTTATTAAACCCACCCTGCAGCTTCAAACTGGAGGTCAGATTCCCTTACACTCCCATGTCCAAACAGGTCCAGGGCTTTTCAAAAATTAAAATATATATAATATAAATTCATATAGGCAGATAGAGCTGCCAAGCTCTGCTCCAAAGGCAGCTGTGCTTCTCTCCTGGAGAGCACAGTGCATACTCACATTAGCAAGACAAGGAGATGTACTAAAGGTACAGGATCACTAGAGTTCAGCTTGGCAGAAATAACTCTTGGTACAGAGTGGTGCCAAAGAACACGTGGTGGAAAAAGAGCTCCCCCCAAAAGGCACAGGGCTTTGGAGATGGGCAAGAAAATGTCCTGATAGACCATATTAGCTCAGCTAGGACCCAAAGAGGAACGCTGCCAGCCACATGCACACATTGTACTTCATGCTGTGCTTGAAGACAGGAAAATGGATGGAGGAGGAAAAGCAGAAAATAAAATCTCCCACGAACTAGCTGTTACTGTGACATACGGCATTGGGAACAATGATGCAGGAGTAAGAGTCCCACAAGAGCTGGGGATAAGGCTGCACGAGTGCTGTGGTGGGAGCGAGCTGTGGTTCTTAATCCGGACTTGCCGCCACGCACCCACGCAAACCCACAAGCACACTTTCTAAAACCACAGCCTTCATGGGAGTCAAAATTCAGGAGGTTTTTTTTTTTACATCCACGCCAGCTTCATCTCAAACCCTGTTTCAACATAGCTGCAGATTTTCAGGCAGATCTTTCCCACCGCTTCCATGTCGGGATCCCAAAAGCAGCATGGAAACCAGAGTTCAGAGCTGCAAACTGTGGGTGCCAAAGGGTCCCTCTGCTTCTGCAGTTATGGCTACATACTGGCCAAATCCAGCGCCCTCCCTCAGTCCCCCATTCCACACTTCATCCTCCTCCCCCGCAGCTCCACCACCCCCACAGCTCATCCCTTTTCCATCTTTCCCACACACCCCGAAAGCCGCTGCCCGAGCGAGGGGAGAGCCAATCTTTCTTGGACTCAGACCCCGCTCCCACAAAGCGTTTGTTTTCCCAAACGGCTCCCAAGAAGCCTGAACTTTGATCCTCCAGCATTTTGGCTCCTCAGATGTTTATGAAGCTCAAACAAGCGGGCAGCATTGCCCAGCTGGGCTGGCCACAGGCCAGGTTCCCAGCCACTCCACTTGGGACAGCCACAAGCAGAGAGGCTCTGACCTGCAATGAGACTTGCCAGGGTCCTCATTACCTTCACAGCACCTCAGGTCTGCCTGCCCAGCCCTCCAGCTGTTCCCCATAAAGCCAAAGGGCCTTGCAAACCCTCCATGGAGTTTATTTTGCTCTAATTGCCAACCCCATCCCAGACCCATATGCATGTTGTGAACAAATCACAGCCAGCTCTGCCCATCCTCTCCAGCAGTGATGGAGGGGCTCCTCCATCATCCACAAGAAGGGTCTGGTCCCCTTCTCCCCAGCCAGGATAAAAACCTCCCCCATTTTCCCCCCTGCCAAGCTTCTCCTACACACTGGTTTGCGCTTATTAGATGTGTAAAAGAAGAAGCACCACTCAGGAGAAGGGGATGCACACATTGAGGCATGGTGAGTTGGTACCTTAGACTTCCCTGGATAGCAGATATTTTGTGGGAAATCATCTGGGTCTGTAAAGAAAAAGCTAACCAGCATGCCTATAAACACAACGCAAGGAGGGAAGGAAAGAAAGGAGAGCAAGGAGGGAACAGACACTTTAAAAGCTCCTCTCCCAGTGCTCTACTTTGTTCATATAAACATGAAAAAAAAGTGCCTTGCAAAAATATTACAAGAGAAGACACTGACAGCCAGAGATGCTGCTTAACGGGGCCGCTGTGTTTGAGCTGCTCCAGCTAGGCAAACAGCAAATCTGGAGACATTTTCTATCTCGTATCGCAGCTCAGTCTGCCATTCCTCTAGATAAAGGCATAACTGAATTATGAAGAAGCCTCTGCTCCCCCAGCACCTCAACAGAGAGCAGTGCTCACAGTCAGGGCTTGTCAGTGCTCCAAAATCTGTCATCCCCAATGAGCCCCTGCCCTTTGCTGACCACGGGCACCTCCTTCACCAGGGCCAAATGTGGGCTGAAACCCTTGAGCTCATGCTATGCAAGCGCACTGGGCTGTGCTGATTGTTAATTTTGGTTTACACCAAGAGCAAGGCAGGAGCACACAACTTGAAGCACTGCAGCTTGGCCAACACATGGCAACCCATTAACTTAAGCACTGCCATCCCCACACTTTGTTCTCCTCACAGCATTTGAAGACCAGTCATCATCATCTGGGCTTGCGGGTTTGCATAGAGGTTCAAAACAGCCCATGCTTGCCCCTTTCTGCAGGCCAAGGCCACCTCCCATCATAGAAGACATGAGCATAGACATGATGAGGCCGGTAGCCTGGTACTCCTGAAAATGAGCCTCCTATTTCTGAACTTCCCCAGGAGGCTGGCATTAAACTGACAGGTATAAAATCACACAGGAGCACCTGAGGAATCCAAAGGTCCTGCTCAGCTGTAATTGCAGAGAGGCAACAAGTAAGAAAGCTGTGCTGCACCACCTAACAGCACCTACACTTCCACAGCTTGGGTTGAAGATGTGTCTAATGGGACATTTTCTGTTTGGGGACAGGGACCAATTTCAAACCCAGAAAGCAGATCATTAGACAAAGTCCTTCCATGGAGATTCTGTTGTTGTTGGATTTTTTTATTTATTTTTCTTTAAAAAAATGAATCACTCAAACTTTGTTTCTGCTCCTGGGCAGCTGGAGAGCTGGGAGGGTCCCAGCAGCAGCCCAACCTCAGAACAAACTACATGAGCCCAAGGGTTATCAGCAAAGCTCATTCTGCACAAAGAATACGGACATTGTCTACTGCCAGCCTTGGGCAGCCGTCCAGGGAACAGGCTGGCTCGCTCGCAGCCTGCAGCAGCTGGGACCCAGGACCTTGTGCCATGTGCCAGGCTGGGGCTTACTGGGGACGGCAGCTGGAGGGGGACAGCCCTCCTGCATGCCAGGTCCTTCCCCCTCTGAGAATATTGCAATGGCACAGAGAAGTGCTGCTGTTGTCCTCCCCTCCTCTTTTGCAGCAGGAGGGCTGGGACCAGGTATCACCAACCTACAAGGTTGATATCAATGCACAAACATGCCCTCACCCACAGTCTTCCCACACCAACCTTGCACCGACCTTCTAGGATGTCCACAAGCCACCTTTGGGCTTGTGAGGGAGTCACCAGACCTGCCCGAAGCCCCACCGGCAGCCTCCAACCCCAAGCCACCATCAAACCACAGATACCCCCAAGAACACTGGGTCAAGCCACTTTCCAGTCCCTCCTGCTGCAATGCTAAGGATGCAATGCTAATCTGAGGTTCAGCCTCTGGGACAGCATATACAGCGTCATTATGCCAAGCTTGTGCCCATCATTCTAAAAGCTTACTACCCTAGACACATGATTTATAGCCCTTCTAGCTGTTTCTTTGGCTACCAGCGAGGGCAGGAGGTAGAGAAGGAAGCAGATGAAGCCAGAGCAGAGCTCAGAGCCAAAGCAGCACTGGGATGCTCAAGGGCAGAAAATGCAGCTCTCTCCCTCAGGGCTCTGCTACCTGTGGGAAAGCAGGAACAGATGAACGGCATCCCCAACTCCCACCTGAGCTGACACAACCCCAGCACTGCTGGAATTGCCCTGCCAGCAACAAGCACAGCAATGCCACCAGCTTGGGAAATATCAAACAAAACTAGGTGCATCAGCAGCTGCAGCATCCTCCACGGCTTCCCCAAGAGCCACAGCACAAGCCACCTCCAGGAGGCAAGAACCCACACACTCCTGCCCCTTCCCCAGCCCCAAAACTCTAGCACAGCTGCCCCACAAGGGCATCCCAGCCCTCCCAACAGCACAATGCAAGCACCAGCTCTGCTTTCCATATTTTGGATGACAAGAGCATCAGGGCTGCCCAGCCATGAGATCCATACAAATACACCAAGCCAGGGAATATCTCCTGGGTGAGAGGCAATACACAATCCCCTGGAGTTCCCACACACTGACCAACAGCTTCTAGTCAAGACTGTTTTCAGCTGGGTTGTTTTTGGTTTTTTTCACATTTTTCCCATATCTCCCCTTTGAAAAAGCCTGTAGTTGCTATGGAAATAGTCTCATCAGTATGGGTGGAGTGTAGCAATACCAGCCAAAACTCTCTGTGCCTCCCAGTTGACACCAGTGCTTAGGAACAGGCAGCGCTGGAGGTTATCGCAAGCTGCACAGGGAATACCCTGAGCTTAAAGCAGCACTTGGCACCCACTGGTGAGACAAACCCATCTGGGAGTCAAGAGCAGGGACTTGCAATGCACCCAGGGATAAACTAGAGGAAAAAAAATAATAATCAAGTCATCCTCATGCTGACGATGGGATAAGAGGGTTATAAACAGCAAAAAGCCACAGTCTGTTCCAGTGATACCTTCACTGCATTCAGGTTGTGGCCACAGATAAGGGTAGGAACAGCATTTGGCTTTGATACTGGTCCTGCCACCACCAGTTCGATGTACCCCTCCCAGAAGGCTTCTGTACACCCACCTCCCTACCTCTGATACGAAGCTAACAAGCAAGCCAGGTGCAAACAGCAACTGTCAATTGCTGTGACAAAGTTGGAGAGCAGATTAAGAGTCTTTCCCATCTGGCAGAGACCTGCACTATTGCTACGTGCCCCAACGAACCCCATTTCGCCTCCTCCCATCCGAGACCCATGGCTGCAGAGCATTCACATTCTGCACCACGAGCTGATTCCTTGCTGAAAACATTAGCAGAGGCCTTGCAGGGAAAGGATATCTCCCTAGAGCTTGAAGCAAGATCTCCAGACACCTGAGGCCAGCCAGGTTGGACATACAACTTCTCCATGGGTCCAGACAGCAGGCCAGCCATGCTCAGAGCACACAGCAGTGCTGCTGCCATGCTGGCAGAGGTAGCGCATCTGTCATTAACCCTGGGTTTAGGGTATGTGCTAGGGATCCCCACCTCAATCACCCCACCTGGCTGTGAGACAGGGAGAATGTGATGGCTCTGCCAACAGCATGGACACCTCTTGCCTCTGGCCATGCTGGGGAGCTGTATTCAAGCTGCTGGTGTCCATCACCTTGCACCACCCACAGCCTGTGACAAAGAGCAGCTCCTCTAGCAAGGACAGCAGGAAGCTCTCCCAGCTGCAGGATGCAAACACAGGTCTCCACCACTACCGAGGGCTGTCCCCAGCCATTCCCAAATGGCAGTTTAAGCCTGATGCATCCTGGTGCCACAGCAATGAGCTTCTGAGCTGTGTGGTGGACAGTCACGTCACCAAATCCTTGTCAGCACTTATTGTCAACCACCACACATGATAATCCTTTCTCAGGATCACTGCACACTTGGCAATGAGCAGGTTACAGATGTTGCTGCAAACATTTTTTTCCTGGAGCAGGGATCTTCCTACATTGATGACACCAAGATTCACCAACCTCCCCCACCAGCCCTACACAAAGCCACTGGGACACAAGCCTAATTAAAGGTCTAAATAACAATTTGCACCATTGAACTGCAAGGTGGACATCTACCTTGGGAGTCATCCATATCTTTAGTCTCGCCAGATCCTGAATACTTTCTCAGAAGGGAAAAGAGAGAAGGATGGGCTTGAGCTGTTACTGAGCCATCCAGGCTTGATCAGAGATGCTGCAAACAGGAGTCTGCACTCCAGTAACCATCCCTTCCCATCCAGATTTAACAAATTCAAGACCTAAAGCACCAAGTAGTAGCCAAAATGCTTCCCACTCCCACCATTTCATCTCATACCCAGGGAACACACAGTCTCTTTTGCACCCTGCTGGCAGAAATCTCATTGCACCAGCCCACAACATTTTGCTCCACTGTTTTGGGGAGCTGTTTTTGAAAGAAGCTGGATGCAAAGCAAAGAGTCTCTATGCAAAAGCAACAGAGATGCCTGAACTGGCCCCACTCAGACTAGGGAGAGCAAACCCAGGTTCAAGATACTGATGACCATGGCAACCTTAGCGACAGAGCAGGGACCATCCTGCACCACAGAACACCAAAGCACAGGCCAAGAGAACAGCTTACCCCTCATCATACAGCACACCTTCCAGGATGCCTTAAAATGCAAAACTCTGAACGTTCATCTTTTCACCATTTGTACCCCAATCTGGGGATCCTCATTGAAAGCTCAGCAGTAAGGATGTTTTGGTGAGGTTGGGTCAACCCTGCGGGTGCTGCTATGATGTAGATGTTGCTACCAGGCAGCAGAGCAGCCTTTCTGGGCTGACTCCTGGGAAGGGCACTCAGATGGCTGCCTGGGTAGACCCTGGTGGGACCCCGAGATGCCCAGCAGAGAGCCACCAGCTGTGCCCAGTGCCTGCATAGCAGCACAGCACCTCAGATACAAACTCCCCACAGCCAACACAGCGAATAAGATTACAACAAATATAAACTAATGATACAGCTGTCAAGACAGATTAGACTGCACAGTATAAAAAATTGCAGGGCTGTTTAGTCACAACAATATAAGATTAACTTATCAATACAGCTTATGTGGCACTGGAGAGATATCAAATTGAATAAGTGAATCTTTTCTACACCTTGCACAAGGAGGGAGTCTCAGACCCAATGGGCACACAGGTCTGGATGCCAGTGAGGATCAGTTCCACAGGGATGGTTTCATAACAGCCCAGGAGAGTCTGCATCCTCATCCCAGGTTTGGGGACAGGCACACGTGCCACCCACACGCCCAAAGAGGTGCCCATCCTTCTGCACTACCAGGCTGGAGAGGGATGCTGCTAAATCAAGATATCCAGAAGCTGTTGCTGTAGGCAAGAACTTCCCAGCCTGCTTTCCCACAAGCTCCTCCAAGTCCAGCGTTGGAGAACTTGAGCTGTTGTCTCACCTTTAAGCTCTGTCCCAGTTACAGCGTGTGCATGTTTCGGCACACAGCAATCAGAGGCAGCCATCCACTGTGCTAACACATGCAAAAATATGCAGATCCACCTCCACCCTTTGGGGGCTAAGCCCCAGCAGACACAAGCAAGCTCGCAGACCTGAGAACATCTCTCAAAGGGTGTCCAAAAAGCAAGAATCCAACCATGAGGTCCCTGGGAGAGGCTTCTCTATTCATTCCACACCTTCTGCCCAAAGACTACAACATGCCCGGCGGGCCCATATCATTTCAGATCTCTCATATGTTGCCATCTGTGGGTTAAAAATGTGCAAGTAAATAAATAGCTACAGCGATAATGAGCCATGGTTTCGATCTGTGAAGGTGAGAGCACAGCGGCAGCCGCCGATATGAAGGAAGCGCCCGTTTCTATAAATATTGAAATCCGGTAATTATCATCATTAGAACTAGTTGTGATTTAGCCATAGCTCAATCCCAACAAGTAAGAATGGCATTTATGTGCCACAATTAGAACAGCTAAAAATACCTTCCAAACCTTGCCTGGTTCAGCCCTGTCCCACCGACCCCCAGCAGGCTCAGCCTCGAGCAGAGAGCAATGCAAAAGGGGGAAGGAGGGAGGGCACACAGATCATGGCAGGGTTGAAGAAGCCTTGTGCTCCCTCAGAAAAATCAGAATACCAACACAAGGCCACTCCAACTTGCAGGAGCCCTTCCCAGCTCAGCTTTCCACCTAACTGTGGTTCAGCCCAGCTAACTCCTGCTCCACCACACCAACTCAATGGTACAAGGTGGTTGCTCCCTGTGCAAAGCCACATCTCCTCTTACAAGCTGCCTTTCCTGCACTGAAAGTTTCTTTGCATTGTATCAAAAAGCACAGAATAGCTTTGAAAGGCAAGTGGAAAGGTCTGGCTCCACCAAGCCATCACACTCATAGCAGGGGTGATGGCACTCATAGCACCCACCCGATCAGAAAGAGCCATCGCTAACGGACACACACATTTCTGCACCTCATGGAAACATTACAGCTACACAAAGAGCCTCTCTCAGCATCTCCTTCACGTCCCAAACAAGTGCTAAAGCACTCCAAGAGTTCAGCCAGCCAGACAACTTTCATGGATGAACTTGCTAAAAGACCTCATCCTTCCTGACCTCTACAGACAGGGACTAATCCCTCGCATAAAATCCTATGAGGGGCATCAAGTTATCTTGTCCTACCTCTGCAAGATGACCAAGGTGCCATCACCTTTCCACAGGCCCTTTAAACATGCAGGGACTCAGCCATTCCCCCTTGAGGACACCTCTACACAGCAGTGGTTTCCCAGCCTTTTCCCTGATGATAAATAAATGCCTGGGGGCTGCAGGCAGATATTGCAGGAGGCAGCACCTCAAGGCAGCTACAACCACCTCATGGCTTCCCACCCAAGCCCACGACCCAGGAGAAACCCCCATCCACTGACCCAAATTGCCCAGGGTCACTTCCTAGTGCTTACTTCGAGACTCAGGATTCTCCCTGAGGAAACGTGCCCAGCTACCCCCCAGTCAAGGATGTTCTTTCTGACAGTCACACCAAATATTTTCCCCTGCTTATTCGATAATATCTGGAAAGGGCCGTGAAATGGGCAGCTTAGCAATTCTCTGCTGTGCGGGGGCGAAGGCACCGAGGTGCTCGCTGCCAGGTCCCAACAACAGCCCAAATATTCATATTGGCCTCACGGGCCACCACCTGCTCCCTCCACAAAATGCTTCCAGCCCTGAGACTTTCTCAGCCTCCACCTCCCTCCAAGGGTAATCTGACCTCTTCGAAGGCTTTAGTCCTCCCCTTGCTTGCCTCCAAACTCTCTCCAGTTTGTCAATATTCCTGTAATATGGTGCCTCAAACTGAGGCCATGTTCTTGGGGTTTTATTATTATTTTGAGGTGCTTCTGTCCTTTTTGGCTTTTTTTTTTTTTTAATAAGAAAAGCCAGTTCACAGCCCTACTCCCACAGCTCCCCCTCTCCCCAAACACAGACCATCACTATTTGCTTAGGGCCTTAAGCCAGTTTTCAGTCCATTTGGCAGCGTCATATCCAAGGCAAACTGAACTAATTTTAAGAGTAAGATTTGGCGAGACACTATATCAAATGCTTTGCTAAATCCAAATATATTAGGATTTCCACGTTCTGCTCAGCCACTAATTTTGCGATTCCATCAAAAAGAAAAAGCAATCAGGTTTGTCTGGCAAGATTTATTCTTTCTAAATCCCTGCTGTTATTGCTCATGCTTTCCTTATCCTCTAGTGCTTCACTTTCTTAATACTGCAGGACTGGAAGGGTTTGCTGGAAATTTATTTTTGCTATTTATATGGATTTTGAAAAATCTGTCTCTGCTCTCTTCCGCTGCCCCCTGCCTTCCCCACTGCTGTTAGCATCCCTGTGCTGCCACCATACACATCTCCTCCCCAAGTCAGAGCACAGCAGTATCTTAAGCCCAGTGTAAATACACAGCTGGCCTCAGACACAAGATACAGAAGAAAATTTAATCCAAAAAAAAAAAAAAAAAAAGAGAGAAAAAAAATGTTGTTTGGCTGCAGGAAAAAGGTCTGAAGGAGACAACCAGCTGGTCAAGCCCAGGTCCATTGCAGAGCACCACCAGCAGTGTGAGCAGTCAATATTAATGCCCAGATCAGCCATCCCCAGATTATTACCTCACTTTTCTTGCAAGTCTTCTAGCGACCACCTTCCAGGCAGAGCTAAGCCACAGATGACACCAGCTGACACCTTTCCAGACGACATGGTGAGTCAGGGCCAGCACATCTATAAACCAAACCCCAAACCACTATGGTGGTTAAGGAGCTCCTCCAGGCCTGGGGTCCACAGAGAGATGTCGGGAAGCGCTGTACTCCCCTGCCTTAGGCTGGTACCTGGCACCCCAGTTTCCCCATTCACACCTTGGGCATTTGGGACACCCAGAAAGCCACATTACAAGGAGCTCAGATCTCCTGCAGCATTTTCCTCCATGGGGAGTAAAGCAGAAGTATCTAAACCCAATGTGCACGCAGCAGCTTTGCAGACAAAACCATCCCAAAACACTCCAGTGACTCCATCCTGGTTCTGACTGTGCACCTCCTGCTGTGGGTTCCACTGACCTCTGTGGGAGTGGGGCAGAGCTGCTCCTGGGTTTCAGAGTAATGCTCACTCCTGCTCACTAGGAAGGAAAAACCAACTCTCTCTGAGCATAATCCATTTTTGCTCACTCAGTCCATAGAATATAGCGAGGTGAAGTATTTTGCACAGACAACACAGCTCATGGCAACTGAACTGGTGCGTCCAGGCTTAGATTCCTACATCTCCCTTGGGTCAGGTCTCTGCCAAACCCCTTCCCTCAGCTTCTAAATGCTGTCCCAGCATCATCATAAGGAGAAAAACACAGCATGGTGATCCCAGCAGCTCAGGGCTCAGAAACAGGGCACCAGCATCTGACAGAAGCTCAGGTGATGGTTCTCCGTTACCACAAGGGACCTCTGCTGCCACAGCTCCTTCAGTGCTTGCTGAAGGCAGCTCAGAGAAGGGCACAGAGAAGCTAGGCTATGGCATGACCCTGAGCACTCAAGGGATAAACGGAGATTTTCTCTGCTTTAGCTATTTTTACATCTCAGAAACATGTCCCCGTGGGAGCAGCCCTTTCCAGGAGCCCTCCTGAGGGCTGGGATGCACCCAGCTGGCTGCAGTCCAGGGGCTGAAGATGACAGCCCAGCCCTGTCCTGCTTCCAGCACAAGGATGACCTTCCCTGCAGGCAGCCAGGCAGAACATCCTCCACCGGCTCTTGCTGGCAAGCAAGTCCCAGGGGAGCTGTCGGGAAAGATTAACCCACCCCAGGGCAGCTGCCCTCCATCACCCATCACTGCATCCTCTCCCCCTACATCCCTCTCAGTCTCACTGGGCCTCGGGATTTACAGCACAGACAGAGCAAGGGGGCTGGCAGCAGAGAACTGATGGGGACAGAGGATTTAGTGGGAAGGGCCAGTTCCTGGGGAGGTGGAGCGAGGCAGAGGGTGATTTTTATGGGGTCAGCAGCAATTTACACAGCAGGTACCACCGAGGCGACAAAGATTTACACAGGGACCGAGGAGAAGAAGTTTTTATGGGTGTTTATTAGTAAATGAGTGTCTCCTCCCCATGACTGCTGTGACCCAGGGATGAGCAGATGGATTTGCAGCAAGCCACCCCCTTGCTCTGGAGGTCAGGGACAGACCAGCATCAGGGACCCTCCCTGTCCCAGAGTGGCTGCAGCTGGCTTCTGCTTGACTCAGGGTCATTTCAGTGTGCCCCTGCCCTGCCACCACCCTGAGGCAGAACTCCAAGGCCAGGCTCAGTGGTCAGTTCCTTCAGGGAGGCTAGAAACAGCAGATCCTCAGACATCTCCTCCTCAGGCTGGAGGCCATTCCTCCTGGCAAGCCCCACAGCCCCTCCCTGTCAGGGTCTGATCCAGCCCATCTGCTGGCAAGGAGGCAGCGTTTCTCCTGCTGCCAAGGCTCCTCGCCACTGCTGGGATGGGGCTGCCAGGCTGGCGACAGGCAGGGGTCACGGTCTGCCGTCCCTCCATCCTGCAGTGGGGCAGATGAGCCAGCTCTAGGGCCACCAGCAGACCTACACACAAGTCACAACATCCAGTCTCCTGTCCCATTTCCAGCTGCTTCTGGCACCCATCAGGAGCCAGAGACTGGGGTCAGCAACACTGAGCACTTTGATTTGGACAAGCAGGTCCTTCCCCCCTCCCACCACATCATCTTCCCACTCCTGAACTGCAGCATGGCTGGTGGGGGACGTGAATCTCAAGCACAGGGTGTAAATGCTAGGGGTGACAGCATGTTTGGGTCCCCATCTGTCACAAACCTCCCAGTCCAGGCTCAAACTAGCAGCATTCCTGAGATGGCAAGTGGGAGGCTGGGCATGGAGACAGGCAGGACCCTGCTCACACTGCCAGGGGTTAACCTCAGGGGTTGCACATGAAGTCAAAGAAGCAAAGAAATATCTACGAAAAGTTGTCCCGGTGCTAAGGCTCTGCTTGCCACTTAGCCATGTTGTGACATCCTCCCACTGGGACACACCACACTGCACAGGGCACTCAGGAAAGCATGACAGGCACCCCTCGATGATACGCCAACTCATGTCTTATGTGGCTCTTCATTACTCCCCCAAAAAACACCAGGTCTGTTTTGTAACACAAAAGGTGGAGAGGTTGGTCCTAGGAGAACCCAAGAGGAAACTCACGCAGACATTTCACTTCAGCCTCACTGTCCAGACACACCATTTTGTACCAGTTACCTGGAGACCACATGTTTAACAAGTGCAAGCCATGCAGGAGACACCAAATTTCTCACAACACTGGGTTGCTCAGCACAAGGATACAATAGGACCAGGTGCCACTAGCAGGGGAAGGGCTCCAAGCATTGACCGCAGACACCCACAAAAGCATTGAGACCTGCCTGGCCCCAACACGGCATAAACACGATGAAAATAAACTCATCAGCAGCCTGCACAAGGCAAGAGAAGTTTCTCTTTCAGCCTGGAGAGAGAGCCGCTTTGCAGCACGCATGGTTTACAAGTCTCACTGAGCAATATCCCAACACGTAAGAGCCCAGGTAAGGTCCCATCACTTGCAGGTGATGGCTTGCTCCCAGCACAGCCCAACTGATCTCACACCTCCTCAGGGGTATCTCTCCAGCAGAGAAACACAGACACACACCAACACCAGAGCAGCATCTCAAGCAAGCTGGCTCTCGTCTCCATGTAAAACTTCCAGAGAAAGGCATGATAGCATCATCCAACCCTCATAACAACAAAAACCTGTAACATCTTCACCCAAACCACAAGCAGCAGCAACACCATTGCCCTCACTCCTCTATCTCAAAGTTTGACTAAAGCTCAGGAGTATCTTTGCTTTTATAAATCTCTGCCTTTTAATGATGGCTTCAAGGCTCAGAGAAAAAAAGGCCCATTAAACTCACTGAATAAGTTAATGGGGCAGAGAGAATCCATTTCAAAGCCACCCCAGGCTATTTTCCTCTGGAGCTAAAGCCTGAATAAGCAAAAAGGAAAAATTAAAACTGTACAGTGCTTTGCCAATAAATAACCCCCAGTGTAATCCTCTACAAGGCAGACCTCCATTTGCAGAGATAATAGGATGCAGATCAGTTGCAAACCACCTCCCCTTGTAGGGACCACCACCTTTTGATCACACCTAGCTGTGCCATGGCAGGAACCTCTATCTCCTGCCTGTCTCCTTCCACCTACCTGGGCAGGAGGGCGGTGGCACATCCTGCAGGGAGTTGCCTAAATACAGCATCTGGCTCTACAATTCCCCAACACTCACACTCTGAGCACACATCCCTGCTTCTCTGCCTCCTTTTTCCAAGTCCTCCTGCCTTTTCATGCCCTGTCACCAACAGTTCTGTGGGTCCATCCCTCACCCATCAACCAGAGCCCACACAGAGCGGCTCCTCCCCAAACACTTAAAAGACAAGCACATTTCCCAGAGAGAGGGAGAAAAGAATTAAATCCCTGTTTGTAAATGTTGATCCCACTAGACGCAGTTTGTTTACTATTTAATATTTAAAGATGCTAATTAAGTCCCTGAATAAATAAATCTATGTTACCCATGCCTTTTGGAAAGCAGGGATCCTTCTGCCAGGGCCAGGGCAGCCCGGAGCACACTGGGTGCTGGACAGCCAACCCAGGGCTGGGAACAAGACTGGGGAAAAGCCTGAGGATCCCACCACCATCCCTCCTGGTAGGGACAGCCTATCTGCAACATGAAGGAAAAACAGGCATAGCTCAGGCTGGGAACATCCAGGACTTTGGCCATTAAGACCCCAAGGAGAATGTGGGCAGGGCAAGGCACAGAGAGGATTTTCAGGCAGGGTTGCCCAAAGTGATGCCTCTTGGCCCCAAGATGGGATCTCAGCTACAACCGAAGAGCCAAAGACTTGGGCTCCCAAGGATCGGAGTACCAACCCACAAAGCGCTGGGGGGGCAAGCACCAACACACCATCACCAAAGCCCATCACCAAGAAGGCAGCCAGGGCAGCTCCATAAACCTCCCCCAATACCCCCAGCTGTCCCCCTGCCCAGGGGCAGGGCAGGTTCCCCAACACAGCTTCCTACCTGAAAGCATCCCAGCTTCGCCTCCTCTTCCTAAAGCCACTGCTGCAACATCTTGCAAGGAACACTGCAATCACCTGCTTCCTCACCCACAAACCCTAACCTGCCTCAATGCCTGCACCTCAGCTCTCCCACCTGATTCCTCTTCAGTCTCATTAGGCTCTGCTCCTCCCAAATTTATTCCAGCTGCACCATGCACCTTGTCATTAACCCCTCAGGTGCCAGGCCCCACAGAGCTCATTATGAAGACTCACTCCCCACCCAGCCACTGTGACCATGCACCACATCGGAGCCCTCTGTGGCAATGTGCTCTCCCTGGTTTTCCCCCTTCTTCCCCCTTCCAACTTCCTGCTCAGGCTACGGTCATCAGGGCCATCACAACGTAAATTGTGATAAGTTGCACCTGGACATTAGGGAGTGGCTGGCAACACAACCAAAACACATTTAGACTTAAGGATTAGATCCAGCCACACCTAGACTCCTCTCTGAGAAGGAGTTCTGAAAGCAAGGGGATCCTTTCTGAACCTTGTGTCTCAACGCGAGTGTCTCCCTTGTCTGACCCTTTTCTCTATGCAGTAAATAATCGAGCATACCTTGCCATTGAATCTCATAAAACATTGTCACATTTACTACTAATTTTGTTAAATCTCTGTTTCACCTTAATATTTCACTACTTCTCTCTTACAAATGAAGTTAATCACTCCACCCACAACACCCCGAGCTTGGGGTTTGCTCCCAAGGACGCCCTCCAGCATCTGCCATGAACTGAGGGGCACAACACTTGCCCAGGGAGCAGCAGGCTGCTGCCCTGACGCTGACCCAGCTCATTGCTATTCTGCCTTCTCCAAAGCAGAGCCTGGCAGTACATATATGTGATAGCCCATGGGAGGCTCAAACTAGGAAACAGTTCCCAGTAACACTCAGCTTCTCTGAGCTGACACAAGGGGAGACCCCGGGGGACAAGGATGCTCTCCACAGGCTGGGGAGCCAGGAATACACAGCATCCTTGACCATGTGTCCTACTGAACTTTGCTTGCTCCCCAGGCTGCTTGGAGGCAGCCACCAAGTGACTCGATGGTTTTCAGCTCACACTTTTCCCGAGATAGACTTTGGCTGGGAGAGCACAGGCAAGGCAGGAGACAGCCAAAACCAGCACTCAGATCACTGCCCCAGGAGCACTCAGCCACGTCCTGCAGGTAACACGTTTGAAGGACAAGAGAGATCTTTCCAGCCACACAAGTCACAGAGCACTCCAGAGGCAATCCCATCTGTACCGGGATGGACACAAGGGATGCCCAAGCTGGTCTTGCCTATCCAGGCTAGAACAGGCAGGGGGGCAGCTGTGGCCCAGGACAAGGGCAGGCAACCCAAGGGAGCATTTGCACAGCTGGATCACAGACCAGAGAGCCAGGACTCCTGGTTCCCAGCCCAGGTCACTGCACATTTCCATGGAGAGCATGGGATGAGGCCAGAAGAGCAGAAGGAAGGTCAGCAGCTGGAGGCACCCGGGTTCTCCCCCTTGTGGTTTCATGTCCTGGCAGTGTTGGGAGTTAGAGCCTGGCATTGCTGCAGCTCAGCTGAGCACTCACGTTCCTAATTTATCCTGGCAAAACCCTGAGCACACAGGGTCCTCAGCAGAACTCAGATTCCCAGCATCTGTTTGAGCATTTCCACATTAATATTTCCTAGGGGGAACCGCCTGGGGAGAGCTAGTTAAGGGACAGACTTGCACAACCAAGGAGGATAGGGACTTCACCATGCTCACATCTGCTGCTATCCACTTCTCAGTCCCCCAGGGACAACATGGGGCAGCCCACAAAGGCACCAGTGCCCTGTGTCCTCCCCAGCATAGAGCCATAGGAGGGGTGCAGGGAAGGGGCTGCATGGGGGATGGCACCTGGTCTCATTATGTCCCTGCATCCTTCCCTGGAGACCTGGCATCCCAAAGCCATTCAGTTGTTACTGCCACAAGCATCAAGGTCAAGGAGAAGCACCCCAAGCCACCCATCTGCACCACCACACCACACTCCCTTGGGAATCTTTCCCAGTCTCTCTGCCCCAGTGCTAGGACTTCTATTTTTTAATTAAAAGAGCAGTTTTCTTTTCCATTTGGACAGACCAAAGCTGGGAGAAGAAGGTGGGGGTGCCAGCACATGCTGGAGGGGGATCCAGGCCAGACATGGTCACTAACAGGCTCCATTACCTCCTGCACCAGAGCACTGGGTGGCAGCTGGAGGAAAGCTGGCTGCACACATGGTTCTGGCTTCTCCTTTGGCTCTTCAGCTGCTACATCACATAAAACCAAGCTAAAAATACAGCACATATTTTCCTTGTGCTACTCTTCCAGGCAAGCAGGGGTTAGGTCTCACACGGGGGGGGACAGGGCAGGACTCCCAGCCCTATGGGGTCTGGAAACAAGGTGGTGCATAGAAGATGGAGATGCACAGGCTATATGCAGAATAGGTGGTGGAGGAGCCCTGCTAGTGCCAGAGCTGGGTACTGACTCAAGTACAGCCTTCCAAGGAGAATCCAGAGAGATTTTAATCTTGTCTTGAAATGAAGTGAAGCCCAGGCCAGGAGGTTTAACCCATGTCCATCACCCACATCCCAACACACATCCCACCCAAACATCACCCCTGACATGATGCTAGGGACCCATTTGCTGTTGCATTGCGGGACCACTGGGTGTCACAGCCCTTCCACCATGCTGGCAGCACATGGCAATAGCCAGCAGGGAAACAACTAGCCCATCTTGGGCCCAGCTGCCAGGGAGAATGAGATATCCCTCAGGAGCTGCACATGGACGATGCTGCAAGGTCAAAACTGGCTTCTTACCATGGCTAGCACTTTCCCCAGCTCACAACAGGCTCTTCTCAGTCTTTCCACCTTGGGAAAGGGCATGTGGCCTCTTTAGCCATCCAACCTCTATCTGATCCCTGCAGCCATGGGTCAATCAAAGAAGCAAAGAGCATCGAAGGCACCCTGGAAGCATCCAAAAACAGCTCTCAGCCTGTGTCCTCTGGCATCTAAACACAGGATTTCTCCCAGGGCATGTTGAATACAACACAACAGATACAACAGCCTTGTTTGTCCCCCATCCATGAGGAGGGGCTCAGGACCTCTCCTCCTTAAACCCAGTTCAGCACTAGACTGAAAGGTCTCCATCCCCACCCTGCTGCTTGCACACCAGTTACATTGCTGCTCCGTGCCTCAGTTTCCCCATCAGTAAAATGGGCAGAGCTGTTAGGGGCTTACTTGCAGATCACACACAGCCAGAAGCTAGTCACAAACAGCAGCGCACCACTCCAATCAGGCCAACTCCAATCATTCCTCTTCCCAGCATGTCAAACAGTCCAGAAACACCTCCCCACAGCACCCGCTTTGGTTGGGTTCAACATCTTCCAAAAAGCTGTAAGTCACCTCAATTCCCAGACAGGCTGGGGCTGTATGGAGGCACCATTGTAAGAGCTATCAGTACATGGCGGGGCATCGATCGCATCCTCCTGCAGCAGCACAAAGGGGAAAACCTTGACCCAGCTACCATCCAGACCCCAGGGGAGCCTGCGACACAGCAGTGTGCCCATCAGGGGTCACTACACCCAAGTGGGGAACGGGTGGGAGCCCAGGAGGGCTAGGGCAGCACGGACACCCCCCAGAGCAAAGCCTCCTCTCCCGCACTCATCCATCAGCGTGACAGCGAGCAGGTTTGACCCCTGCGCCCCTGCATTCCTCGGTGCCACCGTCCCGCACCGCATTGTGGCTCTGTCCCCGTCCCCGCCGCCGGGCTGTCTCACGCTGCCGCTTGCCCTCTAGCGGCACAGCCGCTCCCAAACGCGGGGAAGAGAGGAGAGGAGAGGATTTAGCAGGACTGATGATGCCCAGGGATGAAGCAGAGCATGCCCCGGGATGAGCCGGGCTCCAGCTGTTCCCAGGAGGGGCAATAGCGCAGAGGCTGGGTTGGGACCGGGGGTTATGGCACATCCACAAGCAACCTCTGTCCGGAGAAACCTCATGATGTTTGGAGATGAACACCGAGACTAGCCCAGTGCAGGTGTGGAGCCCTGTGCTTTGTCCTGGAGGTCCCTGGAGCATCGTGTGGGGCAACCGGGGCTACTGCTCCCCATCTTTTCATGTGGGGCACAAAGTGCCTGCAGTATCCAACCTCCATATGTAAACTGCAGCCTCGGAACAAGAGGACACCCTGCTGCACCGTTTGCTGGGCACCCCTTGGTGCAGAGAGGAAAAAGAGAGAATTCGGGGGAGACCAGAGCCTGTACACTGGTGGCAAACACCTGCTTAGAAAGCATCTACACAACCTGCCAAAACCCCCTTGCTGCAGGAAACCCAAAGCTCAAAATTACTGCTATTGCACAGTGCCTGGTAAATAATAGAGTTACAAGCATTATTAATACTCATTTCTGGAAGCCTGGCAGGGGTTGGTTCACTCCCTGCTAGACTGAAGCCTCCCCAGGGATGCACCAAATCAAACCATAAACTAACTCACGGGTAACACCTAGCATGGCCACTGCACTGATCAGGACAAGCCAGCGTGCTGGGGCAGCACTGGGCAGCATCACTAAGCACAACCCACCTGCAGGGCTACCCAAGGGTGACCCTGTAGGACACCTCATCACTTGTTCGGGCATTCACAGAAGGGCACCGGCATTGCTGAATCATCACAGGTCTTTGGGAGACCACAAGCAGCCTCATGAAGGTGTCACCCCCACAGGGGTGAGCTGATGGGGTAGAGCAGACCCAGACAGCTTTCCCTAACTGAGCTCTACAAAAGCCCCTAGCCAGGGGCAGTAGACTTCTAAACCTCCAAGGGCAACAAGGCAGGTACTTTTGCAGTCTCTTCCCCTCCATCTCTACTTGTCCTCTCCATGAAACACCTGTCCTAGACCTGAAGCATCCCCATCTCTCCTCTCCAAGCCCAGGGAGACAAGTGAGCAGAGCTGACCTAAACCTCCCTAAACCCTGCAGGAGATGAGAGCTGGGGGAACATCCCATGCACCCTGAAACAATCCAGGTCACCAGCTCCTCAGACCCTGTTCAGCTCAGAAAAACCCTGGGAAGTCCTGGCTGGCACCAAAACTCTCTCCTCCCCAGAGAAATAGCTAGTATTTATATCTGGTATAAATCCTCTGGAGAAATACTTGGTATATTAATATCTGGCCATCAGCAGAGTCAAGCAATGCAGACATGGCTGGGGAATACCTGGAGACCCCAGTGGGCTCAGGCATCAGAGGCAAGAGACATTAGCAGACTCTGGCATAGGAAGGCAGGTGACTCAATCCAGCAGGAATCCAGAGTCCCAGACAAACCAGGGCTGTAACCCTCAGGTGCCTGATGGCTTCTGCTCACTGTTAGCTCAACCACCACTGGGAGATCAGAGCTGAGACTTGGCCCTGATAGCCAGCTCCTTCAAAAAACACCTTTTATAGTGTACCTATCCCAGATCCTTTCACTCTGCCCCTACAAGTCCTCTGGAGGGCTGCAAAATAACCAGAGGTCCCAGACTTCTTTTGTGCCAGGGAAGTGCTTCCCTCCAGGACTGGTCAGCAAGCAGGGAGAAAGGCCATAAGAGTAAGGAAAAGAGCCAGCCCAGAGGATACACCCAGCCCTGGGTACCCCTAGGACAAGTTTAGCTACCTGAGGGACCAGGCAGCATCCACCATGGATCTGATCCCCTGCTAACGCAAGGTGGATGACACAGGGATAGTCAGGACCAGAGCAATTCCAGATTAAGGCAACTCTAAGAGCTTCAAGACCACATCTCAGTCCATCTCTTTGTCCTAGACATCACTGTCTCATGCTGCATTCACTTCACCCATCCTAACATCCTTCAAGACACCTGCTCCACATAAATAAGAGCCCTGCTAAACAAAGCTGGATTAAATAAGGGACCTTTCAAATGGTCTCCATAGCAAAGTCCCTGGGACCAGGAGATGGGAGGAATGGCACAACAGGAGACTTTGGGAATGCAGAGCCCTTAGTCTCTGGAGAGCAGCAGTACTGGGCACGCTGTGGCTGCTTCAGAGGGGAGAAAAGTTTGTGCCCTGTAGTCAGAACCAGAGCAAGCACCAACTTGAGCATCACAGGAGCCCCTTTCATGGCTGTTTGGGTCACCAAAACAAGTTCTGCTCCCTCCAGGAAGATGTCTTGCCTTTTCTTTCTTCCCTCCTTCCAAGATGCGGGCACATTTGGGCATCACCCGTGCCTTGCTTCTCCCAGCATCGGCAGGGAAGGGGTGCTGCTGTTCCATGGCACCCCCTCACTCTTCCCCAATACCACGTGCTCCCAGCTCCCGCGCAGCGAGTGGGGGCTGCGCTGCCGCTCGCCCCCCACGGCACCCGGCTCTGACGTGGTTCTGCCACCCCCGGACAGGCCCACAGAACAGAGCGGATGCTGCTGTGGGCTGGTGGGACAGCCCAGCAGGAAAGGATGAGAGGTTCTTCTTGTCCATGGGAGGGAAAGATGCCTCCCCCTGGACCTGTGAAACCCTAAAATCTGCGTCCCGTGGTACTCCATGATGACCCACGTCATCTTGAGTTGCTCTGAATTCATCTCACCTGAATGAAGGCAGGAACACACTGCAAAAATAAACCCTGCAAACCCACCCATTGGGGTATTCTATCACATTCTCCCCTGGTGAGGTTGGCTAAGGGAGTAGTAAGGCTTTAAATACCCAGGACTTCTCTCTACCTCAAGGGAGCCCAGGGGTGACAAACGCAGGCCACCGCCGCATGCCTGGCAGCATCTCTGCAGTGCCATAGCAACAGCTGAGAAGTAGGGAGGCCCAGATGGCAAACTCCTCCGTCCGTCCTTCCCCACGCGCCGTGCCGGCAAACACAGGCACTGCCCACGCTGCCAGAAGGGTAACTCCCTGGCCCACCCCCAGCACGCAATGCCTGCCGTCACCCTGACACACAGTGGCACAGGCAAACCCGGCCACCCCACATGCCTGCCAGACCCCCACGATGCCATGGATGGGGACCCAATGTGGCAAACGCCCCAGCTGCTCAGGGCAGAAGGGGTTTTGTGCCACAGGACACCCAGGATTGAAGTTCTCCCTGCGCTCCGGTCTTTTTAAGGGAGGTCTTGCAAAGGATGGAGTCCCACACTGCTGGGTTGGGGAAGCTTGAGCATCCCCACAAGTCACACCTGGCTGGGGACAGAGCAAAGGCCACCCAGCTGCACAAGAAGCAGCATGAACATACCCTGTCCCCATGGTCATCCTTTCCCAGAACAAGGAAGGGGAAGTCTAGCAGCACGACTCCAAACAGGACCCATCTCAGCTGGGGTCCAAGCTGGCCCCTCAGCTAGACAGGACCATTGGCAGCTCTTGCAGGGATCTCTGTGTGTAGAGCCACGTCCCCAGGGGTGAGATCTGAAATTAGACACATTTGTGGGCAGGCTGGGAAAGGATAGAGGGACAGCAGCCAACCCAACTCCTCCTCCATCTCAGAGTAAAAGCCTCCTGCCCTTTCCCTGTTTTACCACTAACCTGGCACCACCTGGATTTGCACGAAGACTGTGTGCCACCATCCACCAGTTCAGCTGGGGCAGGAGACACCCAGCCCTGACTGCGGCTGCTCTGCTCTCTGTGAAAAGAGGGAAGACAGATGGGAAACCAGAAGCAGCTGCAAATGGAGAAAAGGCCACTCACGTGAGAGGTGCAATGGGAGGGTCGGTGATGGGGTACCACACTGCAGGCACCCACAGGGCTGGCCCACCCAGCCACCAGCCTCCATGGGCAGTGTGCAGGCTGAGTGTCTCCCATCCTTCTCTTGCCTTTGCCTTGGAAGGGGTGTGAGGGGGTGGTGGTGTCTTCAGCCAATTAAGCATGAAATAACCCCAAATTCCTGATGGTTTAGCCCCCAGCGCCGGGGAGACTTGCCAGGGTGGGGATAGCATAGAACAACATCAGCTCTGGCTCAGGGTGAGGTAAGATGGACACCAAGCCAGCTCACACAGCTTGCTTTCTCCCTCTCCAAATGGGTTCCAACCACCTTTTGTCAGCACTACCCAAACTCAGAATGCCAATCTGACCTTGTCTTTCCAATATGAATAAGGCCCTGCTTGGCACCAGGGTGGTTTCACCACCCCATAGCCCATCACCTTCGCTCCAGCAGCAGGATGGAGGAGAGACCATCACCTTCCCCAGGGCCTGCAGGGAGGACCTGGGGGGAGCATTGCATCCCCTGGCCATGGGGACAGGACTACACCTCCCCTACTCACCTCCCAGCCTGGTGGGCAAAGGTGCCTTTGTGCCCACATACAAGGCTGCCACAAACTCGCTGCCTAAAGATGCCAAGCCCCCACTGAGCGTGGCAGACAGTGGGAAGCGCTGTTTGGTGCCCAGCTGAATCAGACCCACATGCCAGGAGTGATTCAGAGATGACCAGGCTGGGCTTCAAAGCATCCCTCACCCCAGCACCCACGACAGAGGGAGGGCTGGCATGGAGAGGCCCGCGACTGAGCCAGGAAGGTGCAGGACCCAATGCCTCCCACACAAGACCACGAGCACAGGTTCATCCCTGGCTCCCAGCAGCAACGCTTTTGCCAGGAAGCAGCCCCACCACCCAAAACGTCCCTCCGCTCCCATGAGCATCCTCTGCAAATCACTGCCACCTCTCCAGGAAGCGCAGATCCCTGGGGAAAGTTTTCACTCATACTCAGTCTCAGCCCCTCACAGCATTTTGGGATTCACCCCAGTCCTGCGCCATGGCCCCCATGCCCAGGGAGGGAGGTGTGGGGCTGGCAGCAACACAGGGGATGAAGGAACATGTTTTGCTCAGCGTGGAGCAGAAATGCATAGAACATCCAGTAAAAACCTGGCACCGTCTCCTCCTTCCCCAATGTAAGAGAAGCTCCTCTCAAAAAAAAAAAAAGAAAAGAATAAAATACCCAGCATCTCTGTTTCTGGAGTTGAGTATTTTTCCCCTCCTCTCCTTGTTAAGGACTGCTTATCAGCATTTTTCAATTTCAAAGCAGTAAAGACATTTTCTGGGCACAAAGGACACATGCAATACTACCTCTCCAAGCAGTTCAGATGCATGTGTGCATCTGACAACGCACGCTCCGCTTACGCTGGTGGCTTCCAAACCCTTTGCAGCCTTCCCTGCTGCTCCCCACCCCTCAAAGGGTTAAAACCAAACCACAACAAACAGCAAGCACAGGAAAAAAACACGAGTTTCTCTGACTTTCCCCAGCATCACCCACATCGCTCCTGCATCGCAGAGAAAGCACTCCAGCACCGCAACGCAGGATAAATATGGGGCAGTCAGAAGGGGAGCGGTGTATTAGTTTTCCCTCTTCACTTTCCCCATTCCAGCTGGATTTGCAGAGGTTTGTTGGCAAGGTAAAGGTTTGGGGGGTTCAGGGTCAGTGATACATGCTGAAAACCTGCTTGGGCATCGCATGAACCTGTGAGCAAGCAGGGAAAGCGGTTCCCATCATCTTTACCCAGCAAAGGTGACAAGCTTTTTTAGGAAAAAAAAAAAAAAAAAGAGGCACTGCAATTCCTCCATGGCTCTGCTGCAATCGCACTGTGACCAAATGAAGCAGCCTCGGGAAGAGACCCAGCAAAGCCCCTCTGCCTCCAAGCCACTGTGCCATCGAGGTGAAATAAATAAATAAATAACCAACCCTCCATTACTCATTTCAAACCTTGCTGCATTTAACTGCCAGAATAAAAGATTCCACCTCTTCCCTGCTCAACTCCCACTGGCAACTTGCTCTGGGGGCTACGTTTCCCTAAATGCTCACATTTCAATTAGCATTACAATAATGAAATGGCTCAGAGTTCATCTCACCCAAAAACGTACTGGAAAATAAAGAGCAGAGATTGGAAGAGATGAGGATATTTTTTTTTCCACCCCCCGCACACACACACACAGCATGATGGATTCAGGAGAAGGCAATATATTCCTTTCTCGACTCCACGCTGATGAGATTAACATGGGCTTTGCTAACTGCCTCTCCAAACAAGGATAATGCAACTTCAAGTTGATTTTCCAGATAAACAAGCATGCAAACAAACGCAAAGTGCTAAACTAAAAATATCTCCCTGCTCCGATGCTTCTCCCCACCGCCACCACCCGAGACGAAAACAGGCAAATCCTTATCGCAGCATCACGGCGAGTTGCAAAATTATAACAATGAGAGTTAAATAAGCTACTTAAGGGACATCTCACTGCCCTATTTTTTTTTCCCCTCCCCTTAAAAAGGCAAAACCGCAGATCCCCAGATAGACTTAGCCAGGGCAAGGAAGGGAGCATTTTCTGTTGTGGGAATGGAAGAAAAAAAAAAAAAAAGACATTCTAATCGGATCCAAAGTCTCGAAAAAGAACAAGCAGCTCAGAACTTGCTTTTTCTTGCCCAATTTGGGTATACGTGTGGTCTGTGGCTTCGCACCCACCCCACACCCCCCCTTGCAGAAGCAAACGGTTAAAGGAAGCAGCAGCTTTAGCATCTTTGCCTACTGCTCTCTCTCCTGCTAAGGAATCAAATCTCATTTACTTTATTCCTCTTAAGCCTTGGCCAAACTGNTCTCCGATTGCTGCTTCTAAAAAAGAGGAGGAGGAGGAAAGGGGGAATGGAGGGAGGGGAAGGGGGGGAAGGGGGGAAGGAAACAAAGACAGAGGGAGGG
>VXBW01004057.1:262954-364473 GCA_013400375.1 Thinocorus orbignyianus | reverse complement strand
CCCAGCTCAGCCCCGCCAGCAGAGGAAAAGTTGCATTTGGGGTTAAATTTAGGGAGGGGGGAGGGCAAAGGGGGGTCTGGCTCGGGTCCTGCTTTCTCAGGCTCTTTCGTCTCTCGGAGGAGGACGATGCTGCCTTTCGCTTGGTTGTTGGGTGGGTTTCGCCTTCTCCCCCCCACCCAAATCCGGACAGAGGGGTGGAGAGGAAAGAAAGATTAAACTGAACTGGAAGAGAATAAAAGCCAGTATGGATTACAGCAAATTTTTTTTCTATTTTTTTTTTTTTCTCTAGAGGATCCTAGCGAGAAGCAGATCAGACGGCTGGGCGGGGGGGCAAAAAATAAATAAAAAAAAAAGGCGACTGGAGAGCACCCAGGAAGGACTTTCTAGAAAAGACACACACACACGTCGTCGTCGTCGTCGTCGTCCCCTTCAAAATGCACCGGGGACCCAGCCCGGCTGCCGGGAAGCGCAGGCAGGAGCACCCAAGATCTCGGGGCTCCCGTCCTCCCTCCCCTGGCTTCCCTCTTCCCTCCTGCAGCAGATTCTGCAATCAGACATGCAAAAAAAAAAAAAAATCCTGAAAGAGGAAGACTGAAGTGTTGAAAAGGCTGAGCTCAGAGCGCCGAAATGGCATCAGGAGAGCAGTGAGTGCGAGCTGAACAGCAGAGCGAATTAAGATGCATGGTGCATTTTTGGCAAGCACAAACCCAAGCAGATCAGAGCTCTGCTTAATTTGCTCTGCTTTTCTACAGCGCTTTTCTGCATGCCCTTTTTTTCTCGCCCCCCCCCGCCGCCCCCCTTCCCAGTAGTTTCATGTCTCTGTTCCTCTGCACAGAGACACCGTGATAAAGGGGCAGTGCTGCGGGCAGGAGCACGGGTGCAGGAAGGAATTACAGGTGTAGCACTCCAAATATTTTAAGGGTCTGCATCTGTCAGGCACAGAGAGAAGAGACAGAAGCATGGGCTGAACCAACACCTCCTGGCTCTGCTATGCACCCCCGAATCATCCTGGTCCGGAAAGGACAACAAGATTAGCAAGTAAATAAATTAAAAAAAAAAATAAAAAAGAAAAAACAAGGGAGGAGGGGGGAGAAAAAAGCAGCTGCAGGGAGAATTTACAAGTGCAATTCTTATACCCGTAGCCCTCACTGAGCAGAGGGCTGCCCACATCCACGCTCATGGGAAGCCTATCCCAGTGGAGCAGGAGCGGGACTCACCCTTGGGTAATTCACAGCTGCATCACAGGCCCTGGGAACAGCAGTGATATGCAAGGGGCTGCACATACCAGGGCATCAGTCCTGCTCCCACAAGAGCTTTAGGATACCAGGCAGCTCTGTCAGGGCTCCCTAGGGGAAGCAGGGGTACTCATCTGGTGAATAAATAGTGAGGTGGGAGGGCTGGTTTGTCCCTGAGCCCCACCTGCTTGTAAATTACTGAAGTGAAACACCTGGATGTGGAGAAGTCACTGAAGTGCCTGGCACTGCAAGAAAGAGGAGCACAGGGCAGAGGAAGGGGGGGTTGGCAAGTCCCTACCCTCATGGGAACGAGCTCTCGTGTAGAGATATCATAGCTGGAAAAGCACCAGAGGGGAAAACGCTCGGTCAGTTTTTGCTCCCTGCCTCAGTTTCCCCACCCGTGTTAGAGACGTGCCATTCTTGTGGCTCAGCACTGCAACCGGACTGGAGGAGACACTGAAAGAGGGCACCATGTCACGTGTCCTAGGTCATGGAGAACACCAGGTACCCTATGATGCCCAACCTGCACATGGGCTCATCCCTCAGCAGCACAGGGGACAGGAATATCACACTGCCCACAAAGCCAGTGCCTGGGGCAAAGCTCCTTTATACTGGAGCTGGTGCAGGATCACAGACTCCTCATGGCACTTGGCATCAATCACACCATCATGTGTGAAAACTGTGAGGCCATCAGCCTGTCCCTGCAGGGCTGGTCACGGGGTGGGGACATATTTGGGGGGCACACTCCCACCTTGGGAACCCACTGCAGTCGCACAGTATGGCAAAGCTCTCCTCCAGGCATATCAGTGTCAGGAAGTGGGGAAAGCCACTGTCATCTGGAAGTGCCAAGTTGGCACTACTTGGCTTCATGCATGAGCATGCTGAACTCTCCTTGCCCACCTGAGTGGCAGACTGCCCTGCGTCCCTCTATCCCCCCAGGTGTGGGATCCACCTCTGGGCTGGAGCAGAGCACAACTGCTGACAAGGCACAAACCAACCCAGAGGCTTTTGGGTCCTCCTCTGCAACCTGAGGCTTTGCACTCTCCTTGCAAAGACGAGGTTTTAACCCACAGAAAACTGGGGAGAACCCAGGTCAGCTGTCCCAGGTCGGGGGGGATGCAGAAACCTGCCCACCTACCCTCGTGACACCCCATTCTGCCACCTGGTGCCAGGTGGACCCTGCATCGGCAGCTGATGAGGAGGTTTTGTGCCAAACCACGGCTTCCTCTGCCGCTTATAGATAAAGCTGCCGCTCGCATAGGAAACGTGGCCGGGCATAGCAGGGGAATGGGAGGAGCGGGAGCATCCAGCTGGGTGCCCAGAGGGCAAGCGGAAGGTAGGCAGGAAAAGGAAGAAACCGGGGGGCTGTTCATCCTCCCCATTGCAGGCTGCCAGGGGGAACTGGTGAGTTTGCTGGCAGAAGAGACTGGAGCAACAGCAAAGTCCCTGCCACAGAGAGCAGACAGGCCAACAGCCTTCACCCAGCACCAGAGCCAAGCAGCCCCAGGTCCTGCTTCCCCTACTTGAACCCACCACCCTTCATCAGTCCACAGACAGATGGGAGATGATGCCCAGCAAGGGCAGCGCTACCTCTTGCACACCCAGACCCAAAAGAGGGTGGGAATATTTGGGAGCTGCCGGTGGTGGGAACACACCATCCTTGCTTCCATCCCTGCCTCCATCCCTCACTTCTGTCCCTGTGGAAGAGGGAGGCAGGAGCAGGGCATGAGTGATGGGGCTGTCAGAGCGCAGAGATGGTATCTCGTGTAGAGGCCTTGCCGCTGTTGCTCTGAAGGATGCTGGCAAATTGCTCTTTCAAGAAGCATCTCCATGAAGGATGAAATCAGTGCCTCCTGTGAGAGCTCTGCCCCACAGAGGCTCAGGGGCTGGGTTCTCTCTGGCCTTTGAGGACCTCCAGAAATATCCACGGGATGCACTCAGACGAGACTAGACCTCAGTTCCTTTGCAGAGAGGTCCCCATCTCTCCCACCCCAGCTGCCCTCTGCATGGGGACATGGGTTGCTAACAAAACACCCAACCCAGAAGAAGGTGTGGGGCTGGGAGGTGCCTGGGGTGTTCCTGGCCGTGGGCAGAGGTGGAAGCATCTGTTTTGTTTGCACTTCTACTCTTCTCGCCTATGTAGTTGCATTTAGGATCGTGCTCTCAGGCTGGCCATCCCTTGGGGACAATCTTTCCTCCTGCCACCCTGCTTCTCAGGTGAAGGCTCCCCAGTGCACCACATGCCCTGTGGGGCCAGCAAACACCACGGCCCTTTGGAGCATGATCAGAAGGAGATCCATGGCCCAATATTTGCTCAGTCATCACAAGCTCCGACATCCACTCCTGCCTCTGATCTCCCTATTGATCCGTCAGGGCCGCACTAAGGCATGCACCACCCCGCTCCCTGTTACCAGAACAGCACTCGCTGAAAATGATGAGCTGACACTTTTCTAGCCCCCCTCTCGTCCAGAAGGATCTGCGAGTCTGCCTGCAGCAGGACCACTTTGCACTCCTCTGAAACACAGCCAGCCCTGGGGCGGGCAGAGCTGCTGTTTGGCAGCGCACAGCGATGCTGGGCAGCAGCGTGGGGTGCGAGCTCTGATGGGAGAGAGAGGCAGGGAGAAGGGTTTCATCCCCTGCGGTGGGAATTTGGCTGCAGCTTCATGTCCCCCTTTGCACAGAGACCCCTAGGAATTTTGGAGAGAGTCTAGCTTGCAGGGTAGATGCCTGGAACGTGCTGCCAGCTCTTGGCCAGAGGGTCAGGGATGGTGTAGGGGACGCAGCGTCTCCCATGGCATCGCTGTCATGGGCTGCAGAAGGAGAACGTCAGCCCATGCAGAGCCAAGAGGCGTTTGCCCCTCACCTGAGCTGTGCAGGCACACAGGCATCAAAAGTGTCGCTGTCTGAAGCAGAGCTCCTCATTCCCACTGCTCTGGGCAAAGCACAGAAGCAGCTTTTGATCTGACGTCTATATTGCTTCTTGAGTGCTTGGCAGGAGCCCCTGTGGCCCTGTGCAGCAGGAAAGGTTGCATCCTGCACATGCATCAGCCTGGCCCCTGGAACCTGCAGGGATGAGGGGCAGGGGGAGGTGCAGAGGACGATTGCATTGGGGCAGCAGCAGTCATGTGATGAAAGGTGAAGGTCTCAGCTGGGGGAGGTGGCTGGATGACAACTAGTAGTAGGAGGTGCCAACCTTGGGTTGTCCTTCCTGATGTTGTGGGCATGTTGGGGCAAGGCCGGGATGAAGCCACTCCGGCCAATGTCCCATTCATAAGCTCCCTGAGGCTGTTAGGAAAGTTTAGGGGCAAGCACCTAACCAGGAACTATTTGGTAAATAAACAGGATCAAACATTTCAGGAGAAAACATATTCGAGTGAGGTCTAAAGAAACAGCCCTGTCACAAAGGTAACAAATACTACTGTGCTTGCATTCATCGCTGGAACCTAAACTGGTCTCCCACCTAGGCAGTTCTTGAATTAATGTATCTAGCCAGGGAAGAGGTCTGGTTATGGCTGTAATGTCCAAAAGATGGTCCAGAGGGAATGCCTGCAATGGTCAAACAAACAAACAAAAAAAAAAAACAAAAAAAAAAACCAACCCAAACAAACAAAAAAACCCCCAAAAAACCAAACAAAAAAAAAGAAATAAGAAAAAAAAGAAAGGACTGAAACAGAGCAGAGCAGATGATAGCCGCAGTCAAGAAATCAAGGCAGTGATTTGATCTGCCAGCGATGCTCTGCGCAGAGCTGGTCCATCTCTCAGGGAGGGAAGAGGAGCAATTCTGAGCCTGGTGGGGAGGCTCTAACAGGGCCTGAGGGCGGCTGCTGGGAGAGGAGCTGGGGAGGGGGCTGCAAAGGAGTCCCAGGACACGCTCCAGACGGCTGTGCTCCAGGCAGATAAGGGGAATTACAGTCCCAGCATTGTTCCTCTGATGCCCTGCCATCTGCACGTCTCTCAGGGCGTTTTGTGTGCTCAGAGCCACTCGGTTGTGGGCATAAGTCAGGAAATTCCCAATGTGAGCTCTGTGGCCAGGCAGTCATGGGCACAATCTTTGCCAGGAAAAAGGAGCAGAGGTCTCTCATGTTCCCCCATGGTTTTCCTCAAACCAAGCTTGTTCCTAATTCAACCTCTGGATATGCAAATAGAGCATATGGGACTGGAAGGGGGTCAGAGGGAACCTGGGATATCCCACTATGCAGGACCTTGGTGTAAGAAAAATTACTATAGATTTTTAAAATAATCAAAAAGAATGAAAAAAAACCCCAAACGTTAATCTTATTTTCAAGCACGCTTTTAAGAACAAAAAGAAGGGTTCTGTCTGTGCTATGTCCTGTTTTCTTGCATTGCAGTGCACTATCACAATGTCCCTGTCCTCCGGCCGGGCAACAGCAGCAGCATCCCTCCCGTGCCACTGTGTGGTCCACAGAGACTCAGGATGCTGCTGAGATGCTGGGGAGAAAACGATGCAAAAGGAATAGTGGCCATGACACACGCCTCATCAGAGGGGTAACAACGCTCATCTTGGGCCCCTACCAAGCCTCCAGGTTGAATCACAGCTCACTGGAGGATCAATTCCTCTTTGCCCTGAGCTGTTCCCTGCACATGTGCACAGAAACATGCTCTGCAAACCCCTGCCACCCTTGTGAGGCATTTAAATTGCTTTAGAAGAAGCTCCCCAGCTTCTTCATGCCTCAAAGTCTTCCACTAACTTTCCTTCCTGGGGGACTCTGTTGGCTTTGAAGAGAGGTGCTGGAGCAGGGTTAAGCAGGGAAGAAACTAATACAGCAAACTCTTTGTAAGTGATTTATCAAAATCTTTTTGTAGGGTGCTGCTCTCCCAAATAAATCTGGTGAAGTTGCTATTACCTACTGCAGTGCGTTGGGGCTTTAATGTAGAAAGGATATAGAGCCCCATCTCAGCACCACATGTATCATCATTGTACCTCCCAAATGTCAGGGGAATGAGGGACTCATAGTCCCCAGAGCCAGCTGGGGAGATGGCTGCAGCCCCAAAGGGACATAATTTAAAAAATCTCTGCTATCTCCCTCTTCACAAGGATAAGTCCAGTCAACAGCTGCTTGAAATGGTTTCCTGGTCCACCAGAGAAATCACGAAACCCTGAATTACTAAAGGCATCTCCACACCCCATCGTGTATGCAAGTAAGACAGCTCATCCCACTCTCAATCCATCATGCAAGGAAAAGTGACTATGCCAAACCCAAGGGGACCACAATCCACAAAGCCTGGCTTAGCCTGGAGCCCTGAGCTGAGAAAGCAGGGACCCAAAACTCTCTGACCCAGCTACCACACTCCACTCTGGAGAAAAGCAAGCAAACACAGGATGCTTCCCCTTGGTGGGTGGTGGCATCTGTGTTTTCCTACTTTGACACCTCTCCGGCATCACCTGAAAGCTGGAGCTCCCAGAGCATAAGGTGACACGCTGACAGCAGCCCCCGTAGCAGGACCATGCCTCTGAGCCCTCCTCTCCAGGCACTGTCACGCTTGTTTCTCAACATGGGCTTTGCAGAGTCGTTAACAATCCCACTAATGTGCAGCATCTAATCTCTCCCTCCCCACCCAGGGATGACAGCAGCTGGGGCTCAATGGCATAATTGTGTTTTGATCCCTCATGCCAGACTTCCTAGACACGTGCTGGGAGTTGATACCACCTTACAGGAGGGGGCCTTGCTATAGGAAACAGCTACCAGGAGTTCTGCAGACCTGGGGTGCAAGGTGGGGGCTTGGAGGGGGGGCGTCAGGTTTTGGCTCTGCGGGAAAGCCCTTCGCCATTCTCACAGGGCTAGGCTAGTGGGGGTTGACCTGGCAGACTCTGGGGTGCCACGGGTGTGCTGGTGGGGATGGAGGGGTTTGGTCCACCCCTCTAACACTGCTCTCAGCCTCCGTGAGCTGCAAGGGGAACTGAAGGCAGGAGCCTGGTGTGTGAGCTGTGGCGAATGTCCTGCCAAAGTGTCTGCAATAAACAAATCAATAATTAAGGGAGGATGTACATTAGCCTTTGAACACACTCCAGGTAGAGCTTATTTTAGCGTTTCCAAGGAAAGCGTGTGGGGTGAGCAAAGGTGGGGGTGACACTGCAAAGGGCCAAGGAGCTGCAGCAGGATGAGGTGTGGGTTAGAGATTAATATCAGGATATCAGGAGAAGGAGGGTGAGATTTATCAGGCAGGAAAGTTTCAGTATTAGGGACATGTCTGGGAAGCAGCCAGCTGGGGTAACTGTTGGTGGGCTAAGGAGAAGAGGGCATTTGCAGGGGCTGGAGGTGATGTACATGAGCATGCCTGCAGACATGGTGGGAGCAAAGTCCACACACTGGAGCTGGGAAGTGAGGATGTGCCATGAAAGGCCATCATGGAGGAGCTGTGTGGAGACAGCACGTCACCAACACCCCGGTCCCTTCCCCCTCCCCACACCTGCCAGGTGAAATGCCACCACAAGGTTTTCTGCTCTTCTCAACAACAGTAAGGGTCAGGGTCGGCTCTAGCTCCTGGTGGGTTGGCTAGTGGCCACTGGCTAGGGGCTGGGCATTGGACCGAATAAGTGCTCATCTCAGCACCAGCATTTACACACCAGCTCAGTATCAACAAAGTAAGATTGTGCATCATAGTTCCATTCAGATCTGCCCCATCAGCTGAACAAAGGATCTAGATGTCTTCACATACAACAGCTGGGAGGTTTTCTTCTTGAACATGCAGCAGTTTTTCTTGCCTACTCCTGCCTGGCTCCTTCTCCAGCCATGTCCCTTCCTAAAGACCACTGTCTTACCAAAAGCAACCTCATTCTCACCTGTCCAGAGCTCAAGATGCCAAATGACTTTCCAACCTCTGTGCAGCCACCTCCAGACCTACAGTCCAAGAAAGCATCCTACAGTGGGAAGTGATCTCTCAGGTAATTTTTGTTGGTGACAGGCACCAGCGGGTCAAGCTTCCAGGTCCTCACGCTCATCAAGGGCACACTCCTTAGGGTATGAAGGCAGAGGAGGACACCAGCAGGTGTTGAAGTTCTCTGGGCAGCAGTGCCATATGCAGCATTCTCCACATTAGTGCCCATGTGCCCTGCTCTGCCACTTTTAATACCAAGCCCAAATAAAATAATAAAAACCATAGCCCAAGATCTCATATTGCAGATAAATCTTTGTTCTACTAAAAGAGGTAAGTCCCACACATCTTTTAGCCCATTGCTGAGCAATTCTCAGCACCAAGCAGTTTCCTCTATCACCCCACCAGCCTGAAAAGAGGCTCTCCCGATCCTCACAGAGAAAGATCTGGCTGACGTGATTTATGCCTGCTGCATATCCGAGCTGGCTTTGCCACAGGCCTCTGCATTTGGGCTAGTGCTGGAAACCGCACAGGAGCATCAACTAATGTGAAACACAACCCACCTTCTCAGCCGGATGGGGTCCCCAGAGCCCATCTTCCCATTTCCCCCCTCCCTGGGCTCAACTTCTTCTCCCCCTGCCAGGCAAGGCTGTGGTTTGTGATAGCCAAACGCATCAAGAGCCGACAGTACAAGAGAGTTAACCAGAGCCCTGCCAGCCCTGCTCCTTTGAGGAGCTGGGAATGCTCTGGGAGGGCCTTGGGAGGGATGGAGACAAAGTTCTGCCACCCAGAGGTGCTCAGCCGCCTGCTGCAAAGCTTCCAGGGGAGCCTGAGTTGGTCCAAAATCTCAGGCATTGGAGAGTTTTAAACCAGCAAAGAGCTTTCACTGTGAAGAGCTATCAGTGAAACACTTGTGATGCAGTTCAGCTGAGTAAAATAAATAAAAGTGACTAATGACTCTGATTAAATATTAAAGGATTGCTTTATTTTTGCAAATACACAGAACATTGCACACAGCTGAAATCTGAGATGGCCCTTAGAGCTGAAATGACCAAAGATAGCTAAAATCACACCAGGGTTTATCTTGTGCTGTAACAAGGAGCATCTGGAGAAAGACCTCCTCTTCCCACCAAAGCAGAGGTGGGTCCAGCAATCATCTCCATCAGCTGCTCATGTGCAGATTATCCAAATGGTGCTTCTACAACCAAGACAGACAAGCTGAGCCTCCAGACCACGCTGTGCTAGTCTGACCTGTCTGTGTGTGTAGACACTGCTGCACTAAGCAGGCAGAGTCAGTAGCAGCTGCTTCATCATGCTACAGGGCTCCCCTCACTCCTTCGCCTCCCTCGGTGATATACTAGAGCCATCAAACGAAGTTAAGATAAATATTTCCTCCTACTGCTTATTAGTGCTGGCTGGAGGGGAATTTCTTCTCTCTCTAGTCCCACTGCAAGCCCACACTATTCCACTAGCCCAAGCAGCCCATCCCCATTTGTTCCTCTTGGGGCACTTCTGCCCATGTCCTCCTGGAGGTCCCCCAGGCACCTCTGGTACTATTTGTCTCCCCGCCTGCAATGCAAAATGTTGCTGTGGTTTTGGTGGGCGAGAAGATCTGCTGGAGAGGTTGTAGCAGGCTATGCTGGAGACCCAGCAGCTCTGAGTGCTTTGGACCCAGATGCACCACTACAAACCTGCAGGGAGAGTGGGTGAAACACACCAAGATGTAGCAGCTGGATCAGCCTTGCTGCAAGACCCAGAGGGATGCAGTGCTAAGCCAGAGGAAAACAAGGGATTCTATGGTTCATATTCCAAGTCCTGGACATGGGAGTCCCAGGTTGAGCAGCCAGCACACCTCCATATGGCAGATACGCTTGAAGAGTGTGTGGTTTGCACTAGGAAGAAGAGACACATTTTGTTATGAAATAATTCCTTTGGCACCATCTGGTTGTTTGCTCCATCCCCAAAAGCCCACCAGAGAGAACCATCCTGACCCTAAACACTACTTCCTTCCGAGGTACTGCAACTGAGAGAGAACATTTGTCTTGGTGCTAATTTTATTTATTTGGTAAGGAGGAATTCAAGAAGCACTGCAGCATCATATGCACACCTACCTCATCTCTGGTGGGCTGCAAGAAAGCTACTGTCCTGCACCCATCCCTTCCTGTGCTGTCTCTGGCTGGCCACAGCCACTGCTCGAGCACAGAGAAGGATGCTGCTGAGTTAAAATCCTGGTTATTAGGAACTCAATGGGAAAGGAATGAACGAGTGCCAAATGGCGAAGGATAAAATCAATACAGGGAGAGCTGTTATTTAAGCTTCTGAGCTCCGGGGTATTACAAACGTTGGAGAGCAATGAAATAAAAATGATACATAAAGTGACAACATCATCATGTCTGTATAACTGACGCCCTTAGCAGCTGTTTGGTCTGAACAACAGAAGTAAATCCAAATCTGTGCCTGCTGCCCAGGGCTGTCTGGCACTCCTAAGGGGGCACTTTGTGATCAGAGAGAGAGGAAATTACAGGGTTTTTTTGCCAATCGGATCATTTTTAACCTCCTTTGGTCACTGTGCCCTGGAAGCCCGGAGAATCGTATCATCACCAAACCCACACTGGCACAACACCTCTTCTAGAAGAGGTTGAGTCTTTGCTGCCAGTGGAGAAGATCCCATGGGCGACCCCGGCAAACTCAGGGTTATGGGGTGGCAGCGGGAATCCCTGGGCACAGCAGCCAGCCTGCTGCCATGGCCAGCATCTATCCCTTGCAGAACACTGGTCCCTCTGCCAGCTGTGACCCAAACTGTACTGCACAGGCAATGCCAGGGGCAGATCCTGCAAACCAGGAGTGAAAACGCTATGCTGGTCTGCAAAGTGTCCTTTCCTTGCCTTCGAAGCTTTCTGGCACCCTCTTATCACCCTTTAAAGCTTCCCCACTCCAACACAAAGCAATAACATTTTTATTTCTCTCTATTGGTAGAAAATCAAAATGTTTTGGTGTGGTGGTTTTTCTCCAGCTTTCTCTACCTCTCCATCATCTCTCCTCCTATTGATCAGACCCAGGCAGCTTGTCAACCCTCCCAGCTCTGCCTGCAAGCTGCTCCTCACTGCCAGACCTCCGATGCATCATCCTGCCCAGGTCTGCATGGGTACCACTGTTGGCAGATCATGATGCCCTGGGACCCCAGCAGCTGCTTCGAGCCAGACTGGGCTTCTGGACAGCTTGGATGAGGAGCGAACCACAAAACACAGCACCGGGTGCTTTTGCAGGCAGAGGGACACCTTGGAGGATGCAGAGCTTAAATACTGGGTTGCGGGAGGATGCTGCAGCCAGGGGATTCGTACTGCCACCTTAGGGAAAGCAAAAGAAATGCTTAACCTGAGAGCGAGAAGCGATGTCACTCTCGCCTTGGGTTGAAGACTAGCTCCTGCAAGGCCAAGGAAGGAGTTTAACCTCCCCAGCAGCGTGGGGAGCTGGGGGAGAGCGAGTGTGTTAACCCCGCTTATGGCTGCGCTCTGCAGCTGCTGCTGAATTAACCCAGCTCCGGGAAAGTGCCCGGCCCCACTCCAGTGTGGGCAGGCAAAGGCTTTTAGCACAGCCCAGCCAATACAACACCACACATTATGAGTTTGCTGGAGGGAGAGGAGAAGCCTCCAGCTCCCAGAGCACTGTTTAACCTCCTGGAGATGGTCAGGGATGCGCCGGCAGGCTGTGCTGGCAGAGAGCAAAGCAGCACTAGAGCTGAACACGTTGTGATGACTGGCACTGGGGCAATGGGGATGAACCCAGCAACAGGTTGGGGCTGGGGTGGCCAAGCTGGATGGGGACAGAGAGAGGACAAATGCTTTTTTATCCTTGCTTGGTCGTGCTACTCCTGAACCTGGGAAACCTGGCATGGCCTCCAGCCCTCCTCTGCCCAAGTTGCCTTCCCTGGGCTTTTTACCTGGATTTTCCCCACCTTCTTCCTCCCTGCAGCCCATCCTGCAGCCCCAGAAGGGGCTCAGAGCCTCTCAGATCCACTCCATGGGGCTATGGTTTTCTCCTACACTCCTGCCTGCATCCAGCTCCAGAGCAGCAGAAGAAATGGGTAAGGAGAAGGGGATTTTTTTAACTGTGAGCTATCTTAAAGATAACTGGGACCCATGCTGCTTCTGAGAGAGGAGATGAGACAGCAGAGACAAAGCAGGGGTGCAGGGATGCAGGATGGGGGATGCTGCAGCATCACATGGGATGGGATGGTTTCAGGTGCTTCAGGACAGGACAGAGCTGTGCTCTGTCTGGAGACATACAGTACCTGTGAAGGGTCAGATACAGCTACTTGGCCGGGCAAGAAGCTTCTGACAGCCACGTCCAGTGAGTAAATGTGGACCAGTGGAAAAGAAAGTGTCTAGAGAAGTCCTGAGAACATTGCCTGCTTTCGGCTCTCCCTGATGCTTTCAGTCTTTCCTGCTTTAGGGGAGAGGTGGAAGGTCCTGCCTGCAGCCATAGACACTGCCTGACCCACAGGTTTCTCCCAGATCTTCATTCTTCCCACCTCCTCCAAAACCCTCATCCATGTCTCTCCCAGTATTGCTCAGCTCCCGCACACGACCCCAGCCGGAGATGCAGCACCGAGCATCTCGGCAGTGGGTGGTTACACTGCACTTCGCCCACTCCAAATTCTGGGAGTAGGGAAGAAGAAAAAGAAAGGAAAAAGAAACAGGAGAAAAACAGCCTCCGGGCTCTGCCTCAGTTTTTGTGAAACTGCAACTAAGTGGCAACAAAACTGGTAAAATCAGGGCTTTTCCCATTCTGCTCTACACAGGCTCAAATTCCCAAAGCTGGGGGATCACAGGAAGACGGGAGTGCAAGAACAAGGCAGATGCCTCACCCCTTATGGATCTCCCAAAATCTTAACTCAGGAGCACTGGGGAAAGCTGAGAGAAACTTGCCGAACAGAAGCCTCCCTGTAAGCAGCAGGTTAAGGCAGGTTTCCTTGGATACAGGGAGCACTCCAGCTGTTTAGCAAATGGCCAAGAGAAAACTCCAGCCTTGCTTTACAAAACAGGCAGGGATTGATGCCACTTTCTCCTGTCTGCCAGGGAGCTGGGAAGGGGATGCTCCGGGGCTGACGGTGGCGCCTGGTGCCGATCACAGACACCAAGGGAACACCAACTGTGGGAAGGGTTCTGATGTCTGATGGGTTGGGCTGGATGGGATGCAGGGAACATGGGGTTGAGCTCTTGTCCTACATTGATTTTCAGGCTGGTCCTTTGCAAAGTGCTCATCCCTAATGAGTGGATGAGTAACCTAGCCTACTGAAAGGTGTCCTTGCTCATGGCAGCGGGGGATGGAACTAGGTAGAATCATAGAATTGACTAGGTTGGAAGGGATCTTTCAGATCATTGATGATCTTCAAGGTGCCTTCCAACTCTAAGCATTATATGATTCTATGAGAAAGGTCAGGCCTTAGTCCAGTGGATAACCCATCTGTGCTGATAAGCAAGGTTCCTTATGGATAATTTTGTGCCAAGGAGGGTTACCCGAATGTCCTGAGGAATGCTCTTGTGTCTGCATTCTCATACCAAGCTATGTCCCATGAGCAGGCATGCAGCGCCTCACAGCCTGCCTTGCTGCCCAGCCAGGAGCTGAGATGGGCAGCTGTGTGCAAAGAAGACCCCTTAGAGATGTCTCTGCCCAGAGAGGTGGAATAGTTTTTCCAAATAACTAAGCAAGCAACAGGAGCTGGAAAAAGCCTTGTGAAGAGACATGACACACAGCTCTGTTACTGTTGAAAACATGGGTTGCAAACAGCTCCCTCAGGAAACACAGGATGGAAGAAACTGATGCATAAGAAAAGGGAGCAGGTCTTCTGCCCTTCAAACTCATCCCACAAGTCTGGCCTTCAAATTGAGAAGATGTGAAGAGACACAAGGCCAGTGGGGAGGTATTGAGACGGTGTTGGCAGTCCTCATGTCCCTGTGTGTGCGGGGTAGCAGAGCAGACCGAAGCGGGCTGGCTGGAAAAAGGAAGATGAAGTGCAAGGAGTGTCCTGTTTACTTGGTGTGGCACTTTCTTCTGGCTTGAGCTGATTATTTTTTTGGAGGGGGTTAAGCTGAGGCAATGACAATCCACATGGGATATGAGAATGCCACTAAGACAAATGTCCTAGAAATCAGTGGAGTGAAATTTGGCTGGCCTTCAAAAACAAGCCAATGTGGCTATTGTCATTGGAGGAGGAAAGCATACTACTGTGCATGTCCCTTCTAGATGCTCAGTTAACACAGTCCAGCAGTTTCCAGGATGGTGACAGAGAGGCCTGGTTCTCCCAGCCATTTTTCAATTCTGCTGCATCTTCCCCTTCGCTTCATCAAGTCATCGTTAAGCAAACGCTCCAAGATGCCACAAGCAGCAACACAAGGGAAAGCAAAGCTTCCACACCAATGCACATGACTTGACAATGCAAATAGCTTGGGATACACAGTGCATAAGTATATATTATTAAGCAGCAATAAATGAACGAATTTCCCGTACTCGCCTGGAGGGAGGATTCAGGAAAGACCCGGTGAACCGACAGCCTGAATCGCTCCCTTCTCAGCTTGTCTCTATCGAGTGGCTAATTTGCCCTGGTTGTTTGAAATTGATTCAATTAAGATTCTTTGTGCATTCAGGTATAATAATATAGGGACAATTAAACCTAATAAAGCTCAGGTAGTTGTGTGCTACCCTCCTTACACTTTCTTGTTCTTTCTTATCCATGGGAGGCTAGGGCACACCTAACAGGTTCAAATGGGGCAGGATGAGGGGTCAGCCAATACAGCCCTTGTCCAAAACCCCGCAGAGGAAAAGAGATAGACAACAAGCTCCCATTCCTGATTGGCCCAGGGATCAGCCCAGGTGCAGAGACGGCCTGGAATGGATGGGCTGGGACAGCTGGAAAACTAGTGACAGAAAACATAGGGAAGGTATTAAATAGGGGTCTTCCCAGTTACAGATGGTCCCAAGCTGAACAGAACAAGCTAGATGAAAAGTGAACACTTGGCTCCATTAAACAAACATGGGAGCTCATCATGTCTGTGTGGACCAGATGTCACAGAGAAATCACATAGTGTCCTCTCGAAGACTGGTCCTGATGTAAGCTGGCAATAAGGTCCTCCCAGTAGTGTCAATAAAGAAGTGAGAGGCAAATGTACTCAATGGGCACTGTCACAGAGAGACCTCATAAAGGTCTGGGTCCAGTTTCATGAGTGCATGTTCAGGCTTCTAGCAGCTGCCATGTTGGGAGGAAGGAATAGATCCAGCCACCACCTTGGAGCACCTCTCACCAACAGGGTCTCTTGTGCACACAGCAAAGGGACCAAGGTGATATCATGTCAAAGGCAGGGCTTAGGACCTGAGAACTTATATAGAAAGCACTGCATTTCTGCCCCAGAACTGGATAAAGAGTATGTGGTTATGAGCACGGCCATCAATGAACCACAAAGCCTTTTAGCATCCATTATTTGCAACTGCTGCTGAGCAAACAAATGCAACCACATCAGTCACCGGGCCCATCCCCACATGAAAGCTGTTCACATCAGCCAATGCCTGCCCCCCAGGAAAGAATAGCTGACCCTGAGGGACCATGGTACAAACCCATCCCCCTTTCCCTTCTGTAGGCTTGTCAGGAAGAGACAAAAAGGGGGTATCTTACCTTTCCTTCTCTCTGTCATGCCCCCTTCAAGGGGATCACCACTGTGGGCCACATCTTCCTCCCCATGTTGGCTGAGTAAGTTCCACTAATGGGCAGGTTTAGATGTGTGCATGTCCCCACCAGACTCCCATTTGCAGGGAGCAGCATGGAACAACTGAGGGCCCTAACTTGGACACCACCACTCGAGAGGTCAGATCCATGTGAGGACCTTCCTTCAGCCACATATCACCTGCCCTGACGTAGAAGAGGGCCAAGGTTGGGTGTCAGCCCAATGGGGGTCAAAAAGAGAGGCTTTCCTGAGTGGCCAGGGAAATTTGGCTGGCATCCTAAGGACTGATTTCATTAAGCAGATGCTTGGCTCCTTTGGCGAGTGGACAACCTCTTCCCAACCACAGACCTGCCCTGGCTTTGGAACAAAGGCTCGTGCTTTGCCACCACAGTGGGGCCCCTGTGCACCTCTGCCTGCTTGCCTGTTTATCCTCAGGCTGCCAGCTTAACAGGATGGGTTATTTATTTATTTTATTGCTCTTTCTTTCTTTTCTCCCCCTTCTACCCTCTCTCTTTTCCCTTTTGTCTTTTCTTTTTTTCTTTTTTCTTTTTTTTTTTTTTTATGAGTTGTGCCACACTTCTTGGTAAAGCACTTTAATCCATTTTAATGCCCCAGTTCTGCTCCTCAGTGACAGCCTGGTGGTTAGTCTAATGCGTCCCACTCACCTCGGGGTTACTAATGAGGTCATGGCGAAGGCAATCTCTAAACTGAATAATTCACTAATCAGATGCTGCAGACTCCAGTGGTAAAATTTATTTCTGACACCTAAACAGTAAAAGGGTTTGTGGACACACACACATGCACATACGTAACTGCACACACACTTCTCTTTTTCTTTCTTCAGAGCTATTTTTGGTGAATTGGTGCTGTGCCATACATTTAATGACAGGTCTCACCATAAGGAAGACTGGCTTATCCTGAGCTCAAAGCAAGGAGGAACTGGTGTGATGGGCCAGTGCCTTGGGTAGCTCCATGTGATGGCTGGATGAGACAAATATTTGGGGACAAAGGCACTCTCGTGCCGTGTACAGAGACTATGTGCTACCAGCTTTCTCCTGCCAGGCCAACCACCTGGAGGGACTCACTGTTGGTTCAGATACAGGGAGCTAAGGAGGAGCTAAGGAGTCTTGGGACTAAGGACTAGTTTTAGACTTTTATATGTTTNAAAAAGAAAAAAAAAAAGCATTGAATTGAAGCATTTGATCATTTGATTGAAGGTTTTGGTGCTGGCGTTGATGATATCATACTCTGCCCCCTCTAGACAAGTCTCCCAGATCTCTGCTCACCTCTGCCACTTTGTATTTTCCAAATAACATCATGTGAGCTCCCTCTTGTCCCTTTTCTGTGTTGAAAGCAATGTCTGTTACTTCTGTGTGCCACCCCCAAGCATATGCAAGAGAGAAAATAGTAATAACCCAATTAATTAGTATTGCTAATAAAAAAAGTCACAGGGAGTCATTAATAATAATTAACACTCTGTGTTCCTGGAGGAGGCAGCAGTCTGAGAAATTTTGCTTCTCTGTTGCTAAACCAGAAAACAGGTGGCTGTTGTTACATGCTTGGTGGGTCCTCAACATGGGGTGCATGTTGGCAAAACCTCCCCCTTGCCTTGGACCTGAACCAATACTGCCTCAGCAGACAGACAGAGCTGGAGAGCCTTGGGAGGTTCCATCAATGCCACCCTGTCACTGAGGGGCTGTGTTTCTCCTGGAATTGCCGGTCTTCTTCCTGATGGTTCATCTGCAAGAGAGGGAATGAAGGTCAGGAGCTTTTTGGGTGGCAAACAGCTCTGTGGATGGGAAGTACAGGGGCTGGAGGTGGCTAAGCTGCCTCTGAGAAGGGTCTCATCAGGCATGAGAGGGCTGTGACACTTCTTCCAACTCGATTTTGGCTCTTCTCAGCTAAAGAGAGGGCACAGAGCTCTTTCACAGAAGAGCAGCTGCCTGGTAAAAGTATGAGCTGAAGCTGCTCTGAAAAGGGATGGTGAGGACATAGCAATGGAGCTGGATGCACGCAGGGGCCCATTCAGGAGTCTGGCTGAAGGAGGAATAACTGCTGGATCTGGCTGCAACATTGCAGAAAGCTTTGTCCCAGCCAAAATGTTTCTTGGAAACAAGCTGGTTTCCACAGCCAGGAAAGGTGAGAGGACACAAGGGAGCAGGTCTGCAGATGGAGCATTAGGGATATGGGATGCTGAAGTGTCCAGGAGGGAAAATAATTCAAGCAGAGAAAGGATTTGAATCTGTGCTCCCCAGCCCTGAGCCAGTGCCCTGCACACCCGCCCAGTCCTCATCTCTCAGGGCCTGAAGTTTTAGTTTTCCTCAGCAAAGAAACAAAAAAACAAAATCTGAGAGCAATGACAAAGAAGTTGGCTTTCTCGTCCTGTGGCCAGCTCTAGTAATTACACAGCTAAGTGCTCATCTGTGACTGGCCCTGTACAAATTAGCTTTATGGTTTGGCACATCACCGCTTTCCTGGAGATACAGAAGATGAAGTTAATCGCAAAGTCCGTGCACACCAGCTGCAGAGGCAAGGTGCAGGAGAGATGGCTCGGTGGGCACCCAAGTCCTATCACCTGGCACCGAAACTCCATGTGGATAACCCATCCCCAGTGTCAGATGTTGCCATGCTGGACTGAATGGTGCTGGGTGCCACACCAGCAGCACAGGGAATTCATGCTTCTAAAGACAAACACAGGTCTCCCTCCGATTTACAGGCTCAAGAGGAGGAAAACAGATCCCAACAGGGCCAGAGCAGCTGCAGCCAGTGGGGTTCCCTGTCCCAGACACTCACAGCCCCAGCCAGGGAAGAGTTGCCGGGTGGTCACAGAGCTCCCACCCCCCTGCCTCGCAGGAAGGGTCGAGCAGGGGCGAATGAGCTCATCCTCACCAGAAGTCACCCTTTGATGTCCGGCCATTCCCCTGGGGTGCAGATCACATATGGCCCAAACACAGAGCAAACCCTAAGATGCAACATGAGCAGGGAGAGAAATTCCCTTGCTGCTTCCTTTTGGTAATGCTTTCATGCTGACCCCTTTTTGCAGTGGCGTTTCAGCAATGCCTCTTTTTATGGCCGGGGATGAGGAAGCAGTAAATCCAGGTTCCAAGTGAGCAGCTAACATAGTGTGGAGCCAAAATGGCCCGGTGATGAAATGTCTCAGCACAAGCAACAACCTGACAAGATGCCATCTTTTTCTGAAAGGGTCCACAAAGAAGCAGCCTAAGCCCAGGTCTGGCTCTGGGGAGAAGGAAAGCGTGGAGGGGACAATGGCGAGAGCTAAACGAGGCAGGTAGCATAAGCACAACAAGATGGTGAAAGGGAAACCTCAAACCCTGGAGAATCCAGGAGAAACAACCCTCACCAACTGGAGCAGGGTACCAGGGGCCAAAAGAGCCTCCTCCAAGTGCCAGGCACTGCCAGGCTCCCCGCCCAACTGCTGAGCAAGATTATGTGATAAATGATTGCATTAGTCCGGACAGCTTCTCATTTTCCTCCAATCTGGCCTGTCTGCCCTCTTAGCACGGGGCTCCTGATAGCATTTCTCCCTTCACTGACTTCATTTTTCCTGTTACGTTGTCAAGCTGTCAGGGGGAAGAAAGAAGAAACATGGACAAGGCTGTTACTGTCTGTGCTCCGAGAATGTCCTGTGCCTCTGCTGTCCCTGCCCTCCCTGGTCCATCCTGGGCTGGTGTCTTCCCACCCTCTGCTCATCTTCCTTGGAGACCTCCCTGGGCATCACACATGTTCCCACTCCAGCTCAGGAGACAGCAGCTGCCTCTGCGTCTGATCATGCCAAGGATGCAATAGGGTTTTGTAGAAATTAAGGCCAGAAGGAATTTGGCAGACACTTTGGCTGAAAAGTTATGTATTGATAACAGTTTTGGGGGGAAAGGCTCATGGCTGCCATGTTGGGGTGCACAGACGATGCTTATGAGCCTTTCTGAGTGAAGCAGATGCTCCTGTCCTGGTTGATTGTTGATGGAAGGAACCAAACTGACAGTGGGAACCAAGCCAAGCTTGTTCTGGTGTGGCTTTCTTCCTTCTCTACAGCCTGTTTTGATGTTACTGTTGTGAAGACAAAATGGGGAGGTTGGGGGAAAATTACTTTTCATCAGAGTCTGCTGTGTAATGTTCAGCTTGGCGGTCAGGCAGCCGTCCTTCCTGGCACCGAGTTGCACTGTGGGGTGGAGGTGGTGTCTCCGAGAAGGCTGTAGATCCAGGGTCCCCTTGTCTAGACCAGTGACATGGATAGGGTGAAACAGAGCCATCATCTGGCACATCTTCAGTTCCTCCTAAGGCTTAGGGGGATGCTGGAGGAGGAGGTGGGTGGGCTTGAGGTTTGGTCTGATTTGTGGGAGAGACAAGCAGTCCAAGGTGATCACTTGGATCTCTCCTAGGTCTTTCAGGATAAAAAAGGAATGGTCCAGACAGTATTTTAGCTACCCTGCTCCCACACATGGGAGTTTTTGAAAAACCGAAGTCTTGAACTTGATTTCCAGAGAGAACATTGTGCTTCTACAGCAGCATTGTCGGTCAAGAGGTGCTTCCTAAACACCAATGGCTTCAAGTCCAAGTATCCCTTAGGTGAAGATCACAACATGCAGAACAGGACTCTGCCTAGCTAATCAAAGCTCTGTGAGTAATGTTCAACAGTTTCCCTGTGCTCTGCATCCCTGTTTCTCCATTTGCTAAAATGACATGATAATAATATTTGCACCTTCCTCATATGTCCAACACAGGTGACATGCTGTGAAATCCTTGGGTGGGAGATGTCCCATAGCTGGAATCCTCTCACCTAAGTGCAAGCAGCACTGGAAGCAATGATGCTGGTACCTGCAACATTTCTAGGATGTTTCCCTTCTTCAAAGAGCTTTGCAAACGTAAAATAAGTCTCCCAACCCCCTGTGAGGGAGCTGGGGAAGCCTAATAATTCCTAGTAAGAGAGCACCCTTCGTTTTCGTTTAGCACAGAGCAGGGAGGGACTTTCATGTCTCATTCCCCCACCCCCCACCACCAAGATAGCATTCCTTCATGTTGATACAAGGGTTAACAGCCATTTGTAATCGCATTAGAGAGGCGGTTTAATTCCAAGGAGGCCCTTTCCCTGGACTCACTCCCCTCCACTGCATCGCAATGAGCAGATCAAACAGCACCAGTTCCGACAGGGAGATTGATTCGGGATGAGAGGAACACATCCATGGGCTGTAAACGTGGTGAAGACCGTGGCTGGCATCCCGCTCCACCAGTGGAAATCTTTGCAAACATCATTAAAGGAAGGGCTGAATTAGGGTATCAGGTACCAGGGAGTGAGGGGTGGCTGCAGGCAGGACCGCACAGCAAAGTGATGGAGGAGCTGGGTGACCAGGGATGTTGTCACTTTGCTGCTGCTCTGTGGAAAGTGCAGAGCTCAGTAAACATGGGGGATTTGGGCTTTTCAACACCAAGGAGAAAGCCACCTTCCCCATACAGGGTGGGATCAGCTTCTGGGAAGGGCTGAGGCAGGGTAACAGCTCCACGTACCCATATTTCAGGATGATTTAGGGTCTTGACAAGAGGCAAACATGTAGCAATTGGTAAAAAATGCTGATTTTATCTTCAAATACCTTCCCTGCACCCCCTCATTAGACAGCCTGTTCAGTTGTTTACCTGCTAGATGGGTCTTTTTATTGAACTTGTCAATATTTGCATTTGCACCCTTTGAAGCGAGTGAAGCTTGGATAAAGTGGCAGAAATCAGGTGGATCTGCAAAATTTCCACACACCTCATCTCTCCAGATTCGACAGATGAAATATAACTCAGGAGGAGAAAAATCTTAGCTGGAGCGAGGGGTCAGCTCAGAAGGAAGATACAGAGACATGGAAGATGTCTGAGAGATTAATTGCTAGACGTGGGCTTCCCGAGGAACCGGTGCTTCAGCTCTGGCAGGAGATGAGGAAGCAGTTGCGGGGTGCCCTGATCCTGCCACAAAGGAGACCCCACAATGGAGCTCATAAACCCTGATGCAACCACAGGAAGGTGTAGCTGAAGAGGCTGCAAAGCCTCCCAGCTTCTCTGACCTGAACTTCTGCCCCTGAGCTCTTCTATCAGTTGGGGCAAAGTTGAGTCACCATCGCTTTGACCCAACCATGCTGTTCCCTGAGTTAGCCCTCTGGGGACTGTTTTTGGGGTTTGGCTGGGTTTGGTGCCAGCAGAAAGCACCAGGATAGTGGCTGGGGAGGTTGAAGCACCACGATGGGGTCCCGTAGTCAACTACCAAGGGGTCCCCAGTCAAGCGTTCTTCTGAGAGGGGAGAGGACTCCTCTGCAGAGACAAGATCTCTTAGTTCCTGGTGTATAGTTATTTTCAGATAATTAATCTCTCAGAAGAAGGGGATATCAGTCACTGAAGGCACCGACGAGTTACCAGCCTGCTGTTCACTGACAGTAATTACTTTTTCTCTCCCCCTCTTTGGAGGGAAACTGGGACTCCCCCCTTGATGTCAATCCCTGCCCATAACAGTCTCTGGGACCAGCATAGCAGGGCCAGGACTGGCCTGGGAGCAGGTACATCTCCCCAGCCTCCTTCACTATCTCCTAGCAAAGCTGGGCTGCCTTGCCATGGGACACACTCCCTCTCCTTGCTGCAGTTCTGGGACATGCCCTGCCCCGCTCCTGTAGAAACACGGCTCTGGAAGGGACCTTGTGGGTCACAAAGACCAGCTCTGCTACTGATGATCAGTCCCTAGTCCTTATCAGCCTTCTCCCTTAATTCTTTCAGGCCCAAAAGCTCCAGTGCTTTCCCCAGTTTTGCCTCTTATCCTGGCTGGAGAGGCAGGGACAAGGTGGGGGAGGGATCCCAGGACTGCGATCCGTGGTATATAGGAGCCATTCTAGGTCAGAGGAAACAGCAGATTTAGTAAGGATGCAGCTAGTTCTCTGCAGCAATTATTTTTTCTCCAGAGCTCACCAACTCAAGGGCTGGTGATTCCCCTTGTCCGTCAACATTGTCTCCATCCTTCTTCCAACACTTTCTCTGTCCTGAAGACCCACAGAACTCAGCACCACTGAGACTTGCAGCCCCCTAGGCACATCTGAACTCCTTACTGGCTTGTGAGTCTACCCGAAAGGCTTTCAAACAAGGGTGCATCCCAGCCAGACACTTGAGGAAGCCATTTTGTTTCCCACCACATGCCCCTGAAGTCTTTTTGGGATCCTTTGGAGTCTGAGTTAAGGAGAAAGAAGTTATCATTAGGAAAAAAAAGTTCTCATCCATCTTCTTTTAGTACTCTGTCTGGAAGGAGAGTTCAGCTATCCCATGGGGAATGGCTGATCTACATTCTGACAGGGACACAGGGCCCAGTGGACCATGCAAGTATCAATTTTCCAGAGTGGGCAGATCATGTGTAATTATAGACCATGCCAAGGTTTATGGCCATGGAGGATTTCTCCGACTGACACTAAAATGCTTATGAAGTTGTTTTGAACTTTTTCCAGGAGAAGGAGATCCAGCATGGCTCATCCAGCCTTCCCAGCCCCTCTTTCTGCTCCTCCAAATACCAGATTACCCCATGCTGAGGGCTAAGCCTTGGGGGAAAAGTAACCAAGCAGTACATGGCTATAAATACCAGCACAGGACTTTGCCTCCCTTCTCCGAAAGAATGTGCAACGAGACAGAGGTTGGGCTGATACTTCCAATAGCTCTAAGAGGAGAGTGTAACTGAGAGGTCGCTTTGGACGGGGCAATACCTATCAAGCCCTGAATATAAGCAGATTATAAAACATCTACAGGATCCTGGACTGGATGAAGATGGACCCTAGGATCTCCTCTGTTATTTCTCCTGTCTTCTCAGCACCAGTATTTTGCCAGGACTGGTTCAAAGAGCAACCAGGCAAGTGCAAGTACTGGCTTGCACCATGAGACATGGTGGAGGAGATGCAGGTCCTCAAACTGGTTGCTAAAGGGAGACTTGACCACAGGTTCCCTGGTCTAAGCTGAGTCAACATCTGCTGAGCCTAGTGCAAGCAGCATGAAGAAGGTCAGAGCTGTCTCCAAGGAGCTCAAAGACAGTCTTTTGCTTTGGCACCAAACCTGGCAAAATGGTCTCCCAATTTGGGCACAGCTTCCTCCTCACAGAAGTCCTTGTCTTTCATAAAAAGAACTTATCTGCAAATTATGGGGAATGAGCCACATGAGACACCAGGCGATCTCCTGAGAAACGTTTAGACTAAATCTAGGCTCTCCAGTGAGTCAATAGCAAAGTAGGTGAGAAAAAAAATATGCTTTCAGAAAAAACCCAAAACATTCTGAGAGAAGGAAAAAAGCCCCAAGAGCCGACATTTAGTAGCATGGTCATAAAACAGTTGAACAAAAGAAGGACATGAAATAACAGAATTGGTGCAATCTTTCCTAATTTCTGAATCGCCACCTCTTCTGTGGTCTGTAAGTGTGCACTGGTGGAGTCCACCCAAGCGCACCTCACCCAGGCAACCAACCAGATACATCTGCTGCTATCTCCTTCTCCAGCCCTCCTCCAAACACCCCCCAGAGCATCTCACCCGCAAACAGTGTGAGTTCTCCAAGGCTGGGATGTGTCAGTAAGGGGATGCTTGTTGGTGGAGCAGCAATGGTTTCAGATGGCCCATTCGTGCCATTCCCAAATAGCTACCCCCATGTAGACACTCTTTGTGGGAGAAGAGAGATTTCCCTTCCAGAATAATTACTCTGCTTGGAAGCACACTAATTAGCCTGGAACAAGTGGCTTGAGTGTCCGCATGGGGAGCTATTGTGGAATAGCTTATTCTGTCAGAGCTATTCTGGGCAATTTCCTCTCACAAACAGGCTATGAGATTTAATTTTCCTTCTTTTTACAAACAGATGAAAGGTCTGTGCTTACCAACCCCTGATCATCCCAGGCTTCCCTGTCAGGAGCAAGAAATGGGTGCAAATTGTCCTGAATTCTCCTCTCTTTGGGTTCCCCCTAATTTTTTTTTTTTTTTTTATTTATTTATTTATTTTTGCCTCTGGGGAAAGACATAAATCAGAAAGGTTTACACCACCAGGACTCTGGACCCTTTCCAAAGGGTGAGGTCTAACCCAGCATAAATTAATCTGAACAATGGCAAGTGAGGACAATGTTCTGAGCATCCCATGAACACACTGAGGGCTTACGCAATACATGTTTACCAGACAAAGATGGAGAGGAAAAAAAAAACACCAATGCCAAGTGGCTTTGTAGACAGAAGTACTGACTCTTAACTCACCTCACTGAAAGAGTGGTCAGGCACTGGAATGGCCTGCCCAGGGATGTGGTGGGGTCACCAGCCCTGGAGATATTTAAGAAATGTGTAGACATGGCACTTCAGGGCATGCTCTGGTACCTGAGATTGTTGGGTTGGGTGATTTGTTTTGTGGGGTTGGTGTTTTTTGTTTTGTTTTGTTTTTCTCTGGTGTGTTTATGGTTGGACTCAATGATCTTAGAGGTCCCTTCCAGCCATGAAGATTCTGTGATTCTGTGAATTCAGACTGCAGTTTTTCAAGAAATGCATTATGCATTTCATTAGCCTGTGATTAAATTAACTTCTCCCCAACATGTGAAGTGGCAATGAAAAAGGGAAGGAGGATACTTGGGCAGAAGAAAAGTCCATGGTGCTCGTGGGGTTGGAGGGGCTTGTGAGGATGCAGGTTGGCAGGACACTGGGGGCTTGGTGATGGGAAAACTGCTGAACCTCTAGCAAAAATGTAGCCTTCTCACCTGGCTCTTTTGGTTTCTTCTTGACCTGATTGATTTCTTTCATCTTCCTTCACACGCAGCAGGTCCCGCAGACACAGAGAGGGGGAGCAGACTAGGAACACAAGAGTAGCTTCACAGAAAAACAAGAGATATGTGGGAAGGACCAAGACCAGATGCTCTGGGAGACAAAGCAGAGGGTGGCTTCAGCTGTGGGTGGAAAAAGGCTCAGAGAGAGCATTGCCAGCCTGGGATGGCTGGGACATCGGGGACATGGTGCATCAGGGCACTGCGGGGACAGCAGGGGACAGTCACAGAGCCAAAGGGCTTTGGAGAGCAGAGGACAAACCACCCACTTTCTGCTTGGTTTCTCTTGTACCTGATCTTCTCAACATCTGTCTCATTTTATGACAACTCTTTTATTTAAAAATAAATCCTTGTTAAAAAAAAAAAAAAAAAAAAAAACAACTCCATAATTTGTTCCTCCAAGCTGGGCTGCCTTTCTGGCCCTGATTTTATCAGAGTGGAGACAGGCTGTCCTTGCAGAATGATTTTACCATCTTGAAAATGATTACAGGGCTGCACAATGCCTTCAGCTCACCATGTAACGATATTTTTATACGCTGTCTCGTTAGATCGCTGCCTGGGTTGAGGATGTTTTCAAACATTGTCTCTTCATGGTCGGCGTACCGCAGTACCAGGAATAGAGTGACGAATTGGAGGGAGTTCAGAGGGCAGCGGCAATAATCAGAAATCTGATTTACAATGAAATGTTAAGAAAGCTGAATCCATTTTGCTTGGCTACAGCAGCAAACTGAGCATCCACCCACAAAGATCTGGAAGGGCAAGAGGCAGGCACTGGGGAAAGTGGTACTTGGTGTAGAAGTAGAGGGAAAATTAATAAACAAAAAAGCACAGGTGCTTTCTCCAAAATACTTTGTTTTCAGCAGATCTGGTACAGATTCCTGGAAGGATCGCTGCTGGAGGGACAGAAAAACTCAAGTGGAAACATTAGGAAAAAACAACTCCCTGGGGAAAAGGCAGAGATGTAGATTACAAGACTTACCGGGTCTGCTTCTCCTCCAGCCTCCCTGCTTCCTAAACCACTGCTGACAGCAGCGACAGCCAGCCGTTAGTGACTGACATGAGCTGCTGCCGAAACTTTGCTCAGAAGGTGACCGGCTCCAGAGCTCACTGTCACCCATTGGAGTCACCTGAACCCCCTGTCCCCCGGCCTTGGGGAGGTCACACTGTGTGCCTGAATGAACTGACATTATCCCTGCAAACAGAGCTCATGGTATGTTACATGTTGTTGTTGGGTTTTTTTTCCCTTTTTAAATACATATGCTACAGCATGGCTGCACTCTGTGAACAGCCTGTGATTAGAGGAGAACGAAACACTGATTATGGGTTAATTAGCTAGGCTAATACACTGCCTGTAGCTTCGTTTAGGAGAGAAACTGTATTTCATGGCACAGAAAATAGTGAAGATCATGGAGGGGAAGAGGGTTTTTCTTAGAAAGGTTGAAGCTCGGCCCCTGGGAAGGAAGGAGGGAGAGAAAGGGATGCCCTGCGTGGGTGCAGAGGGACATCAGTGGACAACAGCAGGTGGAGGGTCTGAGTTCATCCCTGCTCCTGCCCTACAGCCAGGCTGGAAGAGCAAACTGGGGCTGCTGGAGGGACTGGGGAAGCTGCAGGGGGAGGTAAGCCGAAATCACACTGATGAGAAACGTTGTCCCAGGATGTGATCCCCAGCTATAGCCAAAGTTGGGTTGAGACTTGGCAGGGAGAGCGTCTCAATGAGACAGGGCTGGTGGCAGTCCCAGCAGGAGCCAGCGAGAGGGGCAGGAGCTGGGGGTCAGAGCACTCCTGGTACTGGAGAAATTAAAGCAGTTTTTCCAGACTTAGCCAGGGCAGCAGCATGTGTGTGAGACCACAAGAAAATCCTGCCTGGGGGGAGGATTAAATGACCTACAGTACTTACACAAAATAGTTGTTTCCACTGCTCATTTCTCTCTGAATTGGATGTTTAGAGGTTTATCTGAAGCGGCTTTTCTTTCTTTTCTTCTTTCTTTCTTTTTTTTTGGTGGAGGAGATGGAAACCCCAGCACCAGCCCTCACCTTCCTGGTGGCATTTCTGTTCCCAGATCTCCCTACAACAACCAGGTGCCCTGGAAAAAGCTTAGCTGGCTTTCACCGGGTGTTCTCTGAGGACCTGGCACCCAACCAGCCCAGCACCATATCAGCCACGACCATGTGGGGGTTGGTTATCTCTAGCTCAGCACCTTGGTCCACAGCTCAGCTGTGGGCAATGCCACCATCCCCTTTCACCCTGTCATGATTGGAGTGTATGTCAAGGCTCTGGCATAAAAATAAATACCCTCCCATCATATTCCAGTGTATTAATAAAGACACTTAACTTCTGCTTAATGTCCTCCATATTTGTGAGGCAATCTGTGATACACAGAGGAGAGGACTGGATGTGGTTTCTCAGCACATGCAGCATGGTTGCCCCATATGTAATGCAGTTTCCAAAAAAAAAAAAAAAAGGGAGAGGGACAAACAGCACTCCAGAAAAAAATTATGCAGATTGTAATTGAATTTCATGTTGCTGACAGCTCTGGACATCAGGGTCTTCTCATTCTACAGTAGCAACAGATGCTCCTTGGTATGGCCAGTTCCTGTCCTGGAGAGTTTGAGAGGACTTCTCCTAGTGCGCATTGCATCCTCATCCCTCAGTCACTGTAGGTACCAAGAACGGGCTGGGGTTACCTGAGGATGCTCAGGTCTCAAGGGCTGTGCCTCAGCCCTGCCCAAGACATGCCATTGGTTTGCTCCACATGCAGACATCAAATCTAGTCATGAGGGCACTCAAAGTACATCCCTGAAGGGACAGGCTAAACATATTGTGTGAGTCTAATGAGCTCATTAACAAGCTGGATGGCCACTAAATAATGTCCTGCGTTTAGAATAATGCAGAGAGGAGAGGAGTCTAGGGACAGCACCAGAGAGGTTTGTCTCTACAAGGATGGAAGACCTCAAGGTCTCCCAAGAGGAGCACTTGTGGACTGCTGAGAGGTGTCTCTGCCAGGTGCCCAACCTGGGTGAGGAAGACGTCTCCTGTGAGGATCTCAGATGGAGATAGTGTTGGGGGAACTGCTGGGAAGGTCCCCCCACATTGGAGTTATGGGTTTCACCTCCCCCATTTGCAGCCTTGCTCCTCACAGCTGGATTTCCCACACGGATTGGTTATATTTCTGGCTCTGTTCACTGAGTAATTAAAAACACTCATTTAAAAAACAGCAAAAACAAACTAGAAATCAGTCAAACTTCATCAATCAAGACTGCTCTGAAGTAAATGGCAACTACAACCACAGAAAGACTTTGATTCCCAGCTCATCACTCTAGGTTTATTATGAGGGAGAATCATCTTCCCCAGGAAGAAGAGGCTGCTATTCCAATTTTTTTTTCTGTCAAAACCCTCTCCTGAGCAGAGCCGCACAAATCTCAGAGCACCTTTCCTTGTTGTGAGGGAAGAGACACAACCCTAGGTGACTCCCAAGGTCTGGAGGAAGGCCATCCCTCCAAACCATGCTGCTATTGTCTGCCCAGCCCAAATGGTTCCAGGGAGAATTTTTTCACCTAAACTCCACACTTGGGGTTCCAATTCCTTCTTGTACCATAAGTCAGTGAGCCTAGAAATAATGGTGATGGAAATGGTGGTGGCGGGGAGAGAGGTTTGGACATGGTGATGCAAAGGTTTTCCTACAAAATCATTCTAATTGGATATTTACCTAAGCTACTTTTCCTACCACACAAAGTCATTGCTTAAAGAAGTGCATACAGCAAGGCAATTGTCTTTTTATTTTGCTAGTTATTATTCCTCACTGCAAAAGAGGGAGGGAAAAAAAAAAAAGCTATCGCTCTGGAGTTTTTATCAGGTTTCAGCCACTCTGCCTGATGTTCAATAAAAGAAAACCTATCTCTGTTAGAGATGAGTAGCCCTTTACAGAACTGTCATTGCCTGCAAAGTAACCTTTAAGCACCTGGCTGTCTCTTAAGTTAATGCAGGTAGAGGATGGAGAGGAGTCACAGTCACTTCTCTATGTTTGAAAAATGCAGCTGTTTCTCTTAAAATTCAGCAGCCAGCCACACATGCTTTGTTTGGTTTTGTTGATGTTGTTTTCAGTTTTTCTGAAATCACTATCCGTCACCTTCCCCCCGCCGTGTGGCTCAGCTGCTCAAGTCCCCACACAGGCAGGAGGATGGAAGCAGAGTCAGCTCATGCTTTGGGGACTGGCATTGTGTCCTCTTCCCACCACTGATGCTTAGAGCAGGAAGTGCCTAAACCTTCCCTTTTAACAGCTCCTTCAGGAAAGGGCAGAAGGAGCCAGCAGATCCCAAGCAATAGTCTAGGAAACCAAGGGGGGTCTTTCCCCACCTCAAGTACTGTGTCCAGTTTTGGGCCCTGTGCCACAAAAAAGACATTGAGGTGTTGGAGTGTGTCCAGAAAAGGGCAATGAAGCTGGTGAGGGGTCTGGAGAATAAGTCTTACGAGGAGAGGCTGAAGGAGCTGGGGTTGTTCAGCCTGGAGAAAGAGACTTAGGGAAGACCTTATAGCTCTCTACAACTACCTGAAAGGAGGTTATAGAGGGGTGGGGGTCGGTCTCTTCTCCCAAGTCATGGGACAAGAGGAAATGGCCTCAAGTTGTGTCAGGGGAGGTTCAGACTGGGTATTAGGAAAAATTTTGACACTGAAAGGATTATTAAGCATTGGAATGGGCTGCCCAGGGAAGTGGTTGAGGCACCATCCCTAGAGGTATTTAAAAGATGGGTTGGCATATTGCTTAGTGACATGGTTTAGTGATGGTTTTTATCAGAGTTAGGTTGGTAGTTGGACTAGATCTTAAAGGTCCCTTCCAACCTAGACAATTCTATGTTTCTGTGAGTCTATGTTAGAAGGGCTGGTGTTCCACCCTGAGCCCTCCAAATGCCAGTCCTCACTGTCACAGCAGCTTGTGCAGGGACATTTGTGCACCTGATGTGGTCTCTCTTCACATCTCTGGCTATGACTGCTGCAGCCAGGAGGGGCCTTGGGGTGACAAACCATCCCCTGATGCAACCCAGCACTAGGCAGTCAATCCTATCCCACCAGGAGACTGGGATCTCTGTGCGCCTGCACCTGCAGGTGCATCACACACTTCTGGGACTTCCTGTGACCACAAGCTCTCCCCATACACTTACTCCAGTAAGTTAAGTTTGCAGCCAGACAGGGTTTGACTAAGTCTTTATGAAAGGACCATGTTAGAGACTTTGCAGGCCTTTGGCATGGCAGCCTAAGATGCTCCAATCTTGCATGACAAAGCCCAAACCTTTTGCAACAGAGATGGTCCCCACAGTGACATCCTCCTTCAGGGACCGTCACCAGGCTCTGGAAGGACAGCACTCAGGGCACAGGGCTGCAGGATGGCCAAGCAAGAAGTATGCACGAGTCATCCCCTGCCTTCCTCCACATACATCTACCCCCATGGGCTCTAAGCCACATCAGCAGGGCAGAAACCCCCGTGGCTTTGCCTGTCTGGCTCTACGGTGACAGGTGGCAGAGCCCAGCCAGCAAATACACACGTGCCACAGGAAAACTGAGCCCTCCCCACGCAACCCACGCCATGGCTGCATCCTGCCTCAGGAGCTTCAGGATTTAGGGTCCCCCCGGTACCTACTGCATAAGTGACAAGCAGCTGTCAGCAGCTTACAGGGGTCTCTGGCTGCCTGCAAATTTCCGCATTAAAGCTGTAAGCTCTCATGCCTCACTTGGGACCAATAAAGCAGGATAGGGTAGAGGCTGTCGTGATAAATGGGGCATAAATCACACCTCCCCCTGCCTTCTTTCCCCTTCCTTGGAGGGGGGAGGTGGTTTTGCCACAGCCTTCGCGAGCCCTGCTTCAACATGCTCAGACAGGTCCTCTTCTGCCTGTGCAGTCAATTAGAACTTCATCAGAAATCAATTTGCGAGGCCCAGCTGAGATGTACCTATAGATCAGGCGATGCCAAGTGATTATTACACTAATGGAATATTCCATTGATTAATTGAATATTTAAGTCCTGAAATGTAAGCCCCACTGTCTTATCCGTGGCTTGTTACGGAGCTGAGCAGCAGAGACATCACGTGAGCATGAGGAGCTAACCTTGAGTCTCACTCTTTTTGGGGAGAAAGGCTGAGGTTCTGGTCACATGGGAAACATTTTTACCTCTTTGGTAGACTCTTCAGCCACACTGAGACACCCCTCTTTCCTCTGACAGCAAAAATAATGTCCTACCTTTTCTGATAGGGTAGACTTGGACACTTGTCCTGGCTTGGATGTTATGCAGTAACCATGCGTTCTGGGTGATGGGTGACAAAATCCATGCAAAATAACAAATGCACCTACAAAAACCACATACAATAGCTAATGAAGTGGACAAGATGCTGTTGGGTCTGTTGCCTGGACTCCTTCCCTGGGCTCTCCAGCTGCTCTCCATGGCTGGGCAGCACCCATGACACCCACCTCCTCCTTCCACGCAGGGCTCTGAAAAAGCTCAGCCCTTCTCGGCCTGTTGTGCAGCAGCAGCTCGGATGGCCCAGCCCTGTCCTGGGCATGGCATTGCTCCTGTTCCCCAAGCCTGGGGAGGAAATCCTCAGTGATTTATTTTCCTTTTTACACACAAGCAGATGTCAGGACTGCAGTTCATAGCCAGCAGGTCAGGAGGGCCATCCGAGGGTTTTCCGAGCTCTTCTGCCCACAGCCCGAGAGCTTCTCCATGCCGCAAAAGCCCCAGGTGTCCAGAGGGCAAAGGTGGCCAGATGCCTCCAGCATCAGGCTTCCGGATTTGCTGTGTTGGAGAGGGCCAGGTTACTTGTTCCGTGAAACACCTGGTTAAGTGCTTTGTTGGATGAAGGCCATAATGACCAAGAGAGAGAGAAACAAGACAGAGATGAAGGAGAAGGGAGCGGCAAGTGGAAGAGAGGCGGGCTGCAGCTGGAGTAATCATCACCACAGGGCCCAGCAGGAATATTGTCCCCAAACGGTATTATGTTATTAAGTCAGCAGAGCCATTTACTAGATGAGCAGGTGAGAGGACTCCAGTCCTCTGCACAGAGCTCCTACTCCCACACCAGACAGTGAAGTCTCCTTCCCTAACTTGAAGAGCACCAGTTGCCCATGCCCAAACTCCATGGGTTGGTTGCTGGAACAAGGAGCCATCCAACCCAGAAAGGTGACTTCCACAGCAGATGTCTGAAGGACTGGAAAGCTATTTGCTTCCCTCTCAGAGGGGGTTCAAGCATTGCCTCAAAGGCTTCTTCCAAGGACATGGCAGAAGCTACACAGCAGTGGTCACTATTTTGAGAGAAATCATTGCTAGGATGAAATTGGATCCTTGTTCCCACCTGCTGTTGATCTGTGAGGCCTAAAGATGACCACCAAACAATATAGATGGCAAGATGCACATAGGCTGCCTGTTGTTCCCCGCTTCCCTACCCCCTGTACACAAAATCTGCCCTTCCTCCTGCCCCTGACATTAGAAGGAGCCCTGGGGCCAGGTGGGCCAAAGGGAGCACATGGAGAACAAGCACCAAGCCTTGCTTCTGGCTGGGGAGGGTCTGGTATCCCCTCTGAACCTCAACTTCCCACCTATCTTTGCATTGCCTTCATCATCACTGGGGACTCCTGGTATCCACTATTGCTTCCAAGCTATATGATGGTCTTCAGCCTGAGCTCTGGCACAAGAAGCTGCTTAGCTGCTGTCATGGGAAGCGGAATTTCTTTCCCCTCCTAATGTATGTTATTCTGAACAGGAAGGTAAAAGTAAATGGAGAGGAAAAACAAGTATTGATGGAACAGCTAGAAGGGAGAAGAAAGCTTTTTGTCTTACTGAGAGACCTGACCTTTCAGTGGTAGCTTCAAGAAACCTCAGGCAAATGTGCTTTGCTGGCATTTGCTGCAGGTGAGTCGTTGGGCGTTTTCATCCCCTCTCTCAGGAGATAATGTCTAGACATTTATTAACTTGCACACTCTGGGTGTTTTGGAGATCTGAGTAGCCTAGAAACCCCCATCTGAAAAGACACCTGAAGTCATGGCCCTCAGTCTTTTCTCAAGCAGCAGATCCCTATGAAAACCAGCATTTCTCATGCTCAGCAGACCTTTTTGCCCTCATGCATGGACCTGCTAACAAGGCTGCGGTGGGACCTGGTTCTGCAGTGGCCTCATGCACTACTTGTGGTCTTCAAACTATACAAAACACAATAGACTCATAAAAGCAGCACGGAAAGATGAGCCAGAAATGAAACACATTCCACTGAGTTTGGGTTTGTGCTTGCAAATGAGAAGAGGAAAGTTCATCTGTGCTGGCAGAAAACCATACAGCCCCTCCTTTCGTATAGTAATGAGGACCAAGGTGTCCAGGCTGCCTTCCTCACAGGAGAGGGCTGGCAGTCCCAGCTACACTGCTGACATGAGGATCTGAGGGGGAAACTGGAGGTCAGGCAGCGATCAAGTTGTTGATCAAGGAGAAACGAGATGCAGAATGGTGGGGAACCCATCTTACCCACCCGGTCTTCAGTTCCCTTAGCCTCTCCTTGGCCAGAGGGATGCAGGAGGCTCACAGCAAAGGTATTACAGCAGTGAGGACACATGCTGGGGGAGGTGTGCAATCCATCCAGATGCTGGTCTCCATCTCCGACTGTGCACAGAGTAGGAATTTCTTTGGCAAGCCCTGGACCACAGCCTCTGGGGCAGAGGGCAGCAGAATCAGCCCCGGAACTGGGAGCACAGCAAGCTGGCTAGTGCAGGGAACCACCACCGGTTCAAACAGCGGTCGCTGCTGGCGTGGGGAGAAGAGATAACATCGCCTGAGCGGGCTTTGCTGCCCCCCAGGCAGTGAACAGAGGTCAGATGCTGTCCCCATGGCCCCTGCCTCCCCTGCATTCTCCTGCCACGGGGATGCTACAGCTGCTGAGTGCCCATAAACACACACACCATCTTTCCTTCCCTCTGCAAAGAGCACAAACATCACTGATTTTAGAAGAAGAATCCACAGGCCTTCCCGCAGAGGTGTTTTGCACCAGGGTGAAAGCCTGGGGTGTTTTTTCCATCCTGGTAGTCCTGCAAGTGGGGTGGCAGCCGGCTCTCCCTCCTCTGCCCTCCTCAGGCTGCTCAGCCTCCCTGTGGACTGATCCTAAAGCTGGAGGAAGCTGATCCCCGTCAGGGTCACACCAACCCCCTCCATCCCAGCCTTGAGAGACGAGAGAAGGCAGGGGCAAAACAAGGCAGAGATGCAGTCCTGCCCACTGCAGCCCCACAGCTGAGACCCTCTGTCCGCCCAGGGAACCTCAGCTTCAAACCTAGAAGACTGGGATTAAAAATGGAGGTATCAAAACCATGGCATGAATCGCAGGGAGGTTTCAGACTGATAAATATTTCAGACTGACAACTATTCCTGTCCTTGAAAGTTCATTCATCAAACTCTCAGCAAGGCCTCCACATCCCAGGACCATAAATATTAAGACCTATTTTAACAACTGCTTTCAGTGTGGCCAATACCGAAAGTAGGGAAACCTGTTACAGATCAACCCATATCCTTGTGTATTGTGGTGTAATTTATTGCACCTATAAAGGCTATATTCAAATGTAGTTCCATTGTAATTACAGTCCCTGACTGTACGGGATCCATTTGTGAGATGGTTGTCCTTTGTGTAGATACGACCCCACACAATCGGCGATGGTTTAGAAACAGCAGCAGGCGTTGCTGTCACAGCACTGTACACACCCTCAGCCCTACACACAGAGGGAGTCTGTCTGCCGGGGGAAAATTTGACCTAAAAGCAGGAAAACTCACTTGCTATCAAGAGAATGGAAACATTGGAAACTGGGAGCTGTGATCCTCTCTCCCTCTTGGCTCTGATTTAGTTCCTGAGCAATGCTACGCCAGCTCCTCCCTGCAATTACAAACTCCAGCAGGCAGGCACAGGTCCTCCTCCTGTTTCTCTGCAAGCCCCAGACCCTTGAAGGACTTGAGGGACTGGATTTAGTGGGGTATTGGGTAGCTTTCTCCTTAAATTAGCCCTGAAATTCTGGGTTGCCCAAATGCTCCCCACATGGTGGAGCAGAACCAGGAGCCTCTTGCTAAACATCACAGTAGGAGGGAACAACAGAGCCCTTCATCGCAGTCTGTCCCTGTCAGCGATGGCCTACGATGATAAAGGGGAAATTTGCTCTGCTCCTTTCTGTCCCACCAATAAATTACATCCCCAGATCCTTATGCCGGCCCCAGACTGCGACATCCCAGTGCTGAGCAGCTGCTGGGCTGCTTGGTTCCCACCTCCAAGCCCCATCTTGGCTGTGAGCTCTTTAAGCAGAGCCTTTGCCTACTGGGCGCTCTTAAGCACATTTCATTCATGAATTAAGTTCCTGACAGCCCATATCTCTATGATCAATATGTTTGTTTATTAGCAGCAGCTGCTGTGTTTTAGCAAAACTGGAGGGCTCCAGCAGGAGCAGCGCACTCAAACCGCAGAGCAAGGCTTGGGACGGGGAAGAGAAGGACCTCCTGCTGGCAAATGGGAGCTGGGCTGGATAAAATTTCACGCTAATGACCCTTTAATTGAAATCACTGCTCAGGACAGATTGCTCAGCTCGGGGATATCTGCACTGATGGCTCCCGGTTTGGCCACTCCTGAGATGAGTCCATTAACTCAGCAGTGGTGAACAAAAGCAAGCAAGAGGGACAGTGAGGGGTCATCCATCCCCAGGAGAGCTGATCTGCACATCCAAGGAAGCCCAAGTCAGCAGCTGCTGTAAATGGAGACCTGCACAAAGGGAGGAGAGGGTGTGCGACTTGATGGACCTCATGCTTCTGCTTCGCTGTGTTTGCCAACTAGGCTGACATGGCTCCTATTGCCTCATTCTCTGGGTAGGATGAGCCCCATGTGCTGATCTTGTGTGCCCAAGGAGAATCAGGACACCTGAGTCTTACCCCCAGCTCATGGTGCAACCTCAGCTTTGCTCCATCTTCCTCTCAGCCTCACTGTGTGGATGTTGCAAGGCAATAATATTTTTCCACCCTCATACACGCTAGGCAGGAAGATGGACACAGCAAGAAGAACAGGAGCTGGAGAGAAGGGAAAATCCTGATCTTTTGTCTTCTTGTGCAAGTAGAAAAGCAAATTTCTTTTCTGATGTCCCTTTTCACTTTGCCTTCCCTTGCCATAGCAGCAAGGGCATCATCACATGGGCAGGTCCTGGCTGGACAGGCAGCCCAAGGCAGCAGCTCAGGACAAGGGTGAGCTATACCCACGTTCACCTCACCCGTCACAGCAGGACATGAGTGTGGGTCTGTGCCCTGTAAAATTGGAGGCCCTTCCCCACTGGGCAGGTTCCAGGCAAAGGGCAAAACGTGGCTTTCCTCCCCACGGAGGCTGGGTATGAAACTCAGGATTGGCACAAAGTCCTCGGCATCCACAGAGATGCTCCAAGGTACAGTTCCTGCCCTGTGCATCCGTCTCATTCCCAGCCAAGGGGGAACCTCCCTGTCCCCAGGGACTCTTTGTATCACAAGGTTTATTATGGGCTGGAGAGTGCTAATGAAACCCGGGCTTGTTAGATATAGGCAGCTCTTTTGGGCCTGTTTTGTAAGTGGGAATGTTGATGTGTGTCTCTTGCAATGCAAAGAGATGTCTGAGTGCACAGAAAGGAGGGTTATGAACCTGCTTTGAATGCATTTATTATTCCCATTAATTACTATGCCTGCTAAAGAGGACCAGCTGTTCTAGGAGGCTGTGGTACCAATTTATCAGGAGAAGATTCCAACAGAAGACGTAGAGAGTTTTCCTCTGAACTTGGAAGGATGGAAGATGGAGGTTTTTTAATTAGAACTTGTTATTAATGGGAACGTAGCAAATTAAAAATAGTCTCCCTCCCCCCCTCCTCCTTATTATATGAAGCTCTGATCTCAATTAGAAAGATCAGGGACTAACCATTGAATGGGAATTACTGAGATGAAAACTGATTGAAAGACAAAAAACCAAAGACGGAGGCATCACAGGGATAGAATGGAGATGGGGAGCAGCAGGACCTGGAAACAATAAGCAGAGGCTGGCGGAGGCTGCCTGCAGCTGCTGGGTGTCAGAGGCACAGATGAGAGCTGGTGGCTTTCTACTTTCTGCTATGGTGAGGAAACCCTCCCAGGACTGCTACTAGCAGGGGCTGTCCCATCTAGAGCCATGGCAGCTCATCTGTTTGGGTTGGGGCTTGAGATGTGGCACTGGGCATCATTTGCAGACCAGCTTTGCAGGCTCAACAGAGTGAGACTATAAGGTCTGGCCAATATGGGTATTTCTGTAGGAAGGGTGGGTTCTCAGGCTCACGGCCATCTGGGGTGTTTCTGTGTGGGCCTGCTGGCGAGTGCAGGCTCCTCTCTGCTTGTCATTGCATCTGCAAAATGTCCTTAGAACCCACCTTCTCTCACCTCCTTTCCTCAACACTCCTCCCATCTCATCCCATCATCATTGTATGATCCCAGCCCAAAGGTCCTTACCCTGGGCTCTCATCAAACCCCTGGCTCTCTGGTCCTTGTCCTGCTGGTTCCCCAAATCTGGCAGCATTGAAGATGTCCTGGGGCTGCTGAGCTTTCAGCAAGAAATTATCAAGTTGGTCTCAGGTTGGTCCCCAACCCCTCTGCCTCAGGAGCTGTAGCCCCACCACCTATGCACAGAGCAGAGGTTGGTTGCAGGATATCTCCATTCCACATCTGGGAGGGCAAAGAGGGGGTAAACAAACACAGTGCATTTTGGGACTGGGCTTTATGCTTTGTTTGGGTTTTACCAATCGGAGTCATACCAGGTTGGGGAATGGACTGTCAGGAGTCAAACCTGGGGTGATACAAGGTGATGGCTGGGTCTGACCAAACCCATCTCCTGCACCCTGCTGTTTGAAAAACTTGGTTAATGACTTCTTAATTAGAATCTTACCTGCTCCTTTCTCTGGTCACCTGTGGATCAGAGCCCCTGTCTTCCTTCCAGCAGGTAATCTGTGCCATATTCTAGGGCAAGCAGGGACCTTAGGCTGAAATTACAGCCTTGCTTACTAATTGCTGCATGTTCTCTCTCCGTAGGTATATCATTGCCAGCAATTAGCGCAAAATCCTTTCCCACTCTTGTTAAGTTCCTGTGCTGCAGTTAAATACTCCCAGATCCCATTTAAATGATTTCAAATGCAATTCATTCTGGCTCGTTAAATAATTCCACAGCACTGTTTGTCGTCTTCTCTCTCTGTTTTCCAACAGCCACTTCCTCCCAGAAAGAATATGATGACTGAAGAACAGAGAAGAAGGGGGAAGGGGAAGTGATATGAAAACTGAGAAATTTGGGGTCTGTCCTCCACAGCCATATTTTCACTTATTTTTTTCTCTTCTTCTGAGGCTGAGACTTCTGCTGGTAGCTGGATTTTGAGATCTTGTGGCCCAGGGAGAACAGGTTGTGCCAGGGCTCTGCCCATGGCATGCTGCACCGTGTAACCAACCACAGGGAGCTGCCTTGTGCTTCCAGCTGTGTGTTCCTGAGTCCAGGGCTGTGAATGGGCAGGGCTGAGGCTCAGTGTGGCTGCAAGTGCCTGCTTAGGTCCAATTCAGATTGCCCTGGGGACAACCTGCCTTTTCCACAGATGTTTTTCCTACTTCCAAGCCTTACCTCTCCTTCTCCCATCTTCTTCTCTTTTCCTTCGTGCATCAGCCAGCCTCCCACATGCCTGTGCTGCTGGTCCAGTGTGCACCTGGTATTGCTCACCTCTCCTAGAAGACATGATCTTTACCTTGACTTCCATGCTAGGTGCAGAGGTCATGGAGGAGGGAGGCCAGGATGGGCTGAGCTCAGTGCCTGCCTGTCATCGCAATCTACGCAGCATCCCATGGCATTCATCTGTCACAATTCACAGGACACAGTCACAGTGGCAGAGTCCTGCCCTTTGACCAGGGTTGTTGTATATGCCCGAAAACACAATCCTTGTGTTGTCCTTCCCAACACAGCCATATTACATCATCTTTGGGTTTCAGCTCCTGGTGGAGCTGCCAAGTCTCACGCGTACACTGCACACTTCCCAATACTGGATATTTTCCTTAAAGCCCCAGTTCCTAGGGACAAGTGATTCAGTGAGACTCAACTTTCGGTTTATGCTGAGAGTAAAGGAAAGAGAAAGGGAAAGGGAAATTGAAAAGGGAAAAGTTCTTGTGGCTGGGGGAAAAATAAATAAAAGCTGTGAGTGTTATTTGAGTGCAACCTATTGGCTCTGGATCCAGAAGGCAAGTGGAAAGAAAACAGCATTTAATATCTTTCTTTGAATTTGGACTGGCTAGCTTTGAGTGTCTGGGGTCAGCAGTAGGTTATCCACAGCCAGGAGCTGCTGTGGAGCACACTGTGAGGAGGGGGAACATGGCAGGGAAGAGCTCCCTCTCTCCATCAGGAATATCAGAACTCCCACTGCAATTTCTGCAGCTTCTTATTCCCTCTTGTATCCACAGGAAATGCTGCCGCTTGCCAAATTTGATGGCTAACCCGTTCCCACCCAGAGTCATTACCTGAAGTGATCTCCATATGCAGCTTGATAAGTCGGTGGCTTTCAATCTGCAGTCCTTGAGGCTGGGGGTCCAGCGACTACTTACAGGGAGTCATGAAAAGGTGGCAAAGAAAAGCAATTTCCTTTCTGCCATTCAACATTCTGTGGCTGTGTTACTGTCGGGAAATTTGTAGTGGTCCTTGAGTTGACGAAGCTGAAAGCTGCTGTGCTAAATGCATTAAAGATCCTGTGGGTTGAAGAACAAGAGAGAGCGCTGTCAACAGAAAGGCAGCTGCCAAACTGCCTGTCGGGGAAGGAGGAGAAGGACACGTGGGTGGAGGGATTCACAGGGTTCAAAACCCAACTTTGTGTTTATTGCTGTGTGCGTTTGTTTGTTTAAGCCAGAATGAGCTTCAAGTGAGGTGCTTGGATGAACTCCTCAAGCCACTTTGTTTCCAGGGAGCGGACAACATCAAGTGCTCACAGCAAATGGTCCTCCTGAAAGGCTTGGATGTGAAATGTAAGTTTGGTCAGGAAGGAATTAGCACTGAAAGGGGTGAAAGCAAACCAGAAATGTCACAGCAGTGTTCACGCAGTAAAGTTTGCCTGGCTAGCTACAAACCTCAGACTGGGAGGCTGTCTTATTCTCTGGCAGCCATGGCACTGCAAGCATGGTCCTGAAAAACATCCTCTAAAATAAATGGGGCAATGTAAGGAAAATCTCTGCTTGAAAAATGTGTGTCCCCATCTGTTAAACAATATTCAGGTGCTCCTGCATTTACGCTTCCTCCAGATTTATGCAGCGATGGCTTTCAAAGGCAGATTGTCTATGAGAAGAACAGATGGAGGGTACAATCTTCCTATCCAAGCTTTGCACCAGAACTGAAGAAGTTTGTATCTGGTTCTTGTTTACAGAGCCAAGGCTTCAAATTAAGCCCCCTCTGTCTGACTCGCCCGGTAGCTCCGGAGCCTGTCACGGAGCTGAGATACTCCTGGTTTTACTTATTCTTTTCTGCTGGCTTCCCATCTCTGGGAATGCCACAACTGTGCAGGGACGTTTTCTGCATGGGCACCCACTGGGGTCAACAAAGGCCAAACATACGGGGCAGCCAAATCCGAATTTCCTTCTTCCACAGAGAGAGAGAGAGGAGAGAATATTTTCAGGCACCTAAATCTGCATCCCAAGCTTCACGATGAGTGGTGAGAAATGCCTCTCCACTGCCCTAAACCTTTCATCAGAACAAAATTTGCTGTAAAATGGAAAAAGTCATTTTGTGAAAGCAAAATAATACTCAGTCATATCGGCATCTTAGCTCCAATCTCTCTGTTTTCTGTATCTCCGTCAATGTTCAAAGGAAAACAATGTGATTGTTAATTACAAACTGTTTTGAATGCATGAAAGAAACCGTTTCAGAGCCAGAGCCAGCCGGAGGCAGGAAAGCTGAGAATACAACGTGTGCCGTACTGTTTTAAAGGGCAGAAAGTCCTGTTGTAATTAAGGCTGATGCAATCATTGTAACAGACACAAGGTGGAAACATTACCTTGCTTAGCTTCCCACTTTTCTCTTCTCTGCCTATTGGGTTTCACTTTGGACTAGGTGGAAAATGCTGAAATATCAAGGGAGCGCTTTGCATTTCAAAGAAGTTAATGCATAAGTGATGGTGTGATTCATTAGTCGTCTACTGATGCACTGGTGTTCCAGGGTCCACAGATAAATCGGCAGCCTTTATTGAAAGCCACTGTTCCCCTAAGCTCGTCTTCTGCTGGCAAATGGGAGGTGCACAGGAAGGAAGAGACCAGCTGAAATCTGACAACTCGACCTCGGTGGGAAATAAAAAGGAGCTGGAGCTGGGTCTTGATGCAACAGTTAGTGCTCAAAACACAGTCGCTTTGCCTCTCTCCATATGATCTTTTTAATCCCATCATGATCCAGTTTACCACGGGGAAAGCAATCACAGCAACCTGATGACATATACGATGAAAGAGAAGCACACAGCTGTAAACAGAGGAGTCTGGATGCAGTATAAGGTAAAATATACACAGGTATGGAGTGAGGAGTGCACATTGTCCCCATGAGCCAGAACATGCTCAGATGTGGACACACACAGACATGCTCCACACACATATGGAGACAACAAGTTCCTGGAGGAACTCTTGGCATGTGGCACATGAGCAGCTGTGAAGCAGCAGCTCATAAGGGAAGGATTCTCAGGTGGTCTTGACACCACCCCTGGGCACGGTGTGTTTCTGGCTTGTACACTTATATCTCACCTCCTAGCAGAAGGTCCCACTTGAGCAGGATCAGCCTTCTCCAAGCCCAGCTGGGAAAAATGTGGAGGATGGCATTCACAGCAGAATGTCTGTAGGGCAGGAGAGTGAGGACAGTGGCTGGAGTGTGTGTAAGAGAGCAGGGAGGAGAGAAAAAAGGGATGAAAGTGGCAGGCTGGATTAGACACCCAAACTCAAGGAGGCCTTTGGGGAGAGCCATGTGGAGAGGTTGTGGGAAGGTCTCAGGAGCTCAAGACAGCTTGCAGCACCAGTTCATCATGACCTGCTCATCACCAGAGAAGGACTGCAGAGTCTAGAGTGCTTGTACCAGCCAAGGACAGCCATGCCACTGCTACCTCTGACTCCCTGGCCTCTTCTCTGCCAGTACCACCACCAGAAATCACCAGCACCCAGTGTCCAGAGATTTATACCTGCTGGCTTGCACTTCTATCTGCCCTGAAAATAGGGCAGCTGCCTGCCTAGCAGTTCAAAAGCAGCACGCTTTCACTCATCAGCTGGGCCGAGGCTAAATCCTAGGGAATGAGACAGTGCAAGTAAGCGTTTGTGGTTACTCACTCCTCCAACCTGCCACTCACGTGCTCCGCAGGACTTGGAAGCTGCAGGTGGAAGGAGCTGGCAAGCTGGGCTCCTCTCCCAGCTGAGCCGTGGCTCCACGCTCCTTGACTAATGCTGCTGCTGTCGGGACCCCTCTTTAGGACAGCCAGCCAACCTGTTTTCTCATTGTCACTTTGTAGAAACTACTCGAAGGGGAATGTCTCTTTGCTCACCCCTTCTTTGCTGCCTTTGGAGCCCCCCAAAATGCCCTCAGCTCCCCCTTTCTCTGTCCCCGCTCTGGTTTCTCAACCACATCAGTAAGCCAAACTGCCTGGGATGCTTTGCTCCCCTCTCTTCAGTCCACCTCCTCCAGCTTTATCCGCCTGCCCTCATGCTCCATCACACCCAAGAAGGGACACTGAGAAACATGTCAGCTCCATCACAGAGAAACACTCCCGTGGCTCTGCTCCTCTCCCCACCTAATCCCAGCCACATGTCCCCGCACCAGTGCCTCCATATGTGTCCCAGCCCCTTCCCTCCTGAGGAGCTGCAATGCTCCCAGGGTGGTTTTTCTCCTCTGTAGTTGTCGTACAAGCATCAGTGCCCCGCAACATCCTGCTCACAGCCCCCAGACAGGAGGCTGCCTGACCCCAGCCTGGCCACACAATTATTGTGTGTCCCGCCCCAGCTCCAACCTCAAGGAGCAGAACAGTCTGTGGTGACACCGGGCCCCAGCCAGTGGTTGTCCCTAGGCCTGTGGTCTTGCTCCACATGGTGGCTCTGCTCCTCCTCCTCCTCCTCCTCCTCCTCTGCTCGCAACCTTCCTCCTACGGGAACGGGTGACTAATGCTGATGGCACAGGCTCCTCTCTGCCATGCATCATCCGAGCGTGCGTGGGTGTGCGAGGGTGAGAGAGAGCGCGCACAGAGGAGGGAGGGAACGCGCTTGCGAGAGCGTCAGACGGGCTGCAGGAGCCTGCGTGTGGCACTGGGAGGGGAGGACAGCCCGGGGACCACAAGGACAGCTGAGATGCCTGGCTGGGTGAAGGGATGTCCAGGTGGCACTTTCTAGCAGGTTGTTGCTCCCAGGGTCTTGCTCACTCAGAGCGAGGAGGGACACAGACTTGAAGGAGCTGGAAGCACTGGGCACACTGGGAAGCCTGGGCTTCTCTTACATGAGAAACAGAGCAAGAGGCCAGGCAGAATGGTTGAAACCCTTAGGGCAAGTCATGCACCAGCCCCCTGCCTCAGTTTCCCTCTGAGGAACAATTCATGTCACCACAGACAGTATTTTTAAGCAGTCTTCCAGGCTGCAGTTCTCTCACTGGCATGGTGCAGCTCCAGGACCTGACATGACACAGCTCAAGATGCACCAAGCCATCAGCAGCGACCGTGAAGGCTGATGTTTGGGGAAAAAGGAAAACTCAGGGTAGCCCAGCATTGCCCTTTCATGGGCTGCTCTATCACCCCTGGGATGTCAGACCCTCAGAAAAAGGAGATGCTCTGCATCAAACACTTAGGGGGCCCTTCCCTCCCCCAAAAGTCATACCATTTGTCCACATTCCTCACCCAAAGCACTGGCTGGTGGCTCCTGGGGGACACAAGGCACTGAAGGATGCTGCCTCATGAAGCCCGATCTACACAAACTCTCAACCCAGTCATGGAAAAGCACATTGAATTGAGGTCTCTTCTCACCTCCTGTGTCCTGACCAGCCTTGGGTGCCCACCTGCGATTTATCTGTGCATGGGTGCTCTCATGGAAACCTTGGCTGTTCCCCCCCAAAGGCTGCAGGATTCCAGCCAGGGCTGCCCTTGCTCTGTGGGAGGACACAGCCAGTGTTTGCAGCTGGGATGCTGCTGTGACCTCAGGCTTTGGCTGCAGGATAAGCTCCAGCATGCCAGCGACCAGGTACAGAACCACCCCATTTCCAGCATCCGCTCTCCCCTTAGGCCAGTATGTTATATCGTTTATAGCAGCCACGAGTGGGTTTTGGGGGCTCATGCAGCATCCTCCTACTGTCAGTCACCCCACCACCCACCTGCCACCCATGCATGGCTGGGACCACTGGGAGCGAGGTCTTTTTGCCTCTCCTCATCACGGGGAGGCTGTCCCATGGGACAGACAGCGCTCTTAAACAAGTCAGTTAAACCCTGCCTCTGTTTTCCAGGCACAGGGGCATGTGTTTTGTTTTTCACAAGGCCACTTAAGAGCGGAGGAAGGGGTGAGCTGCCGGCTGCCGTTCCGGCATCCCAGTGGGCTCCGGCGCCCCACGCTGCCAACCGCAACCCGGCAAGCCCAGCATAATGGCCTAAAGAGTGGTGGAGAAAGCCAGAGCAGTGTGCTAATGCGAGCAGAGCAGACAGCCCTGCCCATGGGCTCCTTGCCTCCCTCCTCTTCCTCCTCCCATCTCCAGACAGGGAGCATGAGGAGTCAGGTTTTTTCTCTGCCTCAAGAAGACCCCACACCCCGAGACCCCTGACAGGGTTGGATGGGGAGACGGGAGCAGGCTGATGGTGGGGGAGGTCTCTCCTCCCATCCTGCATCCCCTCAGGGGTCACTCCAAAGTAGCAGCTTGCTCTCCTGCCCTTTCCCTGCCGGCTCCATCAGATCTGGGCTAAGGGACACAATGTCCTGGAGCGGGGAAGAGGGCAGCAGGGTCAGGTCTCTGCAGCCAGCTTGGAGGCTGGGAGCCAGCTAATTGACTAAGGGTCTTAATTACCTGTGCACTGAGTAGAGCCCACGAGGAAACAAGTGATGGGCAGGCAGCTGGACTGGTGAGTAGAAAACAGGGAGGGTCATCACTGAAGGTTTGGGAAGTGATATTATGTAGTATCACTTGAAACCACATCAAACAGCCACTATTCTGCACATTGCGTGTCCATGGGCAGGTATGAGCCATCAAGCAGTACCCTCTTGCACCTTTCCTTCTGCAAATATCCCCAGACAAGCCCTACACAGGGCTGGAAATGCCACCTCATCCCAGCAGATATTCTGTCTTTGAAGACTGGATGGGTATGCTGGAAGGAGCAGCTCACTGACAGGTAACCTGTGCTGGAGAGAAGAAATCAAGAAATCATTTCTGCATGTTTGGAAGGAAACAGAGCGGCAGCTGTTGGCAGCTGAGACCAAGACCAGGTTACCAGGCAGAAGGTGAATTCAGTGGCCACAGCCTTAGCCCTCCCATTTATCAGAAGAGTGTTGTCTTCAAAGGGGATGAGGATGGATCCAGAGCACAGAGGGCAGAGGTGGAGAATCTTCACCCAGGTCATGTCCAGATCTTGCCAGAAACATGCTATGGGACAAGGACAAATTTAGGGATGCTGAAGGTGTTCAAACATTTGTTTGCAAAGTTTAAAGATCCAATAGTCAGCCAATGTCAAGGAAGCAGGCCAATAACAGTGTTGACTTAGAGGATTTCTCAAAACCTAAAGAATCCCCTCAAAAGCCCTCAGACCCCATCACTGACGCTGTGACCACCAGCAACAAGTTTCACTACCCAGCAGCAGCAGTGATTTGTCACATAAATCTTGTCTATTAGCAGAAGCATGGAGGCCCAACCAAGAGCTTTCATGATGGGTCCTGAGCAGTTTTTGGCACATACTGCTTGGATCAGAAACATGGTCCTCACAGGCATCTCCAATCATAATAAAGGATGGGACAAGCAACAAGTATAGCTCTCAGTCTTTGGCATAAAAGAACATAAAGGAGGAAGAATAGCATGTCGTTGCAGGTGGCAAGGACAGAGCATCTGCCAGCCAATGTCCCCAGAGTCCTCCAGTGCAGGTCCTCATGCTCCCAGGCTCACCATAACCTGTTTCCCTGGCATATCCCATCCTTAGCTGCCCCACAACATCCATCGACCACACCGGGAACATATTTCCCAGTCAGCCCTCCTCCGGAAGGACCTCAAGGCTTTTGGCAGCTGCCACACCACACAGCATTTTCCCGGCTTCTACGTATACGTTTCCATTCCAGGAGAGCCCATAAACACCCGGCAGCGATTTCAGCACCAGAGTAGACGCAAGCTGGAAGATGTTGCCTGCCAATTCAGCAGTGCCGCGTCCGAAAGCCTCGGAGGGCTCTGTTGCAAGGAGAAAGCTGTCCAAATCCCGCTTATCAGATGGGATCTACCAATATCCCTGCTCACAGCAGTATGACTGCAGGTTTGTTTGTCAGCTGATGATATGAGGCTGAAATGAAGATAAATGAGAGCAGAAAAAAAGAGAAATCCTTCATCAAAACACATTTGAACTCAGGATAAAAAGCAACTCAGCAACAAGGATGTCTTTTTTTTTTTTTTTCTTCTCCCCAAACTTTGGGAACTCAGATGTGGGTGTGAATATCACTTTAAGGATTTATAAAATGACACATGGCCTCACCTGTCAGCATGCCAAAATCTGAATGTCGGTTTTAATTACACCGAATATTTTACTTTCTTATGCAGAGGCATAATCAATTATCTTATTTAAAGGCATTACGATAATGTGTGTGTAAAATGGAGCCATTCCCTGTATTGCATTAGATTCTCTAATTATAGGAGAATGTTTGGAGCTAAAATGTCAGCCTGTCATCTGGCGGGTGTGTAATTCATGATCTGCATTCGCCGGCGCGCATGGAGCTGACAAAAATTGCATTCATTCCCTTCTACTGATTTGGCCTCAAATTTGCCTGGTCTGGAGGTAACAAATCCCACCCTACCTCCCTTCCTGGAGTACAGCGGATCCATCCCATCCTGACCTGGGTGCATGATGCCACATGAACGTGAGTTTGACAAAGTGCTTTCTGTTGCTGGGTGTTTCTTAGATAAAAGTCAGTGTGCCCAGAGATTAAGCATGGGGATCCATCTCAAGCTGTTGGCCAGTGTGAAGCTGTTAGGATGTGGTTATGGGCTCTGCAAACGGCTTCCTCGGGGTCCCATGTGGTGGGAGGAGACCCAGGCACAAGCAGAGCTGGAGGCAGAAGACAAAACCCACCAGGGACTTTTCAAAACACCCTCATCTGAATTACGAATAATGAAAGCCCTCCAACTCTCAGTTATTAAAGCAGAGGGATTAGATAAAAATAGTGCGCTTGTTTCTTGGGAGCTTAGTCCTTTCTTTTAGCATTACCCAAGTAAAAGCAGCCTGGATGGCTTTGCTGCCTGTATTCTGCAGGAGAGTTCATGGTTGCATGTCACCCATTGTCACTTCTAGGTGGGCAACCACAGGGTGGGGGGAGAAGAGAAACACCTTTGACTTGGGATGGGGGAAAGGAAAGTCTTGGGTTTCTCAGAAGCTAAGAAACTTTCTCAGTAAATGTGAAACACTATGGGGGGATTGCTGTGACAGCACTGAAATAGTGACTGAGATCCCTGCAGGATGAGGGGCAGCGAGAAGCACCGCCCTGGAGGTGACACCTCAGCAACACCATCATCAAAGGGATGTTCCTGACATGGGAAATGCAGCTGGTGGCTTTGCCATTGACCAAAGGGACAAATCACACAGGGGATTCACAGAGGGATTGCTGTCGCTTTGTCCAGGCAATGCCACTCCCTGGGCAGTAGCTACCCAGACACCCCAAAACCAGAAACATGGTCCTGTAGGACCAAACACACCACACTGTATGGTGCCACCAGCTGTGGGCGGTACAACCTCCTGGCCTGCCCCTCTGCCTGTATCCTGGCTTTCAGACCAGGCCACCTTTTGATTCTCTGCAGTGACCTGGATCCATGCAGCAGAGCAGGACCCAGGTACCCCTTTCTGCATGACCCCTGACTCCCCAACCCTCCAGTTCCCAGCACTGCCCTCCCCGCACATGGGTACCCTAGTGCGGGCATCATCCCAATGCTGCTGAGGATCTGCACAATGCCATTAAGTGGCTTATTAAAAAATGATGCTCCAATTTAACACCTATTAGCCAGCACGGTGCCCTTTAGCGGCGCGGGGGGAACCTGCAAATGGAAGCCCCGGCTCCCAGCAGAACCCTAAGTGGCTGAGTTTAACTTTATGGCTCCAATTAGAGGAGCACTAAAGCAGCACCGGTGCTGTGGATTTATTAACACTCATCCCATCCCCAGACCGCTGCCAGCCAATGCTGGCAGCAGGTACAAGTGGGTGCTTTGCCCGGTCATGCCAGTGCCACGGTGATGCTCCATTTGCCCCAAGCAGAGGTTTTGGGGAGCTTCTAGGGAAGGGATGACATCAAAAAAAGGGGTGTCAGGGGGAGCAACAGCTGAACCCGCCCCTGGTAGTTGCTGCAATTTGAGGTTCCTATTTTAGGGGGATGTCACCAGCCCGCAGGATGTTAACGCAAACAAAGCAGGGAAAAATCTCTCCGGGTCCCAGCTCTTCCCTGGTCTGGATGAGCAGGACGAGGTGCGCTGCGGGAAGGAGAGCAGCTGCCTTCACCCGCAATCTGGAGCTCTTTAAAGAGCTTGTTTGTTCCAGGAGGTTTATAGGCCTCCTTTGCCCTGTAAAGTAATTTTTCAGCATTTCGCATCACCCTAATCACTTGTCACGATAACGAGAGACAGCTCTCACATGCTGTGCTCCCTGGCCTGGCCAGCAGCAGGTACAGCCGGCAGGAGAGACAGCGGGATGCACAAGTCTATGGGGAGGATGGAGACATGGCATCGTGCATTCCCACCCCTCATCCCCAGCATTTGAGGTTATTTCCCCACACATCTGCTGTTTCCCATTTCCCCAAAGCAACAGCCCAAACACTTCACGAGGAGCCTGGGTCACATTGCCGGTGGGACCTGTTGCAGGGCAGGGAGCAGCCTTTCAGCCCTGTGCTGCTGCTCCAGGACCATAAACGTCCCCTCCCTGGGATGGAGGGATGTCCCCAGCCCTAAGCCCCTAGTGTCTGCTAAGGAGAGGCAGGAAAATCGGACCAAGCAGATTAATTCTGGTCCAATTTTAGACCCTCCAGCAGCACATCATTCCCTGTGCGAATGGTAGGGCTGCAGTCACCCCATGGTGTTGCTGCCCTCAAGGCATCCCCACCTACCCCAAGCTCCTACATGCCCCAGGGAGCAGCCACTGCCCACATTGCTGCCTGCACCAGCAAAGCAAGCAGGGCAGCTCCCACCTCATCAGATCCCCCCTCACCATCTCTCCCACCCTCCTCAGGCTTCTGTGAAAGCCCAGGAAGGATTTTCATCGCCGCAATTTATTTCCACCCCCTCCCTATTCCCACTGCTGGCTCATGACCTGCTGTGCCCCCACCATCATTTCCTTGCCGTGATCAACATCTAACTGCTCTTTTTCTCCCCTCTTCATACAAACAAACAAACAAACCTTCATAACCAGAGGAAAATTAGTAGCAGGTGAAAGCAGATTTTAATGAGACCAAACTGTTCCTAATGTAGCCCAGGAACAGCATTTTGTTTCCCTCCCTTTTGCTGTTCTGCGGTTTGAGTGGGTAAAAAGTAAATTAGCATGGGGAACACTTAAGCTTTTCCTGAGCAAAGTAGAGGTCTAATAGAAAGCTTGTCCTGGGTACCTGTGTCCCCATTTGCTCCCCACATGGACCTCCCACCATCTACCCCTCTGCCTGTCCTATGGGAGCCCTTACGCATGTGCAAAGCTCTGCAAAGTCAGAACTTTTCAAGCGGAACAAACCAAGAAAACAAAAAAAAAAATCTCATTCCAGTTCAATACAAAATGTTTTGTCTCGCTCTTGTATTACTTCAATTTTTACAAGTTTTTAAAAAACAAGGAAGATCAACTGCAAACCCCAAACCTTCAATATTTGGAAACAAAATGTCTCCAGTTTGGAGAGGGTAATGGACCACCTGGATGTAGTCACATGCCCCCCCCCAAAGAGACACTGCATCTTTGAGCCAAACCAGGGTGTTTGACTTGAATTCATTAGTACCTTTTGTTCCTCCCACCACTATTTTCTCTGCATTTGTTTACACGAAGAGAAGTCCCCCCCCTTCCCATCCCCCAGCTCTCCTCACTTACTACAGGAACATTATGGGATATTTATAGCTCAGCTGAGCTTGCTAAATGCCTTCTTCTAGGAAAATAGTTCATCAAACTGTCTATTTTGACTCTTTGTTTAATCTCTCTTGCCCATCTGTTCCCACTGCCGCTGCTGGGAGCTGGGCACCACCTGAGCCTGGACAGGCACAGATGCACAGCCAGTTTGGCGATGTCACTTAGCTTTAGCACAGAGCAGCAAGTGTGAACCCCAGCTCTACCGCTGGCTTTGTGGACGTCCCTTGGGTGTCATCACGCAAGAAGATGTCTTTGGCATCACCACATCCGTGCAGCCAGGCTGGGCACGGCAGTGAACTAAACTAGCCCCCAGCTAAGCCAGGGCTAGCTAAGCTGAACGCCCTGTTACTGGGACAGCTGGGGCTTCGAGTGGCCATGGGGCAGCTGAGATGGGAATAAAGTGACTTGCAGAGAGGTTTGCCTCGCTCCAAGGGAAATTCTAGTCACTTGGAGCGGTTCTAGCTAGAGGAGAGATGATGCACTCTCTCAGCTTGGGGGGGCAACTTTTTAGCTGGCTGCACCCATTTATCACCCACTGGGCCATACAGAAACAGAGCCCCCAGGGCAGGCAGAGCAACACGTCACCCTGTGCCAGGGAAGGTTCTTTTCTGGCTGGGTGCTTTGCCACACAGCTCCAATTTCATTGAAAGTCTGACAAACTTTGAATAAAAACCCTCGTGCTCACAGGCTGCCAGAGCCAGCTATAACATTTGTAAAGCGGGGAGTGGGATGCCCCCAAGAATCCCACAGTGACACAGAAGGAACAGCTCACTGAGGGAAGCCTTGGCTTTCTTCCACCACAGATTATTCAGATCATTTCAGAGAGGTGCCAGCCTCCTTCCTGTCCCCTTGCTAGCTCTGAAGCCACATGTGTGCCACCACATCTGGCTGGTGCCCCTCAGAGGAAAAGCTTTTCCAGTTGCCCAAGGACACAGCTCTGAGGCACTCTGCTGATCCCCCCACATCCCCACCTACAACCACATGGCCAAAAGCTCCTCCGCTCCCCTTTCTCTTAATATATAGGAGGGAAACATCTGAGATCACTGCGGTTTTATTGTCAGATTTGGCAGCCTTTTCATATTTGCTTGGATTGAGATATAAATTGAATTTGGTTTTCTCCCGCTGACTCAGTTATTTGTTATAGGAATAAGCATGTGGTAATGGATTAGATAGGGGAAAGAGATTTCTCTTTCAGCCATCTGCACAAGGTGGGATTGGCCATGCCCTGTTGTCCCATGTTTTCCAGGTGTGGCTTTGCATCTCCAATGACTTTTCAAGATCCTTCCCCTCACTGTCCAGCCACAGATGGACACAGGGGCTCTTTTTTTGTGGCAGATGTGTGCCTCTTTCCTCAAGTTCTGCAGTGTTTTAGTGCAGAGGAAACGTAATCATATTCTAAATCTGGTCCCCATCCGTCACTTTGCTAGAAACAGTGCAAAGTGTTTCTGGGGCTCTTCAGCTGTGCCTGCAGCCATCTCCCTGCCCGAGGAGCTGTCAAACTCCCTTCGCTTTTCCATTGTCCATTTGTGCAGACCAGGAGCAGCACATGATGCTCTCTGCATCCCAGCCACATCGTTCCCCCACTCCCTGCTCACACCAGGGACATGCTGCACCACCACCGCCCCCGCAGAGACTGCAGGCACAGAGGAAGGTGCAGCTTTAACCCCTGGATGAGCCCACCAGCTCTGGCATTTCTACACTCCCAGTCCCAACGTCACAGCTCCATCCAAGGCCTGGCACTCTGGAGCTTCTACCAGCTGCCCTGGTGGTAAACAGAGGCTCCAAAATCCCTAGGCGTGCTGCAGAGCCCAGCTCTGGCTCCCCAGCGTCCCTCCTCCATGTCACCTGTGGGGAGTTTTCATGGGAAAACCCGTAAAATCCTCCTGTCCCTGGCACTTGACAGGACTGCAGGTCCTTGTAGCATCCCTGAAGCCACAGCACACTCTGCAGGCGCTCACACCGCAGCACCAACCCCAAACCCTCTGCCATGTCCATCCCCACAAGTGGCACAGCCTCAAACCCCAGACACCCCCTGGGATGGCAGCACTGGGCTGCAGAGGGGTCTATGCCCACAGCCCTGCCCTGTTCAGCTGGGGCCATGCAGAGGCCTCTTTTGCCAGCACCAGTGCACAAACAAAGGCATCAAATAGAGCCCATCACTTCTGCCTCCCACCTGCCCTCACAGCTCTGCACCCCCAGTTTGGGCACTTGCTGCCTGCCGCTCCCCTACATCAGGGCTTGGCAGCTACAGCAGGGTTTTGTCCCTCCTGATGCCCAGCCCAGCGTCAGGGCTCCAGCACAGCACAGCGATGGCTCCACAAATTGTATCAGCATAAAGATGGTTTATAGCACCGCTTCTGCCACATGTCAGCTTTTCTAAATCACCCCACACAGCAGTCTCCATCCCTCACCAGAGCACCAGCTCCTCTCCCAACACTCCACTGAGGTTAAAGGTGCTGGGAGCTCCCCCTCAACAGCAAATGGCATTGAAGGAAAGTTTGCAAAGGGCTGTCTGGCAGGGATGGGACAGGTTGGAGGCACCAAGAGCCATTTCCAGCAAGGAAATCCCTACAACAGCCAGAGAGCAGGGCAGCTCCTCTACACACCTGGACCGCATCCTGAAAGAGATCATTTAAGGGAGGAAGAGAACAAACCACAAAAACCAAACCAAAACACACACTACAAAACAAAAGCTCAAACACAAAAGAAAGGAAAAGCTACACAGCTCTAGCAAGAGAAAGACAGAACAGGCACACCTCAAACCCAGCTACCACCCCCTCAAAGCTCTCTACATACCCCACCCAACACTCCCAGCCACTAAGGGTAAACATCCTATTTAACGAGCCCACATCAAGCTGGATATGAAGCAGCTGTGGCTTCTGAGCCCCTCACCACACCCAGAAAGTCCTCACATCACTGGTTTCACCTGCAGAAACTATCCGGCCCCAGCTCCTGGGCATCTCCCTGTCCCAGTGCCACATTCCCTGGTGCAGGGAAGGAGGCCAGTGCTTTCCAGAAAGCAGCAGCAGCATTTCTGAGCAGAGCTCTTGCAATATCCCCATCCTTTCCCGCACGATGCGCAGCAGAAGCAGCCACAAAGTTCCCAGCTCAGAGGAAAGGAGCTGCAAGGCAGACAGAGTCTCTCGGCAGTGAAGCACCCTGGTGCAGGCTGCCAGGAGCCGGCCAGGATGCTCCTAAAGAGCATCTGGCAAACCTCAACAATGAGAATGTGCTGCCGAACCCTCATGAGGCAGGAAAGCCCTTGGCTGCTGTTCCTGCTGGGGAGGCTAATGGCCAAGGGAGCCACTGTGGGGTGGCTTCCACTAGCCAGACCAGTCCCATTGACGGCTGCTGTGGGGTGACTCCTGACCTCCGAAAGAGTGTGCAGGTGGTCCCTGGAGGCAACGAGATTGAGGAGGACCCTGGAGAGCTGAGAGTTGGGAAAATCTGGCTCCAGCAAGTCCACACGCAGCCAAGGGGGACGCGTGGGACGCCAGCTTGCTGCCTATGGGGCCCAAGCCTTCAGAGATGCATGCGTGGGGTGTTAAAACCCGCTGCTCGGTTTGTACTCGCTGTTGGAGTCTGTGGAGTCCCCTGGGCTGCTGCATCCTCCCCACCGGAGACACGCCGCGGCAGGAGGGGAGCTCAGCATCCCTCCCTGGGGGTACCCCTGCACTGCGCTGCGCCCCCATTGCAGCCTGCATCACCCAGAGGTTAGCATCATCAGGGCACTGTGCCCCCCAAAATCAGTCCCAGAAGTGGGAAAACTAAACAGCTAAAGCAATGTATTCCAGCCCCCTGTGGATTTTGTGGATAAAGCTGCTGGGCTGTAGTGGGGCCTCTCAGCTGGCCCTAGCCACCAGTCATGTCTCAGTTGGGCTTGAGCCTCTGTTCAAACACGTGTGCTTCTCATAGGTATTTAAAAATAGAAATAATAACAACCTCTTCTCTCTTTCCTGCCTGGTTGGAGAAATAGCTTAATTAGTTAATAGGGGGTTTAATTTGTTGTGTAGCTGTGTGAAGAACTTGCAGAGGGCGAGCTAAGTCAATAAGTCAAAGCAATGAGCCTTAGAGGCAGGCTGGGCAGGAGAGGGTGTCCCCACCGTGACCAGCTGTGTCCCGCAGAGACCTAGCACTGCCTCCAGCCTCAGCAAGGATCTCCAGGCCAGGCCTGAGGAGCTTCTCTTAGTGGTGAAATGATTGAGTCCCAGCAAAAAAGTTGGGGCAAACCAACGTTTTCTGTTTTGCTGAAAAATTACTGCCCACTTCAGCAGGGCAGCTGGATTTCAAGCAAGACGTTGCTAATGCCAGACACAGGGGTCTCCCCTTCTCTGCACTGAGCTGTGGGGCTCCCAGTAATCCCCCAGCACCAGGGAAAGGCAGGAAGGTGACCAGAGGATGGCTCTTTATTCCCAAACACTCAAACCCAGTGGCAATGAAGTGACCAAAATTCCCGAATATGGATTTCAAAGTCTTTCTATCCAAGTGCCCTGGGCTCATGCACCTGGGGAAACCTATACCTGTACCTCCCACTGCCCATTTCTCCTGTGCCCTGGTCCCACCTGTAGGGACAGGACCTGGTCCCTCAAGACCTAGTCCCTTTGGCCAGCGAGTAACTGGCCAGGGCAAGCTCCCGCCTGATCCCAAATAGCCTGGCAACTAGTGTTTCATCACAGCAACATTTAAAAAGGTGTAAAATGGGTCTCTACATGGAGCTACTACCAGGCTGCAGAAGAGGCTTCAGGACTCCTTATCCCCAGGAGCACGGCAGGAGACAAGTACCTACAACAGCAGCCAGGATTCTCACCAGTGGCTATAGCTCTCAGAGGTGTCCTTACACCCCTGTTTTCTGCTGGAGCTTGTTAAAGGTGAGTTCTTAGATGGAGATGAGCAAGGTGGAGGAGAAAGACAGACACCTGATCTAGCCTTTGGCACAGGCTGTTTCAGCCTGTTAAAGGGCAAAAAGGGCTGACAGAAAAAGCTGCACACACACACGGGCTCACAGACCACACCAGCAGATCCTCACTCCTTCTCCATACCTCTTCCCTATCAGGCACTGCTGGGCAATCCTGTTGATGGCTCTGGGCCATATTACACAGCACCACTTGATTTAACGCATGGCTCTATCAAGCCCACGGTGTCCAGGCTGTACCTCTTGGACCCCACTGAGCACCAGCTGATTTCCCAGCAAGGGAAAGGGTCGGTGCTGGGCTGCTGGGGTCCACCAAAAGCCACACCAGGAGACGGCAAAGGAGTCAAAGGCTCCTCCTGAGCAAGCTAAGGCAAAGCCAAGGCAAACTTGTCTTTATTCCCACATAGCAGCTTTCCGCATCCCGTTTGGGTGTGATTATAGGTAATTCCCTGCTTGACGTCTCATCAGAGGTGGGGGGAGGGAGGCACCATTTCAAGAAAAGACAAAAGGGCTCTTTCTTCATCAGCATTAACCTCAGGCAGCTCTCAAGAAAAATTCTGGGCAATTAGTGGAGCATAAGAAGATTTATAATTGAAATATAGTTTGTAGCACTACAGGCGGCTCCCTCGAAAGACATTTCTCAGAGACAAAAAAAAGCAGGGGGGAAGAACAGAGGCAGACAGAAGGGGGAAAGGGAACTAGTTAGAGTTTTAAAATCTTGCTGAAAACTCCATTTAGTTTAACATTGCACGATAGCTTTCATAATTCAGAACAAAGTGCAAAGCTCTTTAATGAGGCCATTAATGACCCTTTAATTTACTCCACCAGGGCTGAATTCATAAACATTTATGTTCCATTTACACAGGATTTTCCTGAGACTCTTCAGGGCAAGTCACCATCACAGAGCAGGTGGGATGAAACAGAGGGCTCTTCTCTTCCCTTCCCTCTCTTCACCCTGGTGCTGAAGCTCCGCCTGTGCCTTTTAATTCTGCTAGAGAAGCTGCAGGGACCCAGGAGAGAGAAGAGCCATTTTTGACCCTTCTGCATGGTAAACAGATGCAGAGCACTCTCACGTATTTCTGCTCTTGGAACAATGAAACCCTTTTTAAGATCTAGCTGGGACATTGACAGCCAGGCTTAAAAAACATTTTCTACAAAAATACAGCCCAGCTCCAGTTCATTACTTGCCTGCCCGCTGGGAGAGGTCACACTTGCGGTACCAGGTTTGCTTTTAGGGTAGTGCTGTTGATCTTAGAGCATCTGGAAGAGATATGTCCCACCAGCTTTCCAGGCTGCTTCCCACTGCTTTGGGTGGTGATGGAGAAAAGGATGGAGAAAAGGATGCAGGTAGGTAGGTAGGTGGGTTCTGAGGCTGATGATGCCAATTGCTCTGTATGCCAGAGAGGGTCAACTAGACTGGAAGCTGCTGCCAGACTGAGCAGAGGTGAGTGCCAGGCTGCTCACAGAGATAGCAGCTGAGACCACCTCTTGGCATCTCAACGCCTCCTGTCCCTGCAGCTGTGGGAAGCTCAGGAAGACGTCAAGGCACACACGGGGCAGCACCCTGCAGTGAGAATGTGGCTGGTTCATTACCCCCATTCACAACTCCATGAAGGCCACACCTGGGCTGTAGGTGATGGTCCAGTTTGGTGTCTCTTAACCCCAACTAAGCTTTTTGTCTCTCAACATTTTTCCCCTCCACTATAAATTGTAAACAGAGAGAAACACACAAGAACGTGTAATTGCTTGTATTGGCTGAAACATCTTTAAAAATAAAATAAAAAGCCCCCACATAACAGAATAAATCACCATACCACACAACACCTCTTAGTTTATTCCAAAGACCTCATTCTCATTTCTTCAGAAAATGTCAGTTTCTAAGCATTTTCAGATAAAAAGAGCCATTAATCATCACAACTGGGGTTCACAGCATCTTAGGTTTTGTTTTACCAGCCTTTTCATCTGCTTTCTCAGCTTCAGGACTGTTAAGCACTTCTGGTCTGTTCATGGCTTGTGACCTAAGGAGAGTTTCTTGCACCAGCAGACACATTATTCAAGGTAAATTCAGGAGGATGGAGGTAACAGCCCACAAGAATCAGTCCCTCAAAAGCCTCTGCAGAGAGAGGTGGGGAAGATACTCTCAGGCTGCAAGCAGAGAAAGAAGTCAGAGCCTGTTGAAGAGCACAGCAAGAGTCAATGTTTCCGATATATACCAAACACAGGAACAGCCCATGCCTGAAGATATTCAGAGCTGGGCCTCCCTGAAGCATGTGTCTGGTAAGGAGAGGGGACACAGGCTCTGAGGGAGTTTTATTTTCCCTATCACTTGACATCTCCCCCTCAAATTCAGGTTGGGTTGTCATTCTCATTTCCGTCTTCACCCTTGATTTTGCTGACGCAGGTTAGAAACCTGATGGACCATTGAGGTACTGACACCGCTTGCGTCTGTGTGGTTCATGAGTCATCCTCCTGTTTCACAGCTAAAAAGACTGCTGACACTGATGCCCTCAGAAAGGACACATCAGCAGGAGCATTTGAAACCATGTCAACACTCATCAGCAGCAGGCTACGCGCACACCGGTTTGTTATTGTAGGGTCTTTTGCATGCACCAGGTTCTACACACCAGGTTTGTGGCTACAGGGTCACTTTTTACTTCAGGGGAAGGAGCCAGAGAGGAAGATTGCTTGACCTACCCAGTTCATTCATGCATAACTGCTTTGCAGCATAGGGTCAAGTTTGTCAGAACACTTACATCACAAAAAGTTATGGCTAAAAGAAATTTTAAACATGGATAAGAAAGAAATAATAAAACCCCTCTCAGATATAGACTCCACTGGAGAGAAGAAAAATAAAAAAGACACTCTTTTTCAAATATTCCAAGTGATTTTGAATTCTCACACTCAAAAATGATCCAAGCTCTAAAAGCGTCAGAACCCTGACAGGATAAATAGGGTAACTGGTCCCAGTTCAAGTCCAAAGTGCCCAATGTCAGGAACACAAGTGGTGTTGCAGGAGATGAGTGAACAGGAAGGTGGGCAGAGAACCTGCAGCAAAAAGACAAGGCAAAATGGAAGTGGCTGCCCAAGGGACCAGCACACCCAGCAGCAGAAGGTTGCCCACTGCCTGGCATAGAGGGATGCTCTCCATCCCAGTGCGGAGGTTGGATGTGTCTAAGCGGATGCACCTAGCCTTTGCAGACCACAGAGACAGGAGAAGCCAAATTTCCTTGCTGAAGTCATCCCCAAAGGAAAATGGAAAGGAAGGAGGTGCAAAAGCAATAGTGCTAAAGGGAGCCCCAAGGATGTAGCTGGCTGCCCCCAGGGGACATTGCACCGTGTCCTGTACGGTGACAGGTGCCTGACAGAGAGCAGGGAAAGGAACCAGACCTGGGCAGCACAGGGACCTCCCACTGTCACATGGAGCTGCCTGAGGAATGGGATGCCCCAGAGGCTCTGACTCCCTTTGGCTCCAGCAGCAAACGGCTCTGGGAAGCTCTAGAAACAAGTTGACTTAGTTCAATTTTTATTTTATTTCCAGAAATATCAACTCAGGGATCCCATCCAAACTGGAGCCCGGGTTGCTTACTAAGCACAGGCTGCCATTTAGTTAGAAACACATGAGCTCTTATTATTACATTTCCCTGGAAAAAAAACAATGGTTTAAATTAAAGAGGAAAATATTTAATGAAAATCAAAACTTGCACTCGCACACAGAGTCTCTAACTTTTCCATGCTACTCAAATCTCGACTATTCCACCCCAGTTTCCTGCTCAGCACATCCCAGCTTACAGAGACCATCCAGAGGGAAGTCTACAGCCAAAAGTTTTAGTTTGCTGAGGTTACTCATGTTGGCCAGCCATGCAGGGTCAAGATTTGCAGCCTATGAAGTACAGGCAGACTCTTGAAGCTGCCTACATCTGCACTGATTTCTTAACATTTCCAGGTTCCTACATGCACCTCCAGGGCTTCAAGAGCCAAGACCTCACAGCTGCTGCCGTTGAGGGCATTCAGTTCTTGAAGCACACAGACACATAACCTTTATGAGGGTCATTTTGTAATTTAGCTAAAATCAGACACGCACAGTTTCACCACACCAAAAGACCCCTACACACAAACCCAAGAGCAACCTGAGTTCCTCTGAGCGGTCCAAGATCTCCCTCTACCACTGTAACTGAGTGCACAGACACCTGAGGATCCTCATGCATCCATTTTCCTTCTGCTGCTTTAAAACATCCAGGAGAGGGCAGCTGAAACATTTAAAGCCACAATTTGGTTGCTTTGATGGGTGATCAAAATCCCCCCCTCTGTGGGTCAATGCTCACAAGGTGTCTGTGTCCTACTGGTGGTGTTGATGCCATGTGAAAAATCAAGGTGGTTTCCCAGCCAAACAGGAGAGGATCAGCAGGCCAGTGGGAAAGCCCTGTTTTCCTTAACACAGCTGCTGGATCTTATAATCAAGACTATCTGATACACTGATGTCATGCTAGTAATGGTATAACCCTCTATCAGCCTAATGGCACAATGGGTTTACAAAAGGAGCAGTATGTGCAGAAATACACATTCATGCTTGCTAATCTCTCATGAGCCTCTAATCCTGATTCTTTCTTTCCCAAATAATAAGCGCAGATCCATTGACACCCCATCACTAGCTGCATGCTGAATTCCCCTCCTCCTGCCTGGAACCTGCTGCATACCTCACATGCAGTGGGGCAGGGGGACACTTGCCCTCAGCATCTTGTAATGATGACTGCAATGGAGGATGCTTGAAAATCCCACCCTGGGGTTCCTCCCTCACTGGTACCAGGGGGAGCACATGGAAGCAGCCACTGCTTCACACCCGCTTCCTTTCTGGAGGGTCTGAGGATCTCTTCTAGAGGGCATTTCTGCATCAAAATGAAACACGTTTACTCACAGGCATGCATGTAAGCAAGGGGATACCTACCAGTGTACAACAGCCTCCTCCAGCCAGTCCCGGCAGAGTTTGTCACCCCCTTCTTGCTGGCTGTGTCCCAGCACTGCCAAATCCCCACCTCCACCAGCTTCCCCACTCATTGACAGCTTCTTCCCAGGACTCTTTGTACAAAACAGCATTTCACAGCCTTTCCCCAGCCACTGCATACACACATACATACAAACAACCTGGAAATAACCTTTCCAGGAGTGACAAAGTAATAGTCACTAATTACAAAATTAATTTATTCTTTGGCACTAATAAAATAAATGAACTTGTGTTACAAAGGAGGAGGGGAAAAAAATACCTAAGGATTTGTTTAATTAAAACTACAATGTACTGAAAAACCAAGTGATTTTAATGATAAAGACAATACCATGATTGTACAATTAGTAATTAATTACCCACAGAAATGACGCGTCCTTTAAGGCTATTAATTTTTCTTCTTGTTGTTTGTTTGGTTGTTTTTTTCTCTTGCATAAACTGTCCTCAGGACACAAAAAAACATGGGAGCAAACTGCGTTGTGGTGCACCATCTACCAACCTGGCTCTATGTGCGATTCCTTACCTGTGGGCAGAGGTGCTGCATCCTCACCTCTCTCATCCTGATCCCCACCGAGATGCAACTGCAGACCTCCCTCCCCGGCCTCTCTCTGCCCGTAACAGTCGCTCTCCGTGCCAAGAGCCAAGCAAAAGCAGGCAGCAGCACAAATTGTGACTCCAGCCACGAAGAGCCGCTGGGACAAAGCTGACAGGCAGAACAGCTACAGTTTCTGTAGAGGGAGTCAAGGAACAGACTGTTAGCTCCATGCTATGTATATATATATATTATGCTTATATGTCCTGATGTTAACCAATGTTACGTACATATTTTAAGTATTCATCTATTCATATCTATAAAAGCCTTTTCTTTACTTGGGCTAAATTATATAAGCATGACCTATTGTCCCAGAAGGCTTTTTATTCATGTTAAATGGGTACTGAGATTATAGCACTCCTTAATAGTAGGTGCAGGAGCCTTCTGAACGAGACAGGAGAAGATGGATGGTCCTATTGGAGACTCAGCAAAGAAACCAAAAATATGAGAATCAAAGCAGCTCTGCAGCACACCTGGCTTGACATCTGAAAAATCAGCTGGGGAGTTGGCTCAATCTTGGAAGAAGGATGAGGTGTCACCCAACCTTGTCCCCTCCCCAGGGAGGTGTTAACTGTACCCACAGAGTGGGGACACCCTGTCCAGCACACAGCCCTTATGCACTCATATGTCCCCAGTTCTGGTGGCTCTAGTTTTCCATGGTGCTCACTGGTCCCAGATGTTCCTTGACCTGTAAGCCCAAGGAATCATAGAATCATAGAATGGTTAGAGCTGGAAGGGACCTTAAAGATCATCAAGTTCCAACCCCCCTGCCATGGGCAGGGACACCTCTCACTAGAGCAGGTTGCTCAAAGCCCCATCCAGCCTGGCCTTGAACACTTCCAGGGATGGGGCAGCCACAACTTCCCTGGGCAACCTGTTCCAGTGCCTCACTACCCTCGCTGTAAAGAACTTCTTCCTAACATCTAATCTAAGTCTCCCCTCTTCCAATTTAAAATCATTACCCCAAGGAGGCTGAGCCAGGTTGGTATCCGTGGTACCACTGATGGCAACACCTCACAAGCTCTCCATGCTGCATCTCTGATGTGCTCTTCTGCCCTGCCTTGCTCCTTGGGGACAGCATGCCCACACACAGCTCGCTCACCCCCCACAGCGGGATTTGTCACTGGCTCCCTGGTACCCACAGGAGCCTCCAAGCGTATCACAGAGCTCAGATGCAGCCTAGCAGCTCCCAATTAATATTCAAGGGGAAACACAACCTCCTTGGAAAAAGCTCTGCATCAGCATCCTGCGAGGAGCTCCTGTGCCCCCATCCCTCCCTGCCCAACTAGGAAATCACTACAAATCAAGTTAGCAAGATTGGCAGGTCCTCTGCTCAGACTGTAACCTTCCTCCAAGGCCTGAGGACCCCTCTGGCTGCTGACTTTGTGTCTCATGGTCACACAGACCCAGGCAGTGACATGTTCCCAGACTGTCTGTTCATTCCCATCGAAAACCAAGGAGAGTCGTCAGTTCCTCAGAGATATATTACCTTCATGCCAGGACACACAGTGGTAGCCAGGGATACTGGTGTCCCTTCTCCATCCCTGGGACTCCAGTTGCCCCAGTGCAGTCGGGGTGGAAGCAGCAGTCAGCTGGCTGCTGGCTGTTATGCTGGTGCCAGATGGTGGATGAGATTAAAAGAATTTGATTTTCAAATAATCCATAAACCTGGCTGAGCTAATGTCGTTTCATATGCATTATCTTGTAATCCCAGGAAAGAGAACGTTTCAGAGCAAAGAGCCTTATTCTCCCTCCCTGCAAGGACTCTAACAAGCTATAGATAATCCCCTTTTTGTTGGAAGGTGCTTACAGGGGACCTACAACACCCAGAACATCGCACAGGGGCTGCAGCTCTGCACCAGTGCCTGAGAAGAAGGCAACCAGGCACCTGGCCCATAGGGGCTGTCCCACCTTAAGCTTCATAGGGGTGGGAAGAGCAGATAGCAGGGCCCAGGGTCACCTTGAACTCAGACCTTTGGCTGACAAGGGAGGATAAAGGAGGGATTTTGCCACCCCTGCCCTCTAACAGTACAGGGGAACCCATGCTGCATCACTGGGATAGGGAGGGAGATACATCCCCTCTTCTAGGTAAACTCATTTTTATGCCCACTTTGGGGATAAACCCACAAAGCCTAAGCCAAATAAGTAAAGGACATGCTCTGCCATCCCGGGGAGAGGGTCATGCTCTCCCTAGCGACTAAGTCCTGCAGCCAGGGTCAGGCAACTACACTCCCTCTCACGAGGTGAGAGACAGCATGTGGGTCAACCCTGGACACTGCTGGAAACACCTTCACTCCTCTCCAAAGAAATAGCTGCACAACCAGGCTGTAAGAAATTCATCCTTGACTTCTCCTTGCCTGTGTCAAATACATTCAATCATTTCTTGTCCATAATCCCTACCCCATATGGATGCATCCCTTCTACACTTCCATCCCTCCCTAACCCCTGCACAGCACCCTGGGCAGCCCTCGGCACCCACCCACCATCCACCCTCCATCCTCAGATGCTGCCTGCCTGCTCCCTGCTTCTTTTCTCTGCCCTAGAGACTTCTCTGAACTTCCACTTAATTGTCAAGCCTCCATGGAGCAAATGCAACCCTTGGCCAGATGCTGGGATCTTTCAGCGTGCAAGGCACCAAGCTTGGGCACAGTAGTTAAAAACTGGTGACCCTTAGTCCATGCTCCAAGGTTTCCACGCTGGAGAGCATGAGAGCTAAAGCAGGAGGTAATTTTAATGGGAAAAGGAAGGAAAGCTCCACAGATGGGATTTCCCAGTCACTGCCTGCCATCTAGTGCCTAGAATGGAGCTGTTTCACTGGCAGCAAGTGACATCCGCCTTCATCCTCGGGGGAATTTAGCTCATAAATATAGAGCCAGCAACATTTCAGCATCAGGCTGCCAGCACTGGGGAGTTTCCCCACAGTGCTCCTTGATCTGGGACAAGGCCAAGGTGGGAGTTCTGGAGTCAAACAGCCCAAATCCTGGTGGGACCTGTCAGAGAGCAAGGGGAGGTGATGTTCTCTGCCCACCTGGGTTGCAAATATGATGCCCAGCTACAGCAAGCTAACTAAAGACAACACATCTAGCTTCACCACACACTATTACCTCCAAGGTCATGTCCTTGTCATCAGTGGTTCCAAGCAAAGCAGTGAATACAGGCATTGCGTGAAGAATGCCACCGACAAGCTAAAAATAGGGAGACAAATGGAAGCACAAGAGAAAAGGGCGAAGGATGAGGCTTGTCAGATGTGCAGGAGAGTGAAAACCTACAGAAAGCCAGGAAACAAACAAAAATAATCAAGAAACACTGGCTTTGTGACTCATATTCCAGCACTTTGAGGCACTACTGGAATTTCCCACCCGGTTCAATCAATGGGCAACTGTTGCAGCAGGAACGCAGTCACTACCAGCCACTTGTAGACTTTGGGTCGGCACGAACAGCCAGAGTATTTTACAGATCTTCAGGCAATCTGGGGGGGACTGATGCTCTCCCTCCCGTTCCTTCAGTAGGACTATACCTGTGCCTACTTTAGGGTCTGGTTATCTGTCAGCTTCTTGTCCCTCTGAAGGGGCTCTGATACCTACCTACCTACAAAGGTAGGAGAAAGCAGGCAAGACAGCTACAGCTCACCACAATCTTGTTTCCAGGCAGAGAAAATTAAGGGATGTGAAATCCAGAAGGATCTGGGATAGGTGATGTCTATCCTGCTCACTGCCTCCAGCTCCTGCTAGATCAGGAACCTCCAGCATCCTGCTGGAAGGGCACCTTCTGCTGCACCACATCCCCTAATTCTGCACAGGGAACAAGACTGGACATTGAGCTGTGAGCGGTGGCGGAGCAGAAAAGTGGGTCCTCCTGGGTGCCACTCCAGCAGTTACCCACCCCAAACCCTGAAACAGGGAACTCACTGCCCCTCCACACAGGGCACTGGTGGGATCTTACACTCCAAATACCCAGCTTCCCTCCTCACAAAGCCCCTTTATCACTTGGCTGCCCGCTCCCCATCACACCTCACTGCTTTCCTCAAGCTCATCCAACATTCGCAGCCTGGGCCATTTGCTGGTGCCACAGCTCGGGAAACAATTGCTGTTTTGCAGAGGGGCACATTGGGTCTGACACAAATGGGCTGTACTCGTTATTTGGAAATGGCAAACAGGGCAGGGCAGCAGCTTACAAACACTCAGAACCAGATTTACTGATTAGCACATGGCTCCGATATCCTCCAATTCTTCCAGAAAAGCAATAGGCGACATTAACAAAAGGATTACTCAGAATTCAAAAGCAAATGGGATTTGTGACCCATTATATTAACCAGGGACTGGGGAAAGCTCTACAGAGAGAGAACACTGCCAGCAGGTCACCAAACCAATTATTAAGAGCTCACAGATCACGAGGCTAGATATATATACACACATCAAGATAAATTTCTATTTGCCTGCAGAAGCAGGACGCTGGCTGAGCCACCCTCTCAACCCAGTGTGCTTTTTCTATGTGCCCATTAAACCTGGATTATATCTAGTTACTTTCCCTAATAATTCACTTCCCCCACAGGTTTAATGCTGTGGAATAACATTTGGGAGGGTAAAACCTGAAAGGAGAAATGTAATGGGCATAATTACTTTGATAGATGAGAGAGAGCAGGAAGCAGGCAAGCAGCACGTGGTGGGAGCAGGCCAGCAGCACACACACTCACCCCTGACATCGTGTGCCACCCTCTCAGCAGCAGTGCTGGCCCGTGGTTCGTACCCCACCATCACCAGCTTCCCTCTGGCTTGGATGCTTGAGAGGGAGAGCAGCCCTTAGTAACAAAATAATCTGCCTCCAACATCAGCTCTCACCTTAATCTCCAGCAGAGATCAGTTTAAGCCGCAAATTGTTAGCTGTAAAATCTTTTCCTAAACTTTTGCCCCGGGTGATTATGAGATTGGATGCTCGTGGCAGCCAGGTAAAGGGCCAGCTCCCATTAGCACACTGTCCTGCTTCTGGAGCAGGCTGTGGTGGTGAGTCCAAAAGCCGTCTTCATACTGCATAAAGGCTTTATTGCCTTGCCTACGTTTTGAAGAAGCTTTATTTTAATCTTGCTGAATAACCCTCCATATTTTGATTGAGAAATGCCCCTCGATCTCTAAGCATTGCCTATGAAGTCCTGCCAAAGGACTTTATATCCCCCCAAGATCTGTTACAGAAAAGTAGCCTTGACAGCAAAGCTGTAAGCCCCCCTGAAGGGGCTTCCTGCTGTCAGCATTTTGTACTCACCTCACAAATTCCTGGCTTTGCTTTTTGAGGGCTTGGTGTTAAGGGTTGGGTATTATCAGCAAAGCTTCTGAAGTAATTCTACCCTGAGTTCAAGTTTCCCAGGAGCCTCCCCTTCTTTTATATTCATTCTTACCTTTGCAGATATTCATCGAAGTGATGGTTTATGCCTGCCTCACTCTGCATCTTTCCAGTGTGCTGGCTGCGCCAACACGCAGGCATGAATTCACAAGAAAATGGAGGAAAAAGGTGTCCTGAAAACATGAGGATGAGACCAAATCCACCCCATCACTGGTGACCTCAACCAGATTTTCCACAACATTTTCTGCTGGGTCTCTGGGCTGCCACAAGCAGACCCCTCCACGCTGCTTCTCCCCCAGGCTGCTGAGCACAGAAGGGATGGGCAGTGCTTGCAGATACCCCTGGCACTGCCAGAGAAATCCCTCCAAAGGGATGGACTCCTTCCAACATAAGCGTGGGAACTCGAACAGAACAAAATCATAGTGACTGGTGCTGGTGGAGATGCATCATCCTCCGGGACAGGGAGCGAGCCCAGGGGTTGCTGCAGCTGGCACAACCTAACTCCCACCCACCCTGAGCCAGCCCACCCCTTGTCCTAGCAGGGAGGGACACCACAGGATGCTCCCTGTACCCAAGCAGCTCTCCCTGCTCTGACAAGAACCCATGGCTCTATGTGGGAGCATGTCTGCTCCTACAGGTTTTCAGAGAGCAGGAAGCAGTGTAGCCTGTGGCTCCAAGGGCCTCTCCTGGCTCTGCGTGTATTTATCTTCCAAACGTTGGGGCCTTTGGATGCTCGGAGGCCGCCAGGAGGAGCAACAAACAGCAGCTTCTTATTAAGAGAGAAAGCATGCGGTTCTGAAGAGTTCACAGCACATCACAAAACACATGAGCAGGGCTCTGCTTAGAGAGCACCAACCCCCAAAACTCCCGCAGACAGGGAGGAATATTGGCTAAGGAAGATCCTTTGCAGGGCAAGTAGAGGAAAGCCATACCTGTGAAGCTGAAAAGTGGTTTTATTAGGACTTATTTCCTGGAGGGATGTGCATCAATTTGTCACAAAGAAAACCTTCATCTCTATTAACCCAGTGGCTTAAGCAATGGCTTAGATGCTGGTGGTTTAGACTGCAACTGATCCTTTGTTTCTGCTCCTGGAGGCTTTTAGCAACAGCTACTGGATTGCATCACACCAGAGAAAGGACATCTTGATGCATCTTGATATGCTTCCTTCCCCATTGGAGGGGATCTGGCTTTTGAGTAATCACCCTCATGAATGGGACCATCCCGTGCTGAGACTGGCTTGGAGGAGCAGAAAGTCTCCGCAGTCTGACTGCTCTCCAGCTTCCTCCTCGTAACACTCTGACACCGGCCCCAGCACCCACTGCACCAATCTCACATTGGACTTCTTAGCTGAGCTCCACGTTGCTGCTCTCAAAGTGAGGAAGCACAGGTCCTTTCCAAAACATCTCTCTCGTGCACACTTCATAGGAGAGCTCTTCAATTGATCTGACTGTGTCTTGCACTTAATAGCCACTGGAAACTCAGTGCCTTCCCAGGTACTCACTATAGGTTCTAATAGAGATCTCGTGTGAGGAGGCTTTTGACAAGGTGAGAAATACCCTCCAGGCTACGGGTACAAACAACCTCCAGACCCTCTCAACATCCAGGCAAACGCTCCTGTTGTTCCTCATCACATTTGCAAGGGGAGTTTTGTGTTTCATGCTCAACACAAGTGAAATGTTCCCCCTGCTCCTGTGATGCTGGATTGCAGGAGGCACAATGTGGCTGTGGCAGCTCTCCCCCAGCCACGACTCATCAGCTTTCTTCTGTTCCAAGAGAGGGAAAAGCTGCCTCAGAAAAGGTTTTAAGGCTTTGCGCTATCCTTTCAGTAGTTACCAGCAAGATATATCCCACCAGACTGCCTGACCAGACTTCTGCAGCTCTGCAAGGAGTACAGGTACAGATTTGCACTGTGAAAAAACAGCCTGCAGCCACCCAATTCTCAAAGGAAAATAACAGCCTCAGTGATCTACCACAGGACTTCTGGGAGAGGAGATGAGAAGATTCAAACCACCCTCTCAGCTAAGAAACCTGCATGATATCCTTCAGCCGTCCCTCTCACTGAGTCCAAGGGCAGGGGGAAAAGCCACACAGAAGAACTGAGCAAAAGCACCTGCATTGTGGGATCTGGGACTGTTTGTAGCAACTGGCTGAGGGTTTTTAAATAAAATCAACTACAGGAGAAAAAAGCAACAACAACAAAACACATTGTTCCTATGCAGGCTGCAAGCAGGAATTTGTGTTTTAGTTGATGAGAAAACAACAATTTTAGCTTCCAGAAAAGATCAAACTTCTCACACACCTGCTACCTATAAGAACAAAGGCCTGAGACCAAGGGGAAAAAAATAAAATTAAGGAGGCTGTTGATCCTGTCACTTCCTCTGCTGCAGGGAGCTACACCTCTCAGCACAAAAAACGCTCAAAGACTTGTAGCCTGAGCAAGCCAGAGAATAAAAACTGCCTGGATCTGAAGATCAGAAAGCTTTCAGTGCAGCCTTTACTCACTTTTGTGCTCCCAGTTTTGAGAGCAAACAAGCACTGATTAAACAGCATTTTACATGTTTTGAAACTTTCCCTCCAGCAACGCAAAATCTGCCTTTGGCACAGCAAATGAGGCAGGGACCTTGGCAAAGTGCGTGCCATAAGCCTGTGCCCACAAAGCTCTGCTCTGGGGCTGTGTGCTGCAGAGACAGCAACGGCCTGAAACAGGGAGGCAGAGAAAAGCCTAATCCTGAGCTGAGCGCACCCACGTCCCCCAGGCTGGTGGGACACAGCCTGAGGGGATGGACTCGCCTGTCTCCTCTGCAGGAACTTTCAGTCCTGGTGAAGGCAACAGTCTCCCCTTCAGCAGTGCTGACCTCAGACAGAAGCCAATCTGCAATCTTTCAGGCACATATTCTGCTCTGCATTTATTTCCTCTTTGCAAGTGTTCCCTGTAGCAGACACAGCCTCCCTGCCAGGCCTGCGAGGGTGCTTCAGGAAACCCAGTTTTGTTTTGTCAGTAATTTACGGCAAGCCTGCATCTACCAAACTGCCCAGCATTAGAAAATAGAAGGCTGCTCTGCTACCCCCCCAACCCCAACAGCTCGTGGAGTGATTAAGGATAGCTTTAATTTGAGGCCTGCAGCTCAACAGCTCCCAGAGGATTGATAAAATATATATAGCAATCTCCAGTTCCACCTCTGGAGGCCGAACTCTCTCCCGATGATTAACAACAGCTATTTCCTCCCTCTCTCCCTGACGCTAAAGAAGGCTGATTCTCTGCAAGGTCCAGACAACACTCTGACTACCAAAAAGCAACACTTACAAACAGAAAAAAAACCCTCCAAGAAATAGAATCAGCCCCAGAGAAGTGAGACAGCACCATACAAGGCCAGGATAGATCTTCTTATAAACAAATTGGAGTAAGAAAGTCAGGCTACCCGAGGCAGACCCAACTGGGCTGGGTTAGCCGTGCTAGCCTAACGTGCCAGGAACAGGAGACAAGAACTCCCCAGAGCCTTCCCCCACCAGCAGAAATTAGCTTCCCTGTCCAGACAGAGAGCTGCTGCTCAAATTTTACCCTCCTTCAGTGTCTGTTGCTGCTGGAAAGGAGGGCAGTGCAGGAGGGAAAGCAGCACTCAGCTCAAGACAGAGCTGCTCTCTATTCCTTATGCATCCCTGTCTTCCACGATCACCGGGTATCACAGACTCTACAACAGAGGCAGCTTCAACACAAACTAAACATAAATAAACTGTAAGTATCCCAGCTTCCAGCTACCTAGAAACCCATCTTGACCAGCCTTATGTCCAGGAGGATCTGTTCCCACCTGGACACACAGTTAACCCTCCAGTGCTGCTCTTATTAAGAGCAGGTGCGAGAAACAAGCATTAGCCGTTGCTTAGAAGAAACCACTTGAGCTCCAGACTGTGACAGGAGTCTGGTGAGGAAAGCAAGCCTCCCACCTACCACAGCCCCAGGGAATTGCACATTTGGGTGAGGAAAAGATCATAACACGCATTTCCAGAAAAGTTGGAGGAGGATTCAACAGGAGCAAAGAATTCCCAGAGGAAAGCTTCACTTCCTAGTATAAGTTTTAATATTTATTTAGTACAGGCCCGGTGAAGAGAACTGGGAAATAAGGCAAAGGCAAATTATCCTCCAGAGCCCAAGTTAACATCTCATACACACAGACCATGCAAAGCAGCAGCTGTGCTCCTCCCTGGAGTCGCATCCTACGTCTTCTCCATCTGCTAGAGCACAGCTTATTGCTTATAAGTCCAGAAGGAATCGATTGACTTTTTTCAGGTATTCCGGCTTCAAGTAATCTCCCAGCTCATCCTTTGTGACCCACAGGTAATCTTTCTTCGGCTCTGCCTGGGACAAATCATCACTTTGGAGAAAGGCTTTGAAGAAGAATACTTTGGCTCCTACATTGTTCTCAGTCCTGATGGCTTTGGGGAATTTATACTTGTAAACCCCATGTGGCGCATTCCCCAGGGTTTTGGCTTGAATGTGATCTCCTGCAAGACCCCACAGCAACACAAGAAAAAGAAAAGAGAAAACAAGACATAAGAATGCAGAGCAACAGCAACTGCTCTCCTGCAGCAACAGAAAGGCAGCAGAAGCCACTCCTTGTATCTGGTTCAGACCAACTGTTCCTTCTCAGCAGAAATACTGGCAATTGTCAGCATTTTCTCATGGAAAAAAACAACTTGTCCTGGAATCTAGCAGGTGGAGTGAGAGTGCTTTACCAACCCAAATGTGGGTTTACTATCACCCATCTGCCACAAAAACTGCTACAGGGCAACCAGAGAAGGCGTATACCTGGATCAAGCCTAAACTATTAATGGGGCATCTCATGATGCTCCAAAATTAGACCATGAGGATCAGTCCCTGCACTACAGCTGCTGTCAGCCTGAGATCCCAGCTTGGAATCTGCCGGCCCAGTCAGCTCCTGAAACACTGTGGTCGCTCTGCAGCAGCGCACAGGTCCAGAGCCGGTTATCCAGGGTGACAGCTCCTGCCAGAAAGCCCACACCACTGAGCTCCACCCCTCTGCCATGAAATGCCTTTTCCCAGCAGATAGGAGGCAATTTCACTACAGCAGACAGCAAATATCCTTCAGACAGGGCACAGGAAGAAAACACCTGGGACAAAGAGAAGGAAGGACCAGGCACACGGCAAACTACACACCCAAAAACGTAGCCATCGCTCGCTCAGCTGTGCTTCGCATCGTCTCTCCAGGCTGCCATTCCACTTGAGGCAGGAGCCAGAGCTCCTGGTTACCAATTTTCTGTTTCACCAGAAGCATCAGGTTACTGTCCAGTTTCCTGTTCAACGATGTCCGATCGTTGCCTTTATCAGCATCTGCCAAAATCCAACACATGCTGGAAACAAAGTCTCCTGGCAACACTGCCCTGCTCCGCCTTTGATTCACCGACCCTCTGCACCTATCACCCTTCCAGCAACAATATACAAACGTGGATACAGAGAACAATCAAAAAAACTAGACAGAAATGCTCTTAGTTGCTCTGGAAGCCAGTGCAGGATTCAAGTAGAATCTGCTCCTAGACTGCACTCGACCTGTTTTGTTTCCAAAGGGAATTGACAGCAAGTAGCCTGAATCTCCAGCTTGACAAAAATCAATAAAAATGTTAGGCGAGCTCAGGACCCAAGTGACCTGAGGTTTCTCATCAGGAAAAAACATCCATTTTCACTGCTTTGCTCTAATAAGGTGGTGTGAACATGCACACTGCAGCATGAGAACACCAGTTCCCTTAGCAGCCAGTTAATTCCTCATGTGTTAGTAGTGCTGCCATGGAGTCAAGACGCTCCTTAAAACAAAAAAAGACTCAGCAAATGCCTCCCCTCCACTGAATTAGACTCTGCTGCATTTGGCAGATGATCAGAGTGTTCTCACTCACCATAAACTTCAGCCTGTACCTGTTATCCGTGGAGCAGCTTTGAATCGCAGTAACTTTTGTTCCCACTTCTCCTCCAGGTCTTGAGCCATGATAACTGTTTTGTCAGGCGCATCATCATCATCATACATGCTTTCCTTCCTCCTCCTGAGCTGCTCCTCCTCCTGCAGCTTACGGATTTCATGATCTGAATAGTGGCTTCTCTCCAGCTCTATCTAGAAGGGAAGGCAGAGAATCATTAAGGCACCAACACGACAAGCTGGACTTCACTGAATCACAGAATGGTTAGAGTTGGAAGGACCTTAAAGATCATCAAGTTCCAACCCCCCTGCCATGGGCAGGGACACCTCCCACTAGAGCAGGCTGCTCAAAGCCCCATCCAGCCTGGCCTTAAACACTTCCAGGGATGGGGCATCCACGACTTCTCTGAGTGACCTGTTCCAGTGTCTCACCCCCCTTACAGGAAAGAATTTCTTCCTAACCTCAGTGAATGCAAGATCTTGAGACTTTCCCTGAGCTGGAATAGGACTTCCCTGCTCAATCAGGGATACCAACAGCATTGAAGAAAGCCAAGGGAGCACTACCAAGACCCACAATACCTGGTGCAGGCCAGAAATCACACAGAGTGCTCCCTATCGCTTCATAGCAGGGAGAAATACTGCCCAAGGTGTCCGTAGCCTATAATCCCTTTGGCCTCGGCTGCCGGCCTCACAGGGTGTCCTCCCTGCAGGCAAGCCTGAGGAGGCCATTCTCCCGTTAGTCCCCCTCTATACCTGCGCCATGAGGGCCGCCATCTCTTCCTCCTCCTTCTGCAGAGGCTGCGTGATGCGGGGAAGCCTCAGCAGGCACATAGCCCCGAAGAGCCGCCAGGGCCGAGGGGCTGAAGCTGTACACAACCACCGACCCCAAACCGCCGCCGGCACCAGTCTCCTGGGCGCCGCCATGATGCTGCCGCTCCTCCCGGCATGCACCGTGGCGCGGTCCTCCGCGTTCCCGTCGTGCTTTGCGGCGACCTCTCCGGGCGCGCTGTGGGAGCCGCCATGATGGCGGTCGCCTGGCAACGGCTGCTCGGAGCGGCCTGGAGGTGAGCGGCGGCGGCGGGACAGGGCCCCGGGGAAGGAAGGACGATACCGAGCCGGTTAACCTCCCCGTGATGAAGGCAGGCCCTTTTGGGGCGCCTTCCCTACCCGTTGCGGCGGGGGGGAAGCCTTGCTCTCACCCCCCTTACAGCTAGGCCTGGGTCCTTTGCTAGGCCCGGGCCCCTCCGGGCCTGCGGCTCCCTATCTCCGTCAGCGCCCCGGGGGAGACCCCGGTATTCTCCTGACCGTTTCTGTCTCTCTCTTAGGGGTTGTGCTGCCACCCTGCGCCGTGGCCTGACTACTACCCCCCTGAGGCTGCAGGACCTGACAAAGGAGGCGGAGAAGCAAAACGCCACCGACCTGAGGTGAGATACAGTCAGGCCACGCCGGGAGGGCTCTGGCAATTGCCTCTCGCTGGGAGATTTTATCGCCTTCGGTGGTGTTTCAGCCGAGGAGGGAAGGGAAGTGACTTGATTCAATCACAAACTCAGCTTGTGTCTTCTAGAGACTTGATCCCTTCTTTCTTACCCGATATGAAATAGAACTTTGCAAAGTTTAAAGACTGAGTGCCTGATAACTCTCATTTTGCTCCTCAGCCCTTTAATCCTACAGAGGAATTCTATGAGATGGGATGGAAAGACCTATGAAGAGATCCCAATAGCTCACATCAAAGCTACATACAACAAGTAAGCAAGTCAGCTACTCTATTCCTGCTCTTATGCAAAAATGAAAGCTTATAACAGACCCAGGCTTTGGCCAGTCATCATCTCGATCAAAAGGCTCAAAGGAAAAAAGGCAGGGAAGTGATGTCCATGACTGGGAAGATAATAATAAAGACCTCAGCACTGTTCACAAAGCATAACTGCTTATAGTGTCTTTAACAGCAGTAAGATTGCTATTACACATTTTGACTACATTCTGATGTGAATAATTGGATGCTGATGGATTTAATGGCAGATTAGTTTCTCTGTTCTAGTACTGTTGCTGTACAGCTGTTGAAAAATCTGTCATGTTCTCCATGTGAGATTGTTGTGTTTCATTAGTGATCCCTAGGGTGATAATTTGCTGTTTCTTAAAGCTCTTTTGAGTTATAGAAATGTTTTATGAGTTTGGTTGTTTTGTTTTTTTTAATAAGCAGAAGAGATAAAATACTTACCTTGAGAGGAATACCTGGATAAGGGATACCTTATCCAGAAAGGTTTTGCCACCTCAGTCAGGTTCTCTAGGGTGACTAAAGATCACTGGTGGGAGGTCTCTGCAGCAGGTTCGTGTAAGTGGGGTACCTCAAAAGGGAGTGCTGAGTTAGGGTGGCTTGGAGAAGGGAGCCAGGAGTCCTGTGGCGAGCTTTGCCAGTAAGGTGAGCAAGAAGAAACTGGAGAATAAAGCTTTGTTTGAGCTTGCTGCTTTCTCCTGCCTCTCTTTTTCTGTAGCACCCACATCCAAGTGGTCAGCTTTGACAACAGGCCGTTTGCCCACACGTCCTGTGGCACAGAAGGCTTCCAAAATGCCAAGAAGGGAACTGCCATCGCAGCACAGACTGCAGCCATAGCAGCAGCAACGGTGAGTCTGCACCAGAGCACTGACCCCATCCCCCACTGCCTGGGCACCTGCCTCGCTTCAGGGGAGCCCAGAGCTCTGTTCCGTGGTGCTCGAGCAGCAGCACACTGTTGTCTGCTGACTGTTTCCCTACCTTCATATGGCACTGTGTATCTTCGCACAAAGCGTGTTTGAAAGAGCAGTTGGGGCAACAAAGATGACTGAGGGATTGGAACATCTGCCTTATGAGGAAAGGCTGAGAGAGCTGGGACTCTTTATCCTGGAGAAGAGAAGGCTGAGGGGAGACCTTATTAATGCTTACAAGTACCTAAAGGGTGGATTGAAGGAGGATGCAGCCAGACTCTTCTCAGTGGTTCCCAGTGACAGGACAAGGGACAACGGGCACAAGCTGGAATATAGGCAGTTCCATTCAAATATGAGGAAAAAACTTCTTTATGGTGAGGGTGCCAGAGCGCTGGAACAGGCTGCCCGGGGAGGGTGCGGAGTCCCCTTTTCTGGAGATTTTAAAGACCCGCCTGGATGCAGCCCTGAGTGATCTGCTCCAGGCAATCCAGCCTTAGCAGAGGAGTTGGACTGGATTTTCTCTAGAGCTCCCTTCCAACTCTGACAATTCCGTGATTCCATGAAATGCCCAGAGGGTGAACTTAGCTGTGCATGTTGTGATTGGGAAATGTAACCTGGAGCATATCCTTTTCTAGCTCAAGTTTGCAGAGCTCCTGTTTTCTAAGTGAACATCTTTCAGCCGTTTTGGAAATACAGTCCCTGAATCAGCAGCAGTTCAATTTCTGCACTGTAGGGAGCTGAGAAGTGGCTGTAATTACTGGCTGAATGTTTTATATTTGCTCTCTGCCACAGGAGAATCGAGCTGCTGCCAGCAGTTCAGTCAGAGGTGATGTCCTTGCACATGTAGTTTCCAGCTGCATGCAGTTTACTGTAATTGTTCCTCAAAAATCGTGTGGCTGTCCAGGTGGCAGGAGAAGATGAGGCTGGATGTGTCAAGGTCCTCATTACAGCAGAATGAGGCAAGGTTAAACTGAAAATCCTTATCTGAAATGAGGCAGAACTTGCTCCAGCCTTTCATGTCAGAGGCGTTCGGTGCCACGGCTGGCCAGCAGCTTACTGCGGTTGACTCAGAGGAATATAAGAACATCTTCACTATTTATCTCTGCTCATCAGAGCCTCATAATAGCTGCATAACCGTGCTTGGGCAGATGTATCCCGTCACTGTTAAAGTTGGTACATTAATTGCACCCGAACATGGAAAGTGAGAGGCCCAGCAGAGCTCCATCCACTTGGTGGCAGCACGGCTACGCGTTACAGCAGGTGTTTTTCAGTTCCAATTTGCAGGTCCTCGGAATTTTTGCACTGAAGGTGTGGACTCCTGCACAGCAAATACAAAGCTCGCCTGCTTTTCTCATTTACCCTCCAGAAGGAATCCACTGATCAGAGGAGAGAAGTCACTGCATTAGAGAAGGGAAAACAGCTTTGAGTTAGTCCTTGTTAGCCCATTGCCAGTTCAGTCACGTATCCCTGGATGTGTAATTTGCTGCCCTGGCTTTGGGTCACAGATGGTTTGATGTTCCAGCTTTCTCTATATGCAGAGTAGACAACCAAGCACAGAAGTTTTCTTGAAACTGCCACAGCTGTATCCAGGCCTCCTTTTCTCCTACTGTCTTTGTGCAATAATCCCTGTATTTGTCTCCTGTATCCATTACTACCTACTCTTTATTTTTACTGAAAGAATACTATGATAGTGGGTCAGAAGGGAATGAAAGACTGCAGGGGAGCCAGAGGAGCATTAGTAATATCAAGGAGAACACTCACCACTAACTAACCAACACTAACTGTTGTTTTTTTTGCAGAAAGCACGTGGAAAGGGTGTATTACATGTACGAGTCGTGGTGAAAGGACTGGGACCAGGACGCAAAGTAAGTGTCAGAGTTTCTTTTCATATCTTCCTTTCTCAGGCATCATCTGGGTTTTTTAATTTCGGGGTGGTCTCCTGACTACACCTATTAACTGCGTTTTTGTGAAGGTGATGTAAAGAATTCATTGCTCAAGTGCCTAGTAATAAAAGTTTAGAATAATTAAAATTTTAGAGTAATTTCACTTTAGAGACAGAATAAAAGCTGTATTTGGGACTTCTTCCAACTAAAGTAGGAAAAATGATAGGAACTCTGATGAAAAGACTGGAGCAGATAGGTTTAAACTGGATTTTCTGATATGAATTAATTACTTTTCAGATACTTACAAAGTGGAACCATTGGAAAAAAATTGATTTTTGGATGGGGGACCAGACTCTTTTCCTCTCAGCTTTTTCCCTTCTCTGCTGTTCAGTGTGTTGCTAACAGCGTGTCATCTGCTGTCTTGTTCCTCTAGGCTGCCATCAAGGGTTTGACTATGGGGGGCCTGGAGGTCATCTCCATCACTGACAACACCCCGGTTCCACACAACGGCTGCCGCCCACGGAAGGCCAGGCGAATGTGAGGGGAGAACAGAAGACACACTGCATTCAACAGCGGTTCATGCAACAGGGACTGGGTTGAATGTTGCTCCTCTGACAGATTCTGGAAATCCTACCCCCCTTTCTGGGAATGCTTTCTCAGGGAAGCTTGAAGAAGACAGACCGTCCTGGGCCTTAAAAGCCCAGGTGGTAGAAGCTAGTGGTAAAAGCAGGAATACATGTACTCCCTTAGTGGGAAGCCTCTTGTGTACAAAGTTTGCTGATTAAAATGTTGGTCTTTTGACAGCCGTTCCTGCTGTGTTCCCAGAAGTATTTTGGATTATTATTGCCTCTTAACTGCTCTCTCCCTCTTAACACCGTATGTGGCTCTGGCCTAGCCCTCAGTGCTATTATTGCCCTTGTTAGGCAGGAGAGCTTGAGGTTGTACCAAAACGGATCTCCTTCCAGTCCTCTGTAGTAAATAACTGGAGGGGGTCAAGTCATCTTCCTTCCCTCTTTCTTTCAATACACATATTTAGAAACAGGGTATGGGGTAACTCTTCCCCTTCCCCTGCCTTGCAGAGCTCAGAGCGCTGTGCGAGAGGCAGCTCTCCCGCTTCACACAGCACGGAGCGCTGTAGCCTGGATCCATCACTGGCCAAGGTCCGCTGCGGTGCTTTGTTTTGCCCAGGCTGTAGCTGGTGCTATTGGTGAGGGGAAAATACCAGTCCTTCTAAAGGGGCTGGGATCTTGCTTGTTTGATGCTCACTGTCTCTTTGGTCCCCCTCTGGGTGCCACAAACTGGATTTTGTGGTCCTGGGTAAAGTAAGCAGGGGGTTAGTAGCCCTAAGGAGCAACGAAATGCTACCGAGGAGATTTAAAGTGCTTAAGTCCTGAGCTGCACCTCTGTATATCCACATGCAGTGTGAGCTTGGCACAGGTCTGTGATGTATTATTGCTGTCCCAGCTCCATCCAGAGATGATTTCCACTGAGCAAATATGTCTGAGGCTCTGGAGCATTAACCAGAGAATGTAACAGCAGTAGGTGGCTACAGGGCTGATTCCCTGGGTGGCAGAGGCACACCCCCAGCAAAGGGCAGCCCCGTGGAATACAGAGAGGCCCTGGCTGTACACAGCATACACCCGGCAAAGATTTCACCTGTAAATGGTGTATTTTGGTGCAGCCAGCGGTTCTATCGCCAACCCAGAATCTTCCTTCCTATTATTTCTCTTTCCGTCGTTCCTCCTTAGTTTCTCAAATTGCGTAATTAACTATGCCTCTTTAGAGAAAGGATACCATGGCAACAAGGCAGTGAACCTCCTTCATGGGGCTGAGTGGCAGACGGCAGGTTTTGAAAGAAATCAGTCTGCTGAGAAGGGCCCGTTGAGTTGCGTTTAACAGAAGGAAAGAAAACGAGCCTGGGATGAATCCCCTACCGTACTCCAACTGTCTCAATTTGAAGAGAGGGTAGGTTATCTCAAAGGGAAGTTTCTTGAGCTGTCATAGATTTGACAGCATGGGAGGGAGGCTCTTCCATAGGTGTTTGACACTGGAAGAGCTTCCCCCTCGCTCCAGAAATTTGGCTGAGCTTCTAGTGACTTTGTAGCCCTCTTTTTACAGAGAAGATATCAGCTCATCTATAAATTGTCAAAATTAACACTCCAAGTATCTGGGCAGCCGACTGGTGAAGTGTGTGTGGACGCTGGCGTGCCTTATAGCCGGGCTGGGCTGGTTCTTGCACCAGCACCGACCAGCCCTGAGACAGGAGGAGCACTGGTCGGCACTGGCACCCTGGTCAGCAACGTGCTCTCTAACACAACAGGAAAACCAACCGCTGCTGTTCTCCACCCCAAGGCATTCCTCGGCTCAGTGCAGCGCCCATGGCAGATAAAGATAAGAAAACAAATTGAAAAATAAGATTGGGAAGAGATTTGCAGTCCTTCCGAAATTCAGGGAAGAGTAGGTGGATGACTCGGGAGCCAGAAAGCAAGGAGAATAAATCTTTTGTCTTATCCAGACTGAGAATCAAGGCTGTGCCCTTTGTAAAGGCCACTCCTTAACACTCCAGGTTTCTGAGCACTGGGAACACTTTGTGAAGTCCAGCAATACAACACCAGAGCTGATACAGGAGGAAGTTTTATCTGCCTTCCCTGGTTCTGGTTCCCATCCCTACTTCTTCCTCCAACAGATACTTACACAGCACGCTCTGAGCTAGACAGAAGAGGCTGACACTACCCTCCATAGTTCCACAGCTGGATCTGCAGAGCATCATGAATACTTATCTTCCAAACCCCCAGCTTTGTGGACCCTCCCTGAGCTCTCCAGCCCAGCACTTCAGCTGCATGGCTTTTTGTTGAAGCCACATTTTTCCACCCACTTTCTCTCCTGCCCTGATGGAGCAGCCCCAAAGCTACGTCCTCCCTAAACGCTCGGTCTGAGCTGTTAATCCTGCAGCACATCCCGGGCCTCCGGGGCAGCCATCAGCGGGGTGGGGAGAGCAACCTTTCCCACCCCATGCAGGGACTCACCGCTCCTTCTTGCACACGCTGCACAGTGAAAGAGGTCTTAAAACTCTGTTGTTGTTCATCTTGCAGGGAATTAATAGACACCAATAGCTCTTAATGATTTCCTTAGCCTTCAGATGAAACTATTAATTAAGGGCCTGGTTTTAGTCAGCCACCGGTGTTTACCAGTTCTAATTGCTTTTCTTGGCACCTGGGTGGAATACTGTTTTCTGCTGGCTCACATTCCTCCTGAGCGGCAATTACTTCACTTGTCAGTAGCAGGGCCACAGCATTAGCACCCTCATTAGGGTTACATCCTCTCCCCTTTGGGCTTCCCCATTGCTTTGGAACATTTTTCTCTCCACTCCCTCCAAACTTTTGACTTTCTGCTCCCAAACCAGCCTCTTTTTTTTTCTTTTTTTTTTTTTTTTTCCTGGAAACAAGCATAGAAGCTGCTACTGACCACAAAGGTTTATCATGGTTCAACGCTGGTCTTTCTGGAGTTATGACCTCCCTTTTAAAATACCACCCTGGGCCTTCCTCCCTCACACAGAGGGTGAAACACAAATCAGATTTACAGCCATAATGCTATCTCAGGTCTCTTTACCCCTTAATGAGTGCCGTACCACCTTGGGGAGTTAGTCTAACCCAGTTACCGTTCCCTTGGACATGGGTGGCACCCGATGGCTTGGAAAAATGGCCCCCAGCCTTCTCCCTTACAGGATATTATTCTGCCAAGAGGAATTATTTCCCTATCTCCAGCAACAAGGACTTTCTACCTAGGGCTGCAGCTTTATCTGCTGAATATGTGATTTACTATTTCTTATGTGAGTATCTCGGTGACGAGAGTCAGGCAGACAATCCCAATCCCTTTGTGGGATTCAATTAAACCATTAATTAAGTGATGTCAGTGTCCTCTAACAGCTGACTGTATACAAATGCAAGCAAGCAGAAGGGGACAGAACCTGCAGCGCTAATAAACTGTAGCAGCACGGGTGCTTTACTGCAGCCCAGCTGCAGCTGTTGGGGACATCTGCGCAGGTTTTGCCAGCTTTCCCTCCAGTGCGGGAATACCTGGCTCAAGATGTGCACAAAGCAGGTCAGTGAGTAGGTGTTTATAACCCTAAATCAACCCCAGGGAGCTTTTGAGAAGTAATAGTTCAAGTCAGGTTATGTTTTTGCACTCAGACTCGGTCGGATAATCATGGTGCTGCTTTCATGCCTGGCATCCATCCCTGCCTGGCCCCTGTTCCTCTCCCCAGCTGCCCCTCCAGCCTCAGCCCGTGACCTCTCAGACCAAAACAAGATCAAGGACCCTCAGATTGGTTTTATGTTTTTCCAATGTTCTCCTCTTCCCTCAAGAGGCATTAATGGGTACTCAACGGCAATGGGAACTGCTCAGAGGTTTTACTAATGAACTGCATAATAGCATCCAAGTTCCTGCGCTGATGGTGAAGTGGAGCTGCGGGGCCCTCTCGGGGGATGTGCAGAAGGGAGCTGAGCCTCAACCCTATTCCCTTTTTTTTTTTGAAACCACTCACTCCTCCTCTGCTGTGGTCCCCAAGCTCCCCCTACGCTACTGCCACTTGGCAGGGTCCTTTCCTTTCTCCAGAGCTCATAGCTCTCTTCCTACACTCACATCCACTGGAAGTTGGAGGCTCTGCACAAATCCAGGACCTGGATCCAAATCTCTCAGCAGCTACAGAGCCCCTTACTTGGGACAAGTGTTCCCGACTGCAGCTTCACAGCTTGTTTTTCCATAGAAAGGAGACAGAAGGGAGACAGGGTTGGATGCAAGAAGCTGAATTCTAAGCGAGGATGCAGGGAATGAAAAGGTGGGTCAGGAAAGGGAGAGAACACGGAGGGAAAAATGCAAGAAGTGAAAATACAGCATTAAAAACAACCCTTTCCTACGGCTAAAACCTCCCATCTGGTGGTCCAAGAACCAGCATAAATTAGGAGAAGAAAAGGGCTCTCCCACAGCAACTGTTTTTCAGGATTGGGCTAGATGCACTCCCCATTGCTGTTCTCCCAGCTGGACCTCCACGTCAGAAGCACAGGGTGGCTTTCCTCAGGAAGCCTCCCTGCCAGCATGACCAGCTCTTCGGGGCTTTCACTTCACCATTTTAGAGAAGGCACAAAGACCATCCCAAAGCTGTACTTAGAAACTGTTCCAAAGCCTCTCTAAGCAGCAATGACAGTGCTCAAAACCCTCCTCTCCTGTCTGAGCTGGCTCTGAAATCCCTCCTCTCTGCTTCACCACTTCACGATTCATTTTGCAAAGCCAAATTCTAAGCCAGAGTGGCTAGGATTGATGTTCACTGGATCTCCCAGCCACATTACTAAAGGCTCCAGCTTTTGGCCCTTTCTCCCCCTGCCTGCTCCTCTGTGCAGAACCAGACCAGGTTTCTCACTGCACGCAGGACTGCAGGTAATGAATAAACTCAGGGCCCCGGGCAAGAGAAAGACACATATTTTATCCCTCAGCCACTCATCTCCAGCCCCTTCAGCGGGTCCCAAGATGAGGTGGAGAAACACAACTCTCACATCTTCATGCACCAGCCTGCAGGCAAACAACTCGCTCTCCTAATTGCCCACCATGGCTCTCACGCAGCCCCTTGCCAAGACCTAGATGCTGCCTTTCCTTTTGCTCCTGCCAAATCCACAGAGGTAAAGTATCAATTTCCTGAGCTGTCAGGGTCAAACTGACCAAAGAATGCAAACGATTTCAGATGGGCCAACTGTCTGGGCTCCTCTGTAACGCTGACAGCCAGCAAGCAGCCTGCACCAGCACTGGGAGAGGCTCTGAAACAACCTGCCCTTGGACACGGTTGTAAAACCAGCCCTGTCGACAGACATCTCTGCAAGAGAAGAAGCACAGCTGGTTGGGAAGGTCCCCTTCCTCGTGATCCTGCAGCCAAGAGCAGCAGTGCTCTCACCAAAGGGCCAGTGTGAAACTGGGGCAAACCCTGCTGGGTGTCCAGCAGCCACACAGCAGGGCTGCTGCTCTCCCCAGCCCCTTTGGGAGCCAGCGGGTCAGCACCGACATCTCCTTCAAATCTGAGCCCTCTCCAGGGAACAAGCCAAGGTGGGCAGAGCCATCATCTGGGGGGATAAGGGGTAGGAGGCAGGAGGAGGAGAAATTAACTCAGACTTTGCTGCCCAAAGCCAGGTGGGACTGCACTGCATAATTGTGCTTTCAACACCACATTTGTCTGCCCCATGTTACAGGAGACAAGGAGCTGCCAGCTGCCCCTTCTCCTTTATGGAGGGGGATTTTACCAGCATTAAGGACTCACCAGTCAGGGCTGAACCAGTGAGCTGGCTCCACTGCCACAAGTATCAGCACAGCTAACCTGGACCTTACCCTGACCTCAGGACCAGCCCCCAAACATAGAGCAGCAGCAAAGACAACCATCCTTCACAGCTGGAGATGAGGTGGGGGTGATGCCGGTGTTTCAGGAGGGGTGTCCCACCATGGGGATGGCGACAATGCTGCAACATCCCACAGGACATGGGTTCAGCCCAGCAGAGCGGGTCAGGGCTCCCCGCTGGTTGCTGCAGGGATGCCGGTGTCCCTCACCTCTCCAAACTCACCATTTGAACAGTTTCCCTCCAGAATCAGTTGCTGGGCGCAGCAAGGCCGTTTCCATGTGGATGGCTGTTTCTCCCTGTTGCCGTGGCAACAGTGCTGGGCGCCAGCAGGCTGGAGGCGGGAGGGCGAGGACCGTATCTCCCCAGTGCTTGTCAAGGGCAGCGGGTACATCTAATCCGGCATCGCTCCATTTTACGCCTTTGAGGAGCACCAAGGAGCTATCAAATGACCAGCTCGGCGGCAGCAAGCAGGAGGTCAGAGGGATGCGGTGCTGTTATTAACACCCTAAAATAATGTTGGTCCACAGCCAGCTGGCTCTGGTGGAACCTCCCTGCTGGTCCCCCCAGCTCCCACCCCCCAGCCCTCCTCACACAGCCGGGACCACCAGTCCCATGGCTGTCCTCCAGCAGGGCTCAGGCCCACGGCTGGATGCCAACGCCACCAGCCCATCCCCACCAGCCCAAGGTAACCTTATCCAAGGTAACCAGAAGCTTCCACCCAGTTCATCACACACTGGGATGGAGACAGGTTGCTGGGCCACCCAACTCCTGTACCGCTCTGCCTCTCTACCTGAGGCTGTCACAACACACCTGGATGGAGGATACCAGGAGATGAGAGGACAAACCTGTGCAAGAGCAGCTTTCAGAGGGTGACAGTGCCCTACCAAGAGCAGAGGCTCAGAGAATCCTCCAGGCAAAGCCAGGGCTACTTGGGCCTGTACTCAGTCTGTCGTAAAGCCGCTAGGGAGAAAGAAAGAGGAGGAAAGCCATGGAGAATAGAAGTAGCACGTTCCTGGCTTTAAAAAAGCTGAATTCAAACTAGTTCTGTCACCCATAGACACTTAAACTCCTCCAAAGGCTCCTGTTTGTACGTGGACAAAGCAGAACGTAGAAAATGTTGTGGGCTTTGTATTGCCTCCAATTTTCCATTGCCTTCTTGCAGTTTCCATAAGATTTTCTTCCACAGTGGCCAAGTGCTGTGCTGCTGCTCCTCCTCTAGGAAAGCTTCCCTTGGAGGCATGTCTCCCTGTAGTCCTCCTCCCTCTGGCTTGCCAACAGCCCTGGGCACCCACCGAGCATCTCCCTGGCATGCTCCTCTAACACCATCTTCAAACTGTCAGGTGCACTCGGCATCCTCACAAAACTGAGTACAGTAATCACCCCACTAGCAAACTGCAACAGCTAGAAGGTGCCCTAGGAAAGGATTTGGCTTCTGGGAGGAAAGAAATGAGAGACGGAAAAAAACCCTACCTCTGCACAAATGCAGCAAAGCCTGTACACTCTTACAATGTCCTTGATTCTTTGTTCAGCAAGCGAGGACCAACATGCTACCTCCACGCTGCAGCACAGCCCTGAACAGCTGGGACTGGGGGCACTGTGCCCCTCTTTTCAGTTCTCCTTGTATGCAGGACCATGAAGTCGCCCACGAATTCCTGGTTTCCAGATTGCTCGGCTAAAACCGGTGCGGTATTTTTATGTCAAAACATTAGGAAAAGAATGTGCAATTCAGGGTTTTTCCCACATCGGTATTTTTCTAAGAACTCATTTCCTTACGTGGTAAGTACAGCTCTTCCCTGAGAGAAACAAAGGCAAATCAGACCTTAAACGGCTCTAGCAGGGGATGCTGCTGCCTGAGGAGCAGTCAGCCTGGTGGGCAGCTGGTGCCAGCCTGTTACTGTTCCAGTGACTGACTGTGCACAGCTCAGCCCACAGCCACACAGCCCTGGAGCAAGGGAAAAAAAAATATAAAATTACAAAAAAAAAAAAAAGGAGGAAAAAAAAAAAGGAGGAAAAAAAAGGAGGAAAAAAAAAGGAGGAAAAAAAAAGGAGGAAAAAAAAAGGAGGAAAACCAGGAGGAAAACCAGGAGGAAAACCAGGAGGAAAAAAGGAGGGAAAAAAGGAGGGGAAAAAGGAGGGGAAAAAGGAGGAAAAAAGGAGGAAGAAAAAAAGGGGGGGGAAAGGGGGAAAAAGAAGGGAAAAAAAAGAAGGAAAAAAGAAAAGAAATAAAAAGAAAAGAAGAAAAAAAGAAAAAACAAGAAAACAGAAAAAAAAAAGAAAAAAAAGAAGAAAAAAAAAAAACCTTCTCAATCCTCCGGAGAAGTATTTAGCCAGAAAATCTTTTACAACCATATAACAAGACAGGGATGCACAAGGATTCAAGCACATCAGTGACCTGGGCTCTGAAACTCCAGAAGCAAGGCAAAAACAAACCCACAAAATCCTGCCCTGTTGCTTCCCACAGCATCATCTATTTGCTCTGCAGCAGGCACCCATCTGACAAAGGTTCATACAAGGGCGAAAGCTGTTGGAAGACCACACATCCCATTGTCATCCATCCCTTTACCATCCCTGTGCATGCAGTCCTGAGAGAGAAGCTGGCAGGAAAGCAGTAAAACAGAGCACAAAAACAAGAAAAATAAAGAGACTTCTTAAAACATCAGAAATCTGATTCTTCTTGGCTGGGTCAAAAAGGACCAAGGGAAGAATAAGAGATGCCAACACCTGAGTAAAAAGAAGGTCCTATAAGTACACCAAGAACATCAGGGAGCTAAATCAGGGCTGGAAGGTTAATTGAACAGTCTTTAGTAGGGACACACCATTAATGGATACACAGGTTTGATTCTAATGGAATTTCTGTGGCTGGCCGTCTAATGCAGTTTATATAAGAAATACTGCAACTATCCTGCTTTTACCACTTGTTTGTTTGTTTTAAAAAGCAAAGGCAGCACCAGAAGTAACAAAAGATGGGGTTCTGCTGCCAGTCAAGCACAGTTTCCAAGTCAAGCATCTCCTCATCACTTAGTGCCTATCTGAAAAGCCACAGGCTCAAGAGCTTTCTGATACGCTCACGGCCTCCAAAGGAAAGCATCAGAGAACTGCACACGCAGAAAGGGAGGAAAGGTTCAAAGTAAAGTGGTTTTCATGCCAAGATGCAGATTTTTAGAGAAACTAACATAAACGAGGATGCCGCCAGGTTGTTTCAGAGCAGCAGTGGATTCCAAAGGGATCCCAGACTTTGGGAAAGTCCCATCTGCATGTTCTCAGCCACGATGTTCCGCAAAGCTGCATCGCAGCTGGGAGCAGCAGGCAGTGGAAAATTCGAGTGCCTTGGTGCAACCTAAAAGCAGCGGGCAGGTGATGGATCCTCTGCCAAGTGAGGTTTGTCATTCAACTTTCATCTCTTGATCACAGAGCAACAGCAGAAAAATGGCCACAAGGTTCGCCAAATGCTAAAGGATCATATAATCATAGAATGGTCAGAGTTGGAAGGGACCTTAAAGATCATCGAGTTCCAACCCCCCTGCCATGGGCAGGGACACCTCTCACTAGAGCAGGTTGCTCCAAGCCCCATCCAGCCTGGCCTTGAACACTTCCAGGGATGGGGCATCCACGACTTCTCTGAGTGACCTGTTCCGGTGCCTCACCACCCTCACAGTAAAGAACTTCTTCCTAACATCTAATCTAAATCTCCCCTCTATAGAATCATAGAATGGGAAGAGATTTCTGAATACAATCTGGGCAAGTAATAACATACAAAAGGGGAAACATAACCAAGGGCGAAGTATTCAGCCCCCAGCATTAGCTCACGGAGACAAGAATGGGAGGAATCTGTAGTATTTACAGAAATGTCTCAGGACATCCTTGAACAGGCTGGTACTCCAAGCATCAGGAAGAGGCAGCAAACTCCCATGCAATATGCCTGCATGCTCCAAGGCACACTCCTGCTGTCTCCTCTTATCAAAGGGATTCCTGTCTGCACCATTAAGATTTTTGGAAGACAAAGACAATGAATCAGGCTCTTAAAGCAAATTCTGTTTATTCCAATTTAGTCTTGTGTGGCTAACAAATGTTCATTCTAGCCTAGGAAAAAATATCAGGTAAAAAATATCTCGCTTTCCTCCCACTCTCCCCACCATACACACATTTTTTTTGTTTGTTAAGTAAAAGAATCAAAATTTCAAGCATGAGAGAGTTTTCTTTCAATACATTTCTGTAATAAAATTAACTCTGTTGTAGATACAAAATGCAGCCAAGACCAAGAGGATCTGCTACACTACTCCAAGGCAATTACTACCCAGAATGATCAATCAGTTTGTCTGCAAACATAGTAAGAAAATACTTAGCACTTATCCAGCACTTTTTATCCATGAATCTCAAAGTGTTTTACAAAAGCTGAAAAAATGTTTTTGGCCTCATTTACAGAGAAGAAAACACCAGCTGGAAAAGGAGGAGATTTGCCCCCGGTCACAGAACAATTTAATAGCAGAGCTAAGAACAGATCTCTGGTCTCTCAGCCCCAAGTCCAACAATCCGTGCCATGCTCACTGCTTCACACAGGACAGCCGGAATTTGGCAAAAGCCCCAACTGCAAAAATGCTGAAATGTTTTATTTAAAAGTCTAAATGGAGATCTGACAGCTATTTTAGTAAGCACTGACCTCCGAGACTGTGACACCAAGGAGTAAACTCAGTCTTGGATGGAGCTACTGAGTGCTTTTAGAGGAAAAATTAAAAAAAAAAAAAAAGAAAAAAAAAAGAAAAACATCTCATACTGGAAGTGTGAACAAATGTGAGAGTGGCACAGAAGGAGCAAAATCCATTATCCACAATGTGCAAATGATTCTCCACTTGGAGCTTTAACTGAATGTTTGAGGAACAGATCACAGGATAAAAACCTAAAACCTTGACAAATAGTGTTATTAGATGGAGAGGAACCTGGAACTAAAGTATGTCTGGCCTGACACCTCCTCTATTAGCAGTCTCCTGACCTGAAGTCACTCCTGACAGACCTGAGAAACCAACAGTGCAAACACCAGGAAAAGCGTGGTGAAATGCAATGTCTTAGCCTAGAAACATGTTTAGCAAGATCAGGTAAGAAGTACCATGAGAGAGAGAGTAAAGGCTGATTCAAGGACCCCAGGGCACCCTCTGTTTCAAGGTCCATCATTCACCCTATAATCAGGCACCCACACAGATATTTCCCTGTGCATTACCATGAAAAATGAATGTATGACTTCAATACTGTTCTTCATAGGCCACAACATACCACCTACAGCTCCTTTTGGTCCAAACAAGTCATCTACAAGGTCTTTTGAAGTAGAGGATCCCCATGTATAAGCACCCATTTTTAAATACCACCTCTGTCCCTCCCATGGGAGCAGGACCACAGCAGGCTCCAGCATCCGACAGGGCACCCCGCCACGCTGGGATGGTCGCACTGCCTGGCAGCACAGAGTCAGAAACCAGCCTGTGTGCAGAAAAAAACCCCAGATGTTGGCCTACAAACCAAAAACTCCAATTTTTTTTCTTTAAAAGAAGGGCAGGTCAGCATCCTCAAGAGCCCACAGGTAATATTACACCCAGGAGCCTATTTTATCATGAACAGCGCAGCGTTCCAGTCAGCATCCACAGCAGCCAGCTGAGCTTTGAAGCCTGGGAACAGCAAATGGGGTTCTCACAGAGAACAGTGTATCAGAGAGGGGTGAGCATCCTAAGCCAACAAGGCTTGTCTCCTAACTGCAAACCTGCAGCAATGCACATTAACTCAGGTCTCCTCCCTCCTTTGTGGGCAAATCCAAACGCTACTAATTCTCCACACTCACACTCCAACACGCAGGAGGGTGCCAGCAGCTGGGTCTCCCTTCCCCTCAGCAGCAGAACCGTGAGGATTCACCCCTGTGCTGCAGAAAAGTCCATCTGATGTGATCGAGGAGCTGCCGTTGCTCCCCACACCCTTCCCAGCCACCCATCTTCCTTCTGTGCCCACGTCCTTGTGCATGAGAGACAGAGGCAGCTGCCCTGGCTTTCTGGTATTAACATCCTACCTTTCACTTAGGAGCTTTTCAAGATACTAAGGCACAAAGATTAAATGACTTGCATAAGAGTCAGGAACGCACCTCATGTCTCTTCAATTGATGTGAACTCTCACATCTTTTTTTCCTGACCTCTTGCATATTAAAATCGAGGAAATTGCATGGATGAAAACAGGATTTCATTTCCCTAGTAATACTGAAGATACAAACACTGGTAGCTGTACTTCTAAGCCCTCCCCACGGCTCCCCTCCACTCCCTCTACAACAGGCTGTTTGTCTCAAAAAGGCAGGAGAGGGCCAAGGCAGAAGGGAGCACTCCACACATGTGTTGCAAAGCTCCACCTCTGCCATCCTAAGGACAGAAAAACAGATGTGCCTCTGGGAAACCAGGAAAGGAACCTCAGCTATGCCCTGTTCACCAGAAGTAATAGGGAATGACAGCAGTGAGGACCTCCACAGTACAAACAGGGTCAGAAGAAACATTCACAGTCCTAACTCGATGGGATCAGCTTTCCACAGCTGAGGTCCCTGCAAGATGCCGGCTGGAAGGAGGTCCCAGGTCAGGTTTCTTGACATGAGTGACGGTTTGGTTTCCTAGAAGGCGCAAACATCTGGCTTTGGTGGGTCTGTGGCAGAGGCCCAGACCCAAGGAAAGCAGCCACGCTGTCCACGTGTGGCACTACGTGCAGCTGTGCCTCATGTGGAAGTTCACCACGTACTCGGCGTTCGTGCGCTGCACCGAGATGGCAAAGGGCTCGAAGGGGTGGAAGGTGAACGCAACCAGGCGTCGCACTGTGTGATTGATGGGTCGCCCCAGGAGTCCCGCCTGGATCTCAAACTTCAGGAGGCCAGAATCACGAGCGTAAAATCTGAAAGGAAGAGAAAGTCAATTATGGCTGTTCCTGACTACTGACTTTTTCATCAGGGCTCTTCACACAGAGAAACAAGTACCTTGTTCTACCTCTGGTACTCCCTCAGGGGCAAGAGGTCCTCAGCTGGGTGTCTGGCTCTTGGCTATACCAGAAAGTCCCTCCCAGGGCAACTAGTTTTCCAATGTCTAGAAAAGCTACTTCCTTTCAGTGTAACCAATGAAAGAACTCTGCCTGTCATTTTGGTGGACACAGCTGAGTTCATAAGCGGGAATAAGTTCGGACCAGATCTCACCTGTCCTGGCTCTCCATCCTCACTAAAGGCAAGCTGCTCTCCTTGATCCCTAAGGCAGATATATCGTACAGAACCCAGCTCACCCAATGGCCTTCACTCCGAGTGTAAGGCCACCCATTTCTTCTCCTGCTGCTGCCAGCTAGGCTTTACGCTGCTGCGCCTGTGCCTGGTTATATCCCCATTCAGGATAATGAAGGTAAACATCTGGGTGCAATTCTGCTCAAAGACACCAAGTTGTACTTTACAGCTCAGCAAGGCTTTGCAGCTCCTTTTAGACTTCCACCAAAAGACAAGATGACAAAAAGACAAAAGACAAGACAGGATGGGCAGGAAGCATCTGGTGGACTGAATTCAACAATTAGAGAAAGAGCAGAGGTCAAGGAAAACCTTACATCCTTCTGCTGTCACCCACAAGCCTGCCTGTGGGTCAAGCTCATCTGTGTCTTCAAACTGGTGAGGTTAGAACACAGCTTCAGCACAAAGCAATCACTGCCAAGGGGATGAGGCAAACAGCATGAAGAGACAGGCAAGTCGAGCAAGCTCTTTGCTTCTTGAACCTTCTCTGCATACTCTGTGTAACTGACACGAGCCCAGATAATACCACTGTCCTGTGCTGCTGTGGGAACAGGGGACTCTCTGCGATGACTCCACCCTCCGCAAGACTTTGGTGGTGGAGGCTTCTGGATGTGGTACCTTCACAAAGCAACTGGGCTCTAACTCAAGTCCTCACCCTCAAGTTGTCTCAGTCCCTTCGACCATTTTCTCTGTTCTTTCTGGTTTGGGTGTAGAATTGCCTTTTTTCCTTTCAGCTGCTCCCTTTCCCACCATCACTTAGTACATGTGAGTATTTTGCATTTTCCTCTGGTTTTAACTCTGAGAAAGCTTTTAATCTCAGAGCACATTCCCCCTGCCCCCCGCCAGCAATACGATGCACTCAGCTCTCAACCTGGAAGAAGGAGTGATGACAGATACAGGCAATGCTGTTTCAGGAGTAGACATACTCCACATTTTAACAACACAGCCTATTGAGAACCTCATGTTCTTCCTGGAGGGCCACTCTCCTCTCCCTTCCTCTGAATCAAAGTGCCAGCCAGCCCTGTCTGAAAATTGCACACAAGAACCCAGCAAGAGAGTCACAATCTTGGTATTTGGCTTTTCAAAAAGCCCTTTTCCCTCCTACACAAGGCTGGGTATGCAGAGGGTCATTCTTTAAATAAAGCACAGTCCCCCATCTGCTCCTCTCTCTCCCCAATTCACAATAATTTATTACTCAAGATGAAGCTCCCTGTAATCTCAAAGATGTGCTCAGTTTGGTATTTTTAAATCTATTTTTAAAAGTGCTCTGCAATCAGAGGCCATTTCCATGGGCTCTCACTCTGGGGATAAATTAGTCACTGCAATATAAAATTGTATGTCAACAGAAACAGCAAGACCAGCCTTTTCAAACTGTATGAAAATGGAAGATTTATCTGCAGACCAATTTTTTTGTTAAATGGCTCCCTATTAGCCATCTAGATGGATTTTAGAGACCCCCTACTACAGGTATGGCTGTGTTAGAGCCTCTTCCTCACAAGTGCCATCATTTCACCCACTGAATATCTCTTCAAGCCTCCTGAAAAGATACTGGAAGACAACCGTGATGGAGAACCTAAAGTCCTTCCCTCCTGAGAGCAAACAACCCCCAGTCTCTCAAGCAGCCAGAGAAGAGAGTTGAACCTTTCTGGCTGCAGAAAGGCACTAAAGGTTTAAAAAAGACACGGTGCACAGAGGCACTGAAATTGATGAGTGAAAGGTATGGAGGCCTTCCTACCTTGCACATTGTGCCAGGAAACTGCCCACAGATTACAACACCCATAGCTGCTGAAGGGTTTTGCACTCCAGCCAATTATAGGACTTACAAACAAAATCTGTGACCCCTCATTTCCAAGCCCTCTAACCGCAACAGGCAGTGGCATTATTTTATTAATCCCTTTGTTTTGCGTGTGAGAAAACCAGCAGTACCATTTCAGCTACTGAATGGTTAAGGTTAGCGCCTCTTCTTCTGCCTGCTTTCCAAAAATCGGGAGCCCCACTGCTCCCAGGCCCTATTCAAGTCCTAATTGACTCTGCAGAGCTTTGAGCTTTAAAAGCTCTGGCTCTGAAATGCCTGTTTGCTCAGGGGAGGGAGGGATGGTGGCACTTTGCTTTGTTTACTACAAAGACCTAACTGCAGCAAATGACTGCAGTTTTGCTCCCTTTTGTCTGAGGGAGCCTTATGCAGGTTGGCGCTGGGAGACAACTCCCGCCCTGCAAGTTTTTCCCCACGTCAAGCATGACAAGGGGGAAAGGGCAGGCTTTTCTCTGCAGATAACATGGGAGCTGGAGATCAAACCAAATCATACAGGCAGAAAAATCAATTAAATATACATAATTTGGGAATTGAGAGCACAGGAATAATCAGTGGTTCCCCGCCACCTGAGTCAGGGCCAGGGGAGACATGAAACCACTTTCTGAGAATGCGCTGATGAAAATAAAGTTGGGAAAGCGGCCAGAATGGTCTCCCTAGGCTGCCTGAGCCCCCAACATGTGGGCAGTCACTAAACAAAGCACTTAGGCATTGAAGGCTCTCTTTGTTTTCAGAGCACAGGTTTGCTTTTACAGTACTATAAGTGGAAACTACTCTGCCTGGAGAACTGGGCTTCTTTGAGCCTTTCAAGCCAGAGATGGTGGATTTTTAACCACTCCTACTCGCAGCCATGGCTGCAGCCAACAAAAAGAAATAAACAGTCCTCATGTTTCTGCAGGAAACATTGCAAACCTCCTTATTCCCAAGCTCAGACTTACTCCTGCTGCCAGCATTGAAGACTTGGACAGAAAAGGAATAGAATGGTCCTTACATCTGGCTGAAACTCCTACTATGCAAACAAATTTCCTACAGATCACAGAAAGAAGGGGAGTATGAAGAGGAATACAACTCCCAGGTCAAGAACTGTAAACAAGGAAAGTCTTAAAATGGCTAAATCAATACCACAAGCTTTCTAAATAACACCTAACCCAGCTGCTATTTTATTCACAGGAAAAACCAGATCATCCTTGTCAGCTAAACCCATGTGTTCAAAAGGGATCCCTCCAGCAGAGGAAAGCAGGCATCCAAACCGTATCACTCTGCAGCCCAAACACAAAGGCAAGACTGCAAGAAGAGGAAGAGGAACAAGAGCATTTATACAGAAAAAGCTCAGGCTTCGCTTCCCAAACCTTCCCCAGGGCAGCTCAGCATGAAGACCTGAAAAGCCCTTCCCCCCCACAACAAGATAAAACAGTTGTCGCAAGGAGAGAGGCCAAACTTTGTGGGATTGCTGGAATAAACCCTCTGGTGAAAGGATGCCATAACAGAAAAAGGCCTTTTCTCCACATTCGATGCCACATGGCAGGTTTGGAGTTACTTTCATGCCACTCTACTCACATACAGCTTCTGGGCCTCTTCCATACCTTATAGGGTGATCACCGCAGGTCTTGGGCCGCTCCATGACTGACACCCACTTGTCATCATAGCTGAAGAGGGAGAGGTCGAGGTATGGGCTGCCACTATACGACTGGGCACTGATGGGGAGCTGCCCCAGCAGCCTCCGCACGGCCTCCGTGTGCCCTCCGTACTTGGCATTGACAATAGTGTCCTTGAACCTGCACAAAACCAAGAAAGGCCACAGGTGAGCAGCACAACTTAAATAAACAAAGGAGAGAACTGATAGGGAAAGAAAAACAGCAGCAGTGTAAAAACTAAAACAGTTCATTTCCAAAGATGTATTACAGTGATTCAAGCATCAACCAGTTCTGGTGACCTTTTTATCCTCCCTCATCATTACTGTTTCTGCCTGGAAAGTCCCAACTGACAGAAGGACAATTCTGTGCAAAACCACAAGGTCTGGACCCAGCTGCCCTGCAGTACAGGAAATGAACAGGATCAGAAAGAGGGAGAGATGGATTAGCAGCTTATCAGCCAAGCCAAGTTTTACCATGAAGCCTGGAAACAGCATAAGCAAAAGCCAGTGGGTTTCACAGTAACAGTTGAGCCCTTAATGTTGACTTGAGAATCTCCCACTTTCTAGCTGCTCTGTCTTAAAAGGGAGAAACCTCAGATGAGGAAGAACCTTGATGAGAAGCCTAAAGCTCTTCAGAAACCGCAGTGAGATGAAAGTTCTTTCTAGCAGGGAGTAAACACAGGCTGGATTTCTCTTTCCGAGTAAAATTTAAACATTCCATGTGCAAGAACAGTCAGATCAGCTGCATGGATGTCATAAATCAAGAAGAGTAAAACATTTCCATTTGACCAGAAACACCCAGCCGAAAGCCAGTTTGCTGTGGATTGTGCTCTTATTATACTTTGATATGTAAGTTAAACACTCTTGGTACAGCCCCTTGTAGCCACGGGGATGAAAAGATTCTCCTCTATACGACACAGGGCAGAAGTTGTTCTTTGTGTGTCTGCAGCAAGCTCTCTTTTCTCTCTCCCATTAAGCGTTACAGATTTCCTGACAGGCAACTCTATAAAGTTACAGCCACTGTCAACTTCCTCTTACTTATGTGACGTCAACCTAAAATCAACAGAAGCTTCATGCCCATAAGTGATTGCAAGTACTTCAGATGATATGAAACAAGTCACTGGAAGAACAAAACACCCTGAGTCATATAAAAATACATTCCAAGAGAAATAACACACTCAGCCTCATTAAAACCACATTTGACTTTTACAGCACATTCTAGAAACACAGGTTATTTTGATATTTTGCTCAGCTTTCATAACAGGTCTACGCAGACGAGTTTCCTTTCTCCTAGTACGGTTTGACAAGAACCACAACATTTTGCCTGATGTTGGAGAAAATGCTACAGAACCCAGTTTGATACACACTAAATTCACAGAACGATACTTGGCAAAATACATCCAATTAGATGACACTAGCATCTTGACAAATCTTTCCTTGAGAGACTTAAGCTACTGAGCAGTAACACTTTAATAGCCTCCAGAAGAGTTACTACTCAAGGAGAGCCGGAAGCATCTTTCCCTCAAAATTCCTCTTCCTTCTCCTAAGCACCGGATTGCCAATGCTTTGTTCATCCCTGTAACAAGACAGATGCTGTGGAATATAACATCAGATTCAAGAGGCTGCAAGATATACCACGTACAAGCCAGATCCTTGCAACGCCTAGCGACTAAAGGAACTGGTTTTCTTAGGGTTGCCATCATGATTTGATACTAGCCTTCAGCTTCGGGGGCGAGCATGTGTCTATACGGTATAAAGCATGCTCCGAATGGCTCACCGGCGCTGGATCTGCCTGGCAAAGTTGTTGCTGGAAGCTGAGCAGGGGAACTGGACCGCCTCACTGTGCAGGGTGGCATTCCTGAAGAGGTCACAGAAGTTCTCAAACAGCTCCAGCAGCTCATCGGACGTATTCTCGAATACAGCAATAACTTCTGTGGTCACCATGTTGTACACAACGAAGAACGAAGGCTGGAGAGAAAGGCAGAGGCAGCGGTTACCCAGGAGAGCACAGGTGGGGAAGCTGTCCCTTCCTTCTCCCCTCATGACACCGCAGACCCTATCCAAATTTCTCTGCAGCGTAGGAGAATCCCACGTCCTCACACTAATTCATTCTGCTATTCAAATGCCTCAACAGGTACCAAATTATCCACCTCTTAAATGTAATTAGTTTGGAAGAGAAAGTAATGGACTTCCAAGATTTCAGCTTAAACCAGATGTCAGTATTTCTGTTTTCTCTTCCTCTCTGCCCTCCACCAAATCAAAAAATGCTTTCTAAAGTGCCAAAATTAATTCTTATTCCTGCTGACAAAATGATTTAAAATCCAGTGCTAGCTGGCCACAAATTACTTTTTCCTTTGTGTACAGACATTATTTTTGCCTCCTTCTTAATATTTCCATCACGTGCAGAACAGCCTTTTCAGTGCACTGTGCACTACACCGCTGCCCACAAAAAGTTGTGCCCTCCAGATACCCTGCCAGCACAGAAATGAAAATCTGAAAGACACTAATGGCTCATTTTCAATGCCGTCATTCACCTGCAAGAAGGCCCAGGCACCGCGCTGTGGATTGGCAACAGCAGCACTTCATGGCACAAGCAAGAAAAGGGGAGAAAGGGGACATCGTGCCAGAGCAGCTACATCAAAGGGAAAGGACATTCCTATCGCACTGGGAAGGGGCAGCCCGAATCCTTAGTGTCCTGGTTTGAGGCTGGTTTCATCAGGCAGGAGTGCTAATACCCTGGCACCTCAAAGTAAGAACTTGGCCCTACTGCAAAGGCAACTAATTGCTGTGGTATATACACATATCTGGTGAAATCTGCTGTCAATAAAGGCAATTTCTAAATGCTTCAACTCCTGCTCCCAAACACTGCTCAGGGATGAGAGCAGGCACTCTGCCCACTGACGAATATCACAACGTTTGTTTGGTTTACAGCCCCAAAATAAATTGTGATAATACAATCCAGCCCCCACATGTCAAAACGAAGCGCGCTAGGAGAGGTTACTCACTAGACTACTGCCTGAGGACAGGGAAGCCCTTCTGAAATACAGCGTTGGAGCACAGAGAGAATAAGAGGAGACAGGAGAAGGAAAAACTATTTACATCATTGAAGATTGCAGGGAGTATCCTCCAACCTTAAATAAAAACGTTCCTTAGCCAAGCAAACACCCAGACACATCTGCAGGACGCCCCTGACCACAGAAATTGCCCTCACTGCTTTTTAGCAGCACCAATAACCTGGGCAAAACATGGCCACAGCATGGGTGCTGGAAGTTGAGTGTCACAGAAATCGCTCAGCAAAGCTGGCAAGTCTATCAAGGCAAGCCTAGAACAACAAAAAACCCCACACTACACATACACAAGACACGACTAGAAACGGTGAAGGATTCAGTCCAGACCCTGACAATATACAAGCAACCCACAAGCATGAACAGCGACTTCCTCGACCTTCTTGACAGAGAATCCAGGAAAAAGAGAAGAGCTTGAAGTGAGATGAAACCTTGTGTTCCTCTCCGATAGATGAAAGAAAAATCAGAATTTTAGTTATTTTGTGAGGCAAGTTTTCTTCAGGAAGCCCTGACACAAAGCCTACCTTCAGGCAGGTCTGCAGAGCCTGCTCCACATCTGGTATTATCTCCTGAAAGAACTGAGGAGCTTTTTCTCCAGCAGAAAACATACTGCCTGAGGAACACGGCAAACAAACCACAACCTGCATCTGAGCACGTTGCAGCAAACCCACCACAAAAGCCATGGTAACCACAGCAGAGAGCGGAGCCAAGTCAACCACAAACATCCACACCGGGGTCAGGAGCATCTTTGCAGACACCAGCAGTGAGCAGAATGCTGCAGGTCGCTTCCATAAAGCTTCAATGTTATTAAGACAGCCACTCAATTTTACACGAATGGGTAAAATTGATTAAATTAAGCCTCACCTACTCCCTCCCAAAGTAACCCCCTGAAACAGACACCACATAAGAGGCAAATAAAACAAACCAGTCATCTTCCAGGAAGAATTAGACTAAGGCAGTGCAAAGAACTACTGTTCATTTCTTCTAAAATCTAAGTCCTGGATTTGGCAGATAGGGAGGAAGAGAAGGGTATGAAAGAAAAACAAACACCCGAGGAACAATCAGATCTACATTCAGCACTGCAGTTTTATTATAAATTCTTGTTAAATACTTTCAACAGAATAAAACCCAAGCAGATTAAAGGAATAGAACAGATTAAAATAAATACCTTTCTCAGTTTTCACAGAGCTAAAAGCATGACCACCACTCTAACAGTAGCGAAAAGAGATGATCATCCTGTGGGATGGTGAAATGCCTGGAGGGACCCAGCACTGGCTGAGCTATAATTGTTCTAATTCAACTACTTCAGTACTAAACTGAAAAGAGAAGCAACTGGCACATTTACTAGATCTAAGAGCTGCTACTCCAATTTGAAGAGATCATAAATACTACCTCTGATAGAAGCTTGAAAGAGTAAGTATGTAGGCAGCACAAAAAAGGTAATTCTACCGGGAAAAAACGAAGACTATTATATTTGAAAAACATGCTTGAAGATGCATGAGAAAAGGGAGAGACTACCCTACCTCTATAATATAACTGTACTGTATGAAATAGCAGCTGGGAAAAAAAAAAATCAGCCAGGGTTTTGGAAGCAGAAGAGGGATGTAAAGCATCTACGAGCACAGGGAACAATCCCTGGCGAAAGGGGACTCGCTAACCACATCTCTCTCATTTTTAGTTGAGAAGGAAGCAATGAAATTGCTAGAGCAAAAGGTAAGGATGTTATTCAGTATCACAGGTGTCAAATGTTCGCACAAGAATGAAGTACTGGAGATCTTACACAAGATCCACAGGCTCAGCCAAGAAATGCAGCTCACAGCATTGCACCTGCTTGAGCACTTGCCCCAAAGCAGCGAGCAGCCTGAGGAAGCAGGCAGTACCTGGGAAGGATCTGTCACCCGCAGCGTGACTACATCTTCACTAGTGTATTTGATAAACAGGTGGTTCTCATCCAGAAGCTGCATCTTCCACATGCGGAGCTGCCTCAGCTGATCGAAGTACTGGAAGAACCTTCTTTTTGCTATCGCGCTTCCGTCCTGCTCAGCCCTTCTCCACAGGTACACCAGCAGCCTGTGCTTCAAAGAGTTTATGAAGGGCTCTTTGTAGGGGTTGGCCATCCCTGTCTGAGTGTCCCGCTGCACCTCGGGATACACCGCAGAGAGAGTCAGGAGATCATCCTCATAGCAGAAGCGGCCAATAGTCCGAACGTCGATGAATGTGCCCTCGGGTGTCACTTGAAAGACGTGAATAGTCTGTTGCTGCACAGAGAGAATGGCCAAGATGTTCTTATAGAGGTACAGCCCCTGGTTGTGAGACAGGATGACTTTGTCACATTTGAAAGTCCGTGTGTCACAGAGCCTGCCCGTGTGGAGGTCTATGATATGCAAAGAATAATCCTCCAAGGGGGAGCGGGGATTAGGGGTCACCGACTCACTGTTGCGGTAAACCTCGAAGAAGGGAGGGTGAGGCTCCTCGGGCAGGTAGGCAGCAGATCCCACGATCACATACCGACAGTCATCAGTGAACAAGCTGCATTCACGGTTCAGGTGCTCTCCGTTGGAGGCCACGTTAGTGATATGGAGCAGGACAAAGAAGCGTTCAAAAAGCCGTCCCCGGATGTTGACAGATCTTTGGTCGTTGCCGTTGGCCAGGATCTCCCCCTCGTAGCCTTGCAGGAGGTCTTCCGCTGCCTGGCAGCCCTGATACTCGTAGATCTCCAGAGAGGTCTGATCAGAGGAGAAGGCAATGAAGTAACGCCCATCAGGGGAAAACTTGCGCAAGAAGCAAGGTGGCTTCTCCACGTTGACCACAGTGAAGTTGGGGAAGACGTTCTGGTGGAAGACACGGACCTGGTGCCAGTGGGTGCCAGCTTTGCCCGAGCTGATCCGGCGGCGCTCCAGGCGGTGGATGACATTCTGGTTCTGTATGCGGCGGGGCCTGATGGTGGGTGCATCATGGTCCATGGTCAGAGCTCTACTTCATCTTCACCCTGCTGGGGAGGGAGCACATACATGCTGTGGGACCCACAGAGAGACAGGAGTAGAATCCAGGGTACTGAGGGACCTGCTTGCAGGAATGCGGTAGGGAAAAGCCCCATAGCACCGAGGGAACCCGGGTTCAGCTGGAAAGGGCAGACATGCCTTTGGAAAGTGGGGAGATAACACAGAATGACACTGGGGAGAACCACAGTGATGGAGAAACCTTAGTGGGAGATACCAAGAACAGAGGAACGCAGAGGGAACCCCAGTGCAGCAAGGAGTAATGGGATCTGCAGGCCTGTCTGCAGCTGAGGGAGACACAGGGGGGCACCAGGAGAGGACGGAGAGAGCCAGGGAAGGGAGCAGGTACAGGTGGGCCCGAAGGGAATGGAGGGAGCCCCAGGGACCAGAGAGGGAGTGAGGGGAGCCAGGGACAATCCGTAGAGCAGCCTGCTGACATGAAGGCGCAGTGGAGCAGCTTGGAAAGGACAGCGAGAGCTGGGGGCAGCGAGGCACACCAGGGGTCACCGGGAGGCCTGTGGGTCTGCCTGCCGAGGGAGGCCGCCGGGAGCCCCGGTACCGGGCGGTTGTGGGGGACACTAAGCTCCGCGGGAAGCCCGTGGGGGGCTGCGGGGCCTGTCTGCCAGTGCCAGCGGGACCCTCAGCTGTTGTCCCACCAGACAGGAGGGTGAGGGGACGGGGCGGAGAGAGGCCAGGGCTGCGCTCACCGCGGAGTCCCGGCGCTGGGCGCCGCCGCTCACTCTATGGCCACCGCCATCTTTCCGCCACCGCACGGTGACACCGGAGGGTGTCACCCCCTAACTTCCGCTTCCGGCCGCCGGGCCAGCGAGGCGGACAGAGCCCGGCCAGAGTGTCAGCGCAGCGGCTGCGGGGAACAGCGCCCCCTGGCGGAGGGCGGGAGCGCTGCGGGGCACAGCCCGCACCCACCCTGCACCCATCTTGCACCCATCCTGAACCCACTCTGCATTCCCGCACCCACCCTGCACCCATCCTGCATCCATCCTGAACCCATTCTGCACCCACCCCGCATCCATCCTGCACCCATCCTACACCCAGTGAACGCCTGGGGAGACATCTTGCCCAGACAAGTTGTGAATGCCCCATCCCTGGATATGTCCAAGAACCAGGCTGGATGGAGCTTTGAGCAACCTGGTCCAGTGGGAGGTG
>VXBW01004057.1:242866-262566 GCA_013400375.1 Thinocorus orbignyianus | reverse complement strand
CCGCACCACCATCTCCATACCCCAAACACATTCTTAACCCCCCCCCATGCCTTGAACCCCTCAAACCCGAACCCCAGGCACCAAGTCCCTGCATGGGGACACCTCAGGAGGCATCACTGCTGCTGCCACCCAGTGTATTGGGGCTGTACCCCAACACTGCAAGCCTGGCACCAGGCCGAGATTGGGGTCAGCCCTGGGCACCCCTTTGGGCTTTCCAAGGGCCTTGAAAGCTTTTTGCTCGCCGAGGCTTTTAGCAGTATCCCCCCTCCTGCCATGTGCATTAACTGCTGAGGCGGAGAAGGCAGCTCCAAGGGGCACTTGTCCTTCAAAGGAAAGGATGGAGGAATGTCAGAGGGGCCCTTGAGATCCATTTGCCAGCCTCTCGCCGAGGCTGAGCCACCATGCTGGTGCTTGGAGCCACTCCACCAGCAGGCGTGGGAGCTCAGAGCAGGGGGTGTGGGGTGGGATGCTCAAAGAGGGGTGCTGGAGAGCCCACCGAGGTGCACCCCCTTTCCCTGGGATGTGGCAGTGGTACCCAGCCAGCATCGCAGTGGGATGGAGAGGGGATGCTCCTGCTGCACCAAAAATCTCGCTGCTGAAATTCCCAGGGATCCTCTGTGTGTTTTGGGGGCTGCTTTAGGGTCCCATTGGCAGCAGGGTGGAGTGGGACCCCACCACCCCAGGGGATGGGACCTGGGTGGCTCCAACTGCTCTTCCACAGGGATGGGGAATGGTATCCTGCCTGGCACCCCTGGGCAGTGGGCAGGGGACCCTGGGGGACTGGGGGACGTTTGGGGGGACCCTGCTGTCACCCCACCTGCCCACCCTGTTCCCATCTCCTGGCGGTTTCTTCCCCAGCAGCCATATTCCACGTCCCTTCCCACTCTCCCCACTGCCTCCCGGTTGCAGAAGGCGCGATGACAAGACTAAAATGAATGGCCCCGGCGTCTCTCTTTGTCTCTCTGCCTCCTGCCTAATTAATTGAGATCCACCTTAATAGGATCAAACTAAATACCAAAGAGCATCCAACCACACAGCAGCTGGCAGAAAAACAGCCGCCCGGCACACATACACCGAAAGACAACTCACCGGACAAAAGAGCCATTAATACAGTGGCAATTAGTGCTTCCGGAGCTAATAACTTCATCATTGTGATCTTCCCATGGCCATGGGCTCCCCTAGTGCTGGGGAGGGGTCAGGGGACCCTCACTGGAGCAGTTTCACCCATCAGCAGGGATTTGCATTATATGCAATAAACCTCATCATGGGCATAAGGCTGGGAGCAAGCTGAATTCCTGCTTATCTTGGTGCCAGGGGAGGCAGGAAGTGGGGGGCCAGATTTCCCCTGACTCTCCATGGGTGGATGCTGAAGCCTGAGAGTTCCTGGGATTTTTCACCAGCTGTGATTTCCCAACTGCCACAGCGTTTCCTTCTGCACCTCGGGGGAGAGGGGACAGGAGGCTGTCACTGTCCTCCTCTATCAGGGGACAACGGGGAGGGGGAAAGCCCATCCACAGGACCCCAGGCCAGTTGCTGTGGGCTGGTATGGGGGTTACTGAGAATGAGTTACTGGGCTGGTCTGGGGAGCTGTTGGACTTCTCCAGTCTCACAGAGCAACTATTGGTCCGTTGTTTTGGGTCTCATTGGGCTAGTTTTGGCGGAAGAAGCAATGTTTAAAGATGCCCCCTGCTTTCTCCAGGTGAGAGGCTGCAGCCGGGATTGGGGTGTCCAGGGATGTCCCTGCCCTAATGCATCCCTTGCCCAGCTCAGTTCCCTACTCCTGCTGCTCCCCTATGCAAATCCCGCTGTGTCTATCCCAAACAGATACTTCAAGCACGTACTTCCTCGAGAAATGGGGGATTTCTCCTCGGCAGAGGCAGTCCCTTATCTTGGCTTTAGCAGTGTGCTGAGGAGCAGGATGCTCGGTGCCTTCGCAGCAAGCCCCGGCGCTGGAGTGGCTTCAGCCCCACCACCTCCCTGCCAGCACCACAGCCAACTGCAGCCCTGTTTTTCAAGATTCAGCAGGTGGGTTAAAAAAAATTAAATTAATAAACCACCGCCCATTTGAGCTGTTTTGGATGATTTCCCCCATTCTTGAATCAAGGACTCTTCTGCTGTTCCTGCTTTGGCTGTTTACCAAGAGCTTCCCGGCTCTGGATCCTGCGGCTGCTTTCCTGGGATTAGGGAGGGTGTGTAAGGAGGAGAGAGCTGGGGAGACGGCAGAGGTGGGCTGCTCCTGTCCTGCCTGCCCCACCAGCCAGGTACAACCCCCAGCACAAAATCACTGTGGGGAAAAGCTGGACCGTCCCCTCGCAGGGATGCTCACAGAAGAAGAAAACCCTCCAGGTCCTGAGCATCACCGTCTCCCTCCCGCAGCCTCCGAGCTTGGTCGCTGTTGACTTCCCTATTGTGCTGAGAGTGGAGAAAAAAGAAAAAAAAAATGAACCAATTCATTTTTTTTTAAATATATATATACTAAAAAAAAAAAAAAAGGAGGGTGAAGTTTGCACAAAAGCCCGCTGTGGGGAGGGACACTTCAGCCCTGAGTGGTGCCTTGGTCCTCCCCAAGTCCTGATGTGTGCAGGGATGAGTCCGGCTGCTCTGCAGGAACCGGGTGCCTCCATGCGAGACTTCTTTAGGGTGAAGCAGAAGATGGTAGATACTTCATCTGGGGAAATTCTTGTTGGCATGAGAACAGAACAAAGGCAGCAGCGGGAGACCCTGTATGTCTCATTTTTTCTGAGAAAACAAGGATGTAATTCAATATTTAGTTCTTCATCAAGGCTGGAGGACTTTTTCATTTCTACAGGGTTTTGGGCTCCCCCCACACAGGAGTCCATGTGCACACTCACACACGGTTTTATAAAGGGGATGAAAAGGTCCTGTTTCAGTGGCTGGGACTTGTGGTTCCCCAGCCCCACAGAAACCCTGTGGGATCTGCAGCCTCTCTACCCACGCTGGGCAGGTCTCACTGGCATGGGACACGATTAAAGCCAAGTTTGCAGGTTTCAACACCCGTGGAACTTCGCAGCACTAAGGATCCCTTTATTTGCCATCAAAACATCATTAAAACATCCCTTGCTCTGATTTTAACTGGTGCCAGAGGCTCTGTTTGAAGTGGAACTGGGCACGTATCCAAGGCTGTTGATGGGATCACCACCACCAAGATGTGGCCCGTGGGTCTGGGGTCTATTGGAGTGTGACTGGGCCCTCCTTTTCTTACTCCCAGGATTATCTGGTCACCATTTGAAGGCAAGATCAGCTTTAAACACCTTCTGAAACTCTCCCGGCCTTTGCAAAACATCCTGTTGCAGGGACAGAGCCCAGGCAGGACCCCAGGGGCAGGAGATGGGGGGGTCACTAGGGTGTCCATGGGAACAGCCAGAGCTGGGTGCCCTGTCCCTTCCCAGGCACCCACCACAGGATGACAGCCAGCCCTGTCACCCCTGTGCCACCCACACGGGTGACAAACCCTGTCCCCCCTCATGCCACCCATGGGGTGATTGCTGTGTTATCCCCGTGTCACCCATGGGGATGGCAGCCCTGTGTCCCCACCGTGCCACCCGTGCCGTGACAGTCCTGAACCCCCCACCACGATGTCACCATTGGTGGTGGCGGGGGGGGGCTACAGCCCGGCAGCATCCTCCCGGCTGATGCGCAGTGACATTTGCAATCTGTTGCCATGGGCGCTCGGGGACTTTTGCTGTGGAGGGGGATGGCGTTTCTCCCCCCTCCTCCTCCTCTTCCCTCCCCATCCCTCCCTCCCGATGACGTCATGGATGACCACGGTGGTGACAGGGCCACCTGTGGGCTGGTGAGGGGTTTAAAGAGACAGTCTGCAGCTGCAACAGGAGCCCTGGCTATTGTCTCCGCACCTGAGAACGGCAGGACCTGCAACCTCCCCCACCTCCAGACCACCCACCCATCCATCCATCCCACCCATTTCAACCATCCATCCATCCCAATCCGATCGCATCCAGCCCACCCCACTCCCATCCCTGCATCCCTCCCTCCTCCACCGCATCTCCCCCCGCAACCCCGGGTGGCCCAAGCCGGGTCCAGCATCTGTTCCCGGTAGAGGCTTCTCCAAGGTAAGGCTGCGCTCCGTGTCCCCTTGTCCCACCCGGGGGACCGCGACGGGCTGCAGCCCGTCGGGGTCCCCCAGGGAATCCAAACCCCAGATGGGTCACCCCCAGCTGAAAACAGTCCCTTCTGTCCTCCACTGGGACCCTGCCACCTCCCCCACACCTCCAGGCAGGACACCGCGATTATTCCAGAAGACGGGACAACCCCTGCGACAACAAAACCCCCGGGGTGGCTGGTCTCTGCTTGCATAAAGGGACTTGGGATGCTCCCACTCAAGGTAGCACCGAGGTGTGGAGGTCTACAGGGGCTTCATCCCGTGCCAGATGGCTTTCCCAGACCACCATGCAAGATGCCTACCCCTTCCAACTCCTTGGCTGGTCATCTGCCTTGCTTTGGGCAGATGTCTTGGGCATCTCCTTGTCCCTGCTGTAGTCCTCAAAGCTGGTACCTGCTGTTGCCCTCAGAGCTGGGACCATGTCGGGCACATGAAACACAGCAGCATGGCTAAGCCCTGAGGGGCCACGGGTGCTGCCAGGAGCTCTGGGTGATGCCAGAAGCCACGGCTGAAGCCAGGAGCTGTGGTGCATGTTGTAGGAGCAGGCAGGGGCAGGGGAAGAGGATCTGCCCTCCTCATCTTGAGGGACAGAAGGACTGTCTCTACCCGGTCCCCAGGGCTTTGTCCTACTGTCTTTCCAGCTCTGATGAGGTGAGCAGCAGGTAAGTGCCTCCGTTCGGTGTCACTTGCATGTGCAGGCAGGGAGCGGGGTAGAAAAAGGGTCTGAGAACTGAAAGAGGGTTGGAGAAGAGTGGGGTGAAGATATGCTTGTAGGGATTGGCATGTATGTTCCTGTGAGAGGAAGGATATGTCCCTGTCCACAGAACATACCCCTACGATGACCGTGCAAGTCACTAAACTCCTTGGCTTCCACTGGGTAGCCCTTGCAGGTCTTCCTCAGCCTACAGCTGCCTGCAAATCCCAGATCCACTGGAGTCTGTATGACTCCCAGTAGCTACAGAGCTGCTGGTTGCACAAGGATGGCTGTGATGGGAGCGAGGTAACTGGGGCAAAACCACAGCTGGTAGCCTGGGCTGCATCTGCAGCTTTCCTAGGGACAGGTGGCATGGGGATATGAGGCAGGCAGAAAAGGGGATCATGATCCAGCATCTCTGTGGTCCATCCTGGAGGACCTGGGCAAACCCAAGGATTCAGCTGCTCCTAGACACCCTGAGAGAGAGGAGTGTGCCGGAGCCAGGCTCTCTGTGTCCCACTCCTGCAGTGCTGGGAGCTGAAGGAATAAGCAGTGGCACATTTCTGCCATCCATCCCTCAGAAGATGGGCTGGGCCTGGTTGGTTTTTTTTGGGTGGAGGGGTAAAATGCAGTTTTCCTGATGGGTGGAAATCTCTGTCTGGGTGGCCTTGGCATTTACCCACCTGGCAGCAGCCAAAGTGCAAGGGCACAGCCTGCACCTCCCGTCTCATGGCTCAAGAGACATGGGGGGAGTACACATGGTCCACCGCGATGTTCTACCATGGTTGCACCCCGTGGGCACAGCCATAAACTGGGGTGCTCTGGCTGTACCCCGTGCCCCAGCACAGCACAGGACAGCCCTGGCTGAAGCCACCTTGCTTCTGGGGGCTTTGCGGGGGTCTGAGGCTGCTGCTCCATGGGCAGCTCCAGGAAGGATGCTTGGAAGGGAGTGCAGGGTTTGTGGCAGAGAGCTGCCGGAGGGGTGCATTCAGGTTTGTCCCTTCCTGCACTGTGCATGGGGTGGGGGTTGCTTGAGCAGCAGCCACAGAAAGGCTAAAGGAGTTATTTTAACATCAGAAGGGCACAGCTGAGGGCTGCCTGTTGTTCCAGTGGGGCTAAAAGGTGGGAGTTCAGCTGAGCAGACTCGGGATGTGGGGACTGGTTCTGCTCCAGACGAACGGACACACGGAGCAGGCATGGGATGTACAACACGCGGGAGGAGTTGTAGAGTAGTGGCTGGCTGTGCCTGATGGTCCAGGGATGTGCTGTCTAGCTGATCTTCTTTTACCGCTTCAGAATCCTGCGAGAGCATGTACCCAGAAGAGAATTCCTGCCTGTGCGTGAAGGCACCCAAATATACATACATACACACGTGTTGTACCCAAATACGTCGCAGCACTGGGGAACACCAGTGTGCGAGCTGGTTACGCTCCCAGCTCCCCCCAGCAGGCGCTTCCACCTCCCCCCATTCCCATGGGGGAAATTCTTCCAATGCTGGTGATGGATAACACCTCTGGAGCACGAGCTCCTCTCTTGACCTTCCTTCTGGCAGCACCCAAATTCCCTTTGCCAGCTTTGTAGCCTTCAGTTCGAGATGGTGCCTGAGCTCGAGGTTAAGCTCTTGCTTGCCACTGTCTTAAGCAGTGATAGGGTGTCCAACAGGGATTTCTCCGGGTGGTGAATGAGGTCGGGACCTTGCTCTGGTGGTGGTGAGCCCAACATTTTGCCAATGAGACGCAGAGATAAAAGTGACCAATTCCACCTTCAAGGCTCCTCCTTCGTATTTTCTCGTTGGGGTCCGAGCCCACCAAGGCTCAGGTTGTCGCCAAGTGCCAGAGTACTGACTCCCTCCGGTCAAATACCAAGAGGGGGGAGGAAGGTACTGGCTTTCACACCACCCTCGGCATGCTTTGGACTGGATTGTTCCCAAGCCACAGGGAGGGAAGACAAGGAACCAATACCACCAGGCAGTAGCCAGCCTCCCTAGCCTCCCAGCAAAGCTCGGTGTGTGCACACAGCAGGCGCTGGCTTCTTGGCAGCGACGCGCAGGCTTTTCAAGCGCAGCCTCTTAACCTTGCTAATTCCCTTGTTTTCTCCTGCCAGGCCCGCTGCACCCCTGCCAGAGGGTGGCCCAGAGCCTGCTAATTGCACTAGCGAGTTGCGATGTGTCTCCATCGCCAGGGCTGTTATTCCCTGGGGTTGTTTTGGGGGTTGCTGGCCCTCGCCTGGCAGCGTGAGATGGGGCAGCGAGCGGCAGCACCCCTTGTTGTTTCCCTTTTGGCATCTCCAGCCAAATTGTCTTGGATATGGATTGATTCTCCTGCTCCCAGCTCATGTTGAGACAGGGTCTTACCAGAGATAGGGGCAATCCTAAACACAGTGCAGCACTTCTCCCACCCCTTCTTCCCTCTCAGGAACGCACTAACAGCACAGTACAAAGAAGGGCTGCCCAAGCCCACCTAACCCAGCCCTAAGGGAGACACTGATTTGGAGATGTCAGAGCACAGCCCCACACCGGTCCCCTGCTCTTCTCCCCTCCTTATCCAGGGGAGACACAGGGTTTCAGGAGCACCCCAGAGCATCCCTCACCTCCCACTTCCCCATCCCCACCTCCCATCCCCAGGCCATCTGGCCACACTCATCCATGTTAAACAAATGCTGGAGTCTATCATCAGGCCCTGCCTCCCCCTTCCCCCCTGGACAGATGGAGGCTGAGTGCACCCGGAGCCCCGGCCCGCAGCATTCATGTGTGTGAATGAGAAAATTGAATTATTTATGGCCATGCGAATAAGGCTGGCGGCTGCGGAGGCCGAGCGGAAAGGACTCCATTACGTGGCGAGTACCTGTTGCTATGGAGCCAGGGCTTCTTCCCCCCAGCCCTCCGTGCACGGCCACATCTCTGCCTGGCCCCCATCTTGCCCTTATCCTGGTGGGGCTGGGGGATGGAGAGCAGAACCAAGCACTGTGCCTGCATTGTGCCTGACTATGGGTGTTTTGCTCCCTACACTCTGCCCACTCTTCCCCCAGACTGGTGTTGGGGTCACATTGAATCTCCCCATGTTTTGGAGCAGGACCCCCAGTGCTATGTGGGGACGGTGTGATGCTGGCTCCCCAGCCATTGTGATTTGCAGCACATGTCGAAGCTGCTGGGAAGCGTTGGACCAGGCAAAGTAGGTCTGATCCCGGCAAGGGGTGACTCTCAGCTTGGATTCCTTAAGTCCCCTTAAACCTCTCCTCCCTGGAGGCTCAAGGTCCCCTCCTTCCTCCCCATGCCCAGGCAGAAAAGCAGCTCTGCAAGAGTGGGGACCCCTTCCAACACTGCCCGCATTGCAGCCGCTCCCCAGGGATGCTGAATCCTGCAGCAATGCTGAGAAAGGTGCTGGGGCATCCCTCCCTCCCACTGTCTCCTTACTCCTCCTTGGCCAAAATGTAGGACATTGTCCCTATATGGGCACAGTGCTTCCCACCTCGGTGTTCCTGTGGGCATCAAGCCAAGCTCCTACAGACCAGGAGGGGATGGGACCCAGCAGCCCCCAGCCCTGCACCATGGCAGCGCAGGGACTCCCGCTCTCTTCCCTGCAGGGCTAAGAATAGACTCCAGCTCCTCTCCTGGTGCTGAGTGGGCTCTGCTGGGCTCAGAGGAATAAAAAGCAGGCAAACGTTTATTTTAGTCGCTGCAGTCAGCAGCTGTGACTCTGATGTACCCACGGAGCAGCTTCTCATGGTGTTTACCCGCCTGCTGCTGGGAGTAGAGGCACCACTGTGGACCATTCATCCAGGCTATGGATGCCCTCAGTGTGTCCCCAGCCCCAGTGCCAAAACCCAACTGGCTCCCAACCCTTCTGTGGCACACCTGGCTGCTTTCCCCTTTCCTTCCCCCACATTTCTGGGGTAAGATTGGGGGTTGCAGATGCCCCCACAATTCACCATGCCTGGGGGATGCTCCCCTCCCCATTTCCCCACACCAGCAGAGCCCTGCTGAGATGCTTAGGGTTTGCATAGGGTTCTGGGGCACATCCTGGTATAAAGAACACGGAGGGCATGTCACTGTCACTCAAGATAAAAGGGGATTGCAGACATCCCTAGTGAGCAGGTCTGTCCGAGTGAGGGGTCTGCCCAGGATGCTGCAGTGCCAAGCTGGCTCCTGCCAGCCCCAATTCCAGGCACGAGGTTGGGGGAAGCACCCACTCCGGGAAAGCAGCTCTGGGTCCCTCTCCCCAGCATCACCCCCGAGGTAAAATCAAGAGAAAGCTAATTGTTACCATAGTTACGTGAAGTGGCCTTTCTCAGGGAGCCGCGTCATCACTGCTGTCACAAGGTTAAGGCGGTGGGGAGTGGTGGTGGTGGGGAAAGGGGGGAGAGATGTGTTTTCTTTGGAAAAACCATGGCAACAGCTATTTCTAAGGGAACAGCTGTGCACAACGAGGCCATGGGGAAGGGGCTGGGGCGTCTCAATGCCAGCTGTGCTCTGAAGGCAGCAGAGTCAGGTCCAGCAGCTTTGCATGGCAGCTGGTATCCCCAGAGTCTCCTTCCCACCCGTGTCAGGGCTTTCTGTGGTCTCCTGCAGTGCCAGCACAGTGCCGTGGGCTCCAGCACACCCAGAAAAGCAAGATGAGGCCAATCCAGTTTGTTTGCCATGTGCAGCCCCTCCTGGCATGCTCCCGTTGGCCAAGGGAGGGAGGGATGCCAGATGTGTGGGATGACAGGGACCACCCGCCACAGGGAGCGGGGATGCAACTGCTTGTCCAGAGCAAATACAACAGGGAAAAGCCCCAACAGAGAGCCCAGGGTTAATCAATGAGTGATATGAAGTTTGAACAACCATAATGCAAATATTGGTGGAGATCATAGGCATGGAGTTGACATCACAGGAACCAGTACGGTCCAGGCTGGTAAAATTGCCTTCTGCAACTAAAGTGATCATTTCTGATGGGAGCTGCTTCTGGTGGGGCCCGATGTGTGGACAAAAGGAGAAGGTGCACTTGGGGCTTAGGAGCAGCAGTGGAGGTGCAAGGGCCACCGGGATGTTCTGCAGGTCAAGGCAGGGCTGGCCAAGCCCTGGAGATGCAGAAGTCTGAGGAACACGCACTCAGATCTGCCGTCACTTTGCAACGGCCAAGAGGACCCACTAAGGAGAAGACGCTGGTCTCAGCCACTACCTCCATTCTGGCTCCTGTTTCAACACGTAGCTGGAAATTATCTCTCTTTGCAAGACAGACTCTTAATTAAGACCATTTCCCTGAAGGAAGCCAAGATGGAGAGCTTCACTTCTCGGTATTCCAGTGCTTTCTGGCATTCGTTTCCACACCAATTAGGGCGCAAATTAGTCATCCGGAGTGCAATTCAGTGGCTGTGCTCAAGGGAGGCTCTGCAGTACACGTCCCATCTTATTCCAGGAAGGTGGGTTGGAAGCGCAGGGAGGGTGGCCACAGCAGGGACAGAGAAGGGGCAAGCAGGGTCCTTGATGCACTGAGGGCTGTGGCTGGTGGAAACAAGAATGGAGCAGAGTCAGCAAGAAGGTTTAGAGCGAGCTGTACTTGCCTCTGCTTGGCGCTGGACCCAGTGGGCAGCTGGATGCTGAGACTCAGCACCGGGGCTAAAAGCTGGAGAATCTGAAAATGGCAGCAAAATGGCAGCAGAAAGGGTGGGAGGAAGTGTGAGAAGCTGCCTGCTCCCCTTCTGCAGGGTCCTCATTTGCCTTTACTCTCTGGCAGGAAGGCTGAGAGGGGACAGGGCATCCTCTAGCCTTGGGGGGTGGCTGTGCCCAGCTGTCCTGAGCACACATGCTGAGGAGGAAAGGCAGGAGCTCCTTGATGGCACTAACAGCTGAGGAGGAGGGATATGGAGATGCTCAGCTCTGTACCCTGCTGTGACAGTATCTGATCTGAGAGTGCATCAGAGGGCTGGCATAGAAATTTAGTTTAAGGGTGGTGGACATCTCAGTTGCTGCACCTGGATGGTCTCCTGCTCAGGTCTTAAGATGGACATGTAGCTGCACCTCTGCTGTGATCGTGGCTGTGCACTCACCCACCTGTGAGCAAACCTGTCATGATCTGCTTTAGCCAAAAGGCTTTTGAAGATGCAGCTGAAATGTGGGATAGGGTTCAAGAGGAGGATGGTCTTCAGGGGAAAAAGAAAAATCCCTCTGGATAGTGGCACAGGTGGCCAGGCTTCTCCCCCTGTGTGGGAGTGGCGAAGGATACTGTGGTTGCAGGAATTCACTGAATGTGACTTACAGGACCTGCAGGGAGCAAAAGTGCAGATGTCCAACGGGTGAGGGAGTCTGCTCATCTGAATGATGGGTGAGTCGGCACATGGTGGAGTTGGCAGCTGCAGAGGTGGCTGGAAGGAAGCATCTGAAGGCCATGGCTGTCTGCTTGCATCTCCTTGGATGACCTAAGGAGCAGGGTCTCGCTGCAGCACGAGGCATCCTCCCTGTTTTCCTTCCTCACCCTTTCCAGAGGGGTGGGAGACAGCTGTAGCCCCGCAGAAACACTGTACAAAGCTCCATGCTGACCATAAGAGAGATGGGACAGGAAGGCTTCACCTAAAACACCAGTTTCTTGGTGATCTTGATTGCGAGGCTCAGTTACCAGATTGCTTTTGATCCCATTTTGCTGAGCCCTAAAGGGCTGATGTTTTCCTGCTTGTGTCTCTGCCTCCATGGGACAACCTCAGGGCCGTGCACTTGGCATCGTTTTTCCTGAATAATCCTAATTACCATCAAACTTTCTCATTTCCTATGGCCACAGCCACCACCCGGGGACAAGGAGTCTCCCTCATCTTCTGGCCAGCCTGCCCACCACCTGCTCCAGCTCCTTCAGAAGAGCACCAGGAGCCCTGCCAGGAGCTGCCTGCCCCAGGGGCATGCCCTCCAAGCCCCCATTAGTTAGTCGTTGTCTTAAGCACTGCAACATTTGTAGCCTTATTCTTCCTAATCCTGCCTGATGCAACCGTGGCTGTCCTCATTAGCCACATAATTGTCTAGCAAACACAAAACAGGCCCTGACACGGTCGAAGGAAATTGGTTTAAAAATATGAAGCCGTATTCTCAGATGTTGTCGAAGGGGGATCTTTTGTTTATTTGTATTCACATGGTGCCCTGTGGAATAATGAAAGAGTGACTCTGCTGCAAAAATACCTATTTTTCTTAAAGATTGTCTTATGAGAAGGTGTGTTTGAAATGCCGGCTGGGGAAATCCAGCCCAGCCCCTATGCTGCTTCTCCACTTGGTCTCCTCTGCTGCACCAAGGGGGTTCCAAGCAGAGAAGGTGGCATCTCCCATCCGTACCCACTTTGGTATTGTTGCCCAGGGAGAGAGGTTTAGCAATCCACATCTCTGAGTGATAATGTCTATGAATTTCAAAGGGGCTCCATCCACTTTTGACAGCAGACGACAGGGCTAAGTTAATGGAGGCAGTGGTACGAAATCTAATTAACCTGCAGTATGTTGTTTAATTTGTGCAAAGTTGTTGTGGTTACTCAGCTATAAACTTCATCCCCAGCTCTAACGACAGCGACTTGCATGGCAGCAGCAGAGAGCATCCAGGAGATGGGCAACCAACTCATGCTCACCCTTGAAGGTGCCCTCAATTATGCGCAGAGCGTTCCAGTGGTTGCCTCCATCTGGTTCTTCCATGCCATTTGAGACACTTTTCTAGCTCCAACCTTTGGAACTGGCACCTGTGCTGCTTCTCTGCCTGCTCTGGCATTCAACCCTGGTGCATGGCTTCCAAAAACCAGCCTTCAGGACCTAGCAGTGTCAGTCTGTTGATTGCACTAAAGTCCAGGAGATGGGTTCAGGTTGCCGAGTTCCCATCGCAGCTCTTAGGCTGTAATTATGTTCAAGGCTCTTTGCTTCAGTTATTTCTTCTTGCTAATGCTTGGAGCTGCCATACTAATCTTTTCTTCAAGCCTGACCTCCATGTAGCTTCTGAGGAGAGAGCCAGGCCTGTTATTTAAACCAACTCACAAACCAGTTCCCAAAGGCCAGTTGTCCATTACACGGTTTTTTGAACAGCAGGAATCAGCAGGGCTGATGGCAGCTGAGCTCTTTGTGTCAGTGTGGGGAGAAGCACAGGAAAAGAGAGGGATGTCATGTGTTAGCATCTCTTCCCAGGTTAAACTTCCACCAATATCTTGGACTACCTAATATCTCCCCTGCAGTGCTGGACAGAGAGGCCCTAGAGCCTGCAGTGCCCACAGAAGGCTCATGCTGAGCCTCAGCACCTCCTTCATCTCACACCCAAGTTCCCAAGTCCCTCCATGACCACACAGACACACTCATACCTTCCCATGGAGGGAAAAGCTCTTAATCAGGTCCCAGAAGATTCCCAGTTGCCCAGTGAGGTTCAGTTTGCCAAGAAGGGAAACGAGAAGGAAGACGATCCACCTCTGGGATCCACCAAAGCTAAGCGGGCTGAGGCCCTCCTGCCACAGTGTTTCAGCAGAGTAAGTAGAGTGGAAACGGTCAGCACTGAGCCCCCTGAGGTTCTACTTGAGACTGGTGGTCTAAGTGTGTTGAGGATGCGAAATATAAGAGCAATCTTAGCAGCAACATAAGGTTACACCCAGCCCTGCTGGATAAACAGCCCCAGCAGCTGTCACTTGTGTTTCAAGGGGACTTCAGCCCCTCTGGCTGATGGGGAGCCTGGAGACCTTGGCTCGCTCCTCCCTGGACACAGGCTGTTCCTCCAAGGCCAGCCGTTCCGGGATCCCAGGGAGTGCACACTGGTAAATCTTGGGGGCTGCCCACCAGCCGAGACAGGATTCCCGGCGAACAGGACTCCCAGCAAGCCAACCTGTCTCCGCAAACAGGGTTCCTGGTGGAGTCTCGTGTGCAGGGACACAAAAGCACCCTTTGAGCAGGGGCAGCTCACCTACCACCAGTTTGAAGGATGGACCAAGAGGGTGTCCTCATGCAAAACTCTTGGCGTTTCGTCCCCACGCTGCTGGGCTCCATGGCCCTTCCCCTTCAACCCTGGGACAAAAACAGGTCTCTGCATGGCCAGGGGGAGAGGCAGTGACCACCAAGAGGAACTGGAGCTCAATTTGGGTTTTTCTTTCTTTTTTTCTTTTTTCTTTTTTTATTTTTTTAAAAAAAGAATTAAAAAGTGGCAGCGTTAGTGAAGGGTAATTATCCCTCTGTTCCAGCTGAAATACAATTAAGGCAGCTCTCAACGAGCCCCCAGGATATTGTGGTTTACTAATTAACAAGCGGATATGCTGTGGCCCCTGTCATGGCAATTACAGCATGAGACAGGCTTCAGGAGCTCTAATTACACGTCAGTCCGCGACACACGCTGCAATACAAATTAACAAGGGCCCGGGCTGGCAACAGAGGGAGTTTACCCAGTGAGAAGCTGAGCTGGGCAGCAGGGATGGGGACAAGAGGGACAGAGATGGGGGGACCCAACGTGGCTCCAAGTTTGGGAATAAGGGTGCAACACGTGGGGCCACGAGGATGCAGGGAGCAAATTAAGGGTAAAATACCCCACTGCTGCCAAAAAAAAAGGTGCATTGGAGGAAGGAGAGGGGCTTTTGCTTTGCAGAGCTGTGGTCTGATGAGATGAGTGGCATTTGTGATGACTGCAATGAATAGCAAGTATCGCATCTTCCGCTGTTAATTCCCAGACCAATAAAGCCGCTGTTAAGAAAAGAAGTCAGATGGGAAATACCCAACAGGGTTTTGACTGCTGGCAAATAACTAACAGGTCTCCCAGAGCCAAGAGGAATTTTTCTGACAAATTGTTTATTGGGAAAAGTTACGGAGTTTCAGGCTGAGTTCGATTAATAGCTTTGCCCAGGTATGGAAAAAAAAATGCAATCAGGAATTTTGTAAATGCAGTTGTGACACGTTGCATTTTAAAAAGCTGTTTCCTTTCAATACCTATTGAAAAGGTATAATTAAAACAAAATACAGACTGCACACCTAATAAGAACATTTTGTTTCTGACAAAATGAAATTACATTTATCAGCTTTACGGATATTTATTGAATTTTTGCTGGTCCTAGGCCAGCAGCGACACAGGTTTTCTGTGGCATTAGCGTGCCTTTTGAATTTACTGCTCCTGCCGTCACTGCTCCGTCACCCATCTGCTGCAGGAGGGACAGTGGGGAGGTGACATGATGGACTTTGGCCACTGGCATCATCAGCAAGTGCTGCTGTGCATGGGGAGGTTCTCGGGCAGACGGGAGGAGTGAGGAAAGCTTAAGCAAAGCCTGTGGGGTTTGGGGCTCTCTCCAGCATCATACAAGGGTGGAATTAGGGGAGCCTGGGGACAGCCCTTGCAGGGGAAGGGGTCTCATGTCACGGGGGTGCACAGCAGGTCCCCTAGGTGCTCCAGGCTGTGACGAAGGGGTGATGTGAAGCAGGCAAGGGATTTTGGATGAATCCCCTCCAGGTGTGCTGCCCCCATTCACCCCACAGAGGAGACCCTGCCTGGTCCCTCTGCCTGCACCCAGAGCACGAAGCCACTGGAGGCCACCTCCACTGCAGAGGGGTGGCAAGGGGATGGCGTGCACCTCCTCACACACTGCTCCCAAAATAGATCTCATTAACCATCGCAATTAACACGAGCTGGGCCCTCTCTCCTTCTCACCACTCCATCCAGAGCCATACATAAAAATAACTGTTTATTACACAGCGGGCAGAGCCTGGCTTATCGCTGCAGACAGGAAATTGCTGTGCAGAAACCGCACGTTTCACTTTTAATAAGTTTGGCAATAAAACGTCTCGTCAAATGAGGCCACGACAGGGCGATAATGAAGCTTCCGTGTGGCCCGTAATTGCTTACTGCTCTCCTGGGGGTGAGCCAGAAAACGGGGAATGAGGGGGGAGCCAAATGGCAGCATCATCTGCCCTCATTCCTTTTTTGGGAGCATCCCTCCTTCCTGGAGCAGCAGCACCTGCCAGGGCATGGCTGAAGAGGAGGTCTGTTCATGTTGGAGGGATACAGGCAATTCCCACCGAGTGGTGGAGGAGGAGTCAGAGGGAGGTTATCGATGCCTATTGAAACCTATTGGAAAGGTTTTCTGCCTTCTGAGCAGGACTTTTCAGCACAGAGAAATCTTCAAGGCTGGGCGGGTGCTGTCACATCCAGTCTGTCCCCATCCTTAGCCAGAAGGAGTACGGTCTCCTGGAGGTTCTGCACAAGTCAGCTCAGGACGAGGAACACGAAGAGCAGCTGTGACTGGTGTAAAGCAGGAGAGAGGAAAACACTCATTGACTGAGACCCTACAGAGTCTCCTCATTTCTCCACAAAGACTCTTGCTGATGGGAGATGCAGAAACCCTTGGTTGACATCCACAGACTTCTTACCTTCCTGTCTTTCAGGTTTAAGGTGGTTAAGCATGAGTCTGAAACAAGAGTCCAGTCCCAGCCCAGCTCTGCTGAGCAGATAAGCCACAGACTGGGCAAGAACTGAATGATTAAATGCTTTGCCCTCTTCAAACTAAGGCATGGCAAAGGAGAGGTACCAAGGGGACCCCCTGCGCTGGACCTCTGCTGGAGCAAGAGGTCTACAGAGCTCTGAGACCCATTGTGGCAAAGGCCAGGGAGCACTGCAGTCCCTGTCGGTTCTGATGTCCATCCTCAGGCTGGTGACCTCAGACTAGCAGCTTGTGACATTTGCAGCCAGGCAGCACCAGCCACTTGAGCCAGTTCATTGCAGCAGAAGATGGTGATAGTGTTTCCAGGTGATCCCTTCATGATGATACCTTCTCTAAAGGAAACCAGGTCCACCAAGGGACTGCTCACTGCCCTGACCTGCTTCTGTAGCCCCCCATCTTCTGTTTGATTTTCTAGATGGTGGGGAACACAAACAAGCCCTGCCTCAAGCCTCTTTGCATGGAAGCAGCTCAAGGGAATTCTAGTGGGGTACACCAACTGGTGGTGATGAGGGGGCACCAGGCAGCCAGCAAAGCCCAGGATGTTGAAGCTGTCCCTCATCACCTGTGGAAGCAAAGCTGGGTCTTTGATGACTTTTCAAATTTAACTTATCCCTGAGCAGCTCATTCCCACCAGCTGTCCCCAATGGCAGGGACAGAGAGGTCTGGGGGACATGGGGGCAACCAGCCCTGCAAAGACAGGTGCGAGCTCTAACATAGGGGACAAAATGAGCCATGTTCAGGCTGGGACCAGAAAATGAAGTGGTTTAGAGTCACAGCAGGAACACGCTGGCACTGCCGGGGAGCGCTGGCCGCCAGCAGGCTCCCAGGCGGGCAGGAGGCTTTGTTCCCCGGCAGTGCTGCTCTCAGGGAGTTTACCTGGAATTACTGATCCGCATTCATAAACATGATCACATTAATTGGCTGTCGCGGCTGCAGCCGCTGTCTCCTCCCAGTGCTGGGACTTCATCTCCCTTCCCATCCCAAATGTCAAGACTGGTCTATTCCTCCAGCCGCTTGCCACCACAGCCAAGGACAGAGAAGCAGCCGGAGAAAGGAAAAAGGCAGAGGACAAGTGAGTCTGTGACCCTGGAGATGGTGACAGACACCCACTACCACCACTCCTGCTCTGCAAAGCAGTGCCTCGAAAATAAAATGCAGACAAGGGGACCACGAGCTCTGCAAGAAGCCCCACAGCTCCAGGCAGCAATGACCTGGGGATGGGCACCTCAGCTGGAGATCAACTGTTATTGTAGGAAGAATGACCAGGTGGCAGGAGAAGGACCAGTTGCCAGCCGAGGACAGAGCCACCCAGGCTGCTCAGCCTGAGACGAGGCTGGTGCTCCTCTCACTTGGAGCGGGGCCAGTCACTTCTAGTAAATTATTCATCCAACAAATTTAGCCTGTTATTCTAGTCGTGCTCTACCCGGAGTTTTACAGATTTCGTTATTATTTCAAATTGTGCAAACACGGCAGAAGCCTCTCCCAAGCTCTGGCGCTCTCTGCCTTCATCTCAGCTCATCTGCCAAATCCGAAACGGGATTTCTACCAACTGGTACCAAAACCTCCAGCCCGAGCAAGGCCACAGGACCTTGTGGAGATGAGCGGCATCCCTGTCGGGCACAAGGCTTCTACTGAAGAGAGAACCATCTACTGATAACTCAGAGGCCACGCCACACAGATGGTGTCATTTAAAGCTGTTTTGACTTTTGTTCCACCCCCATCCTTGCACCTGGAATAGGGGAGAAAAACATCACTGTTCCCTTGCAGTCTGGACCTTGGGAAAACAGAAAAAGCCTTTCCCTTCCTCCCCACATGCCTGGAATTTCTTTCGTCAAGGTTTCTTTGTACCCAGGAGGGTACAGCTAAAATTTCACACTGTCGAGGGGATCATGCACCTCTTGCAAAACATGCAGCCTGGGAAAGAAGGTGTCACAGAACAAAGATGAGGTTTGTTATGGATGAACCAAGACTGGTCAGACCCACAAGCACAACAGCAACGTGTCCAGGGAGAAGCTATCACCCACGTCCATCAATGAGCACCAAACAGTGGAGGGTCTTGAATCTCCCATCCCAATGCGGGGTGTGAGGGAGGAAAGCAGCTGGAGGTGCCACCTCCTCACCCACCTGGATCTGGTGGAGAAATGCCACAGACAACACAAGCCCATTTTTCTCAAGTTTGATCCCACTCATGTGATGATGGTCAGCTCACACCCTGCTCAGGAGAAGGAAAACAGGGTAAAGAGCCACCAGCATCCCCAAATGAACCATCCCCGAGAGCTGTGCTGCGCAGTTTCACTAAAAATAACAGAAACAAGAAGTTTCTACATATAGACCTACCAGGGCTCCCTTAACAAGTTATTGTGGGACAATTGAACTACTCTCATTAGGAGGAATTAATTAGCTGAACAGCAGGGATGGAAGCAATAGATGCAAAACACAGAGCAACAGATTTAAGGAAAAGCTTTACCAGCCAGAAGAAAAGCATAAAAAAAAAAAAATAAATCACAGGGTGATCTAAATGTTTTCTTTCCAACCAGGCTGAAGAAGCCAAGGGGTGGTGGAAAGGGAGAAGCATGAAAACACTTGTCCTGCATCCCCATGAGCCCCCTTGGTGCCAGGGAGAGGGGGATGCTCAGCATAGGGCCCCATGGGCTGAGGACAGACACGGTGCCTGGTTCCCTCTGGAAGACTAGTGATTTTGTTGTTGTATGGTTCATCCCACCACAACAAGTCACAGTCTGCCCTAGGGCGCACGGGTCCCTCCGGCGATGCTGAAGGCACGGGGACAAGCTGGTGGCTGGGGCTGCCTGTGGCCTTGCTCTGCTTCTGACCACCTTGGCCGTTGCTTTTGTCAGCCTGGAGAACGAAGCAACGAGAGGCTGGTCTGAAACCCCATCTGCACCTACACCCCAGCTGAAGCTGACCCCCACATCCCTGTAGAGCACCACAGGAGAGCCTGGCGATCACAAACCCCACGCTGCGTCACCTCAGCCCACCCCAGAGGTGTGGTGCTGCCCCAGTCAACAGCCTGAGAATCCCCCTAGGGAAGCAGGGATGCTCATGGAGTCACCACAAGCTCCAGAGTGTGCGGATGGGTACTCCAGTGTGCAGCCCCACTACCCAGAAAGGTTTCTCTCCCATCAGAGCCAGGAGGAGGAACTGACTGGAAGGCCTGAGCAGCAATCAGGTATGAGATCATAGAATCATCCAGGCCAGAAGGGACCTCCAAAGGTCTGCTAGTCCGACCTCCCTGCAGTCACAGGGACACCAACTAGACCAGGCTGTCCAGGGCCTCATCAAGCCTCACTTTGAATATCTCCAGGGAAGAGGCCTCAGCCACCTCCCTGGGCAACCTGTTCCAGTGTTCCACCACCCTCAGAGTAAAGACATTTTTCCTAAATATCCAATTTAAATCTACTCTTCTCCAATTTAAACCCATTGCCCCATGCCCTATCACTGCAGGCCTTTGTAAAC
>VXBW01004057.1:216854-242528 GCA_013400375.1 Thinocorus orbignyianus | reverse complement strand
CTCCCCCCGCCAAATTCCACTGCCCCGTAGCTCCCCCCCAAATTTCACTGCCCCATAGCTCTTGCCTGTGCCCACACATAGTGCGGGATGGGTGGGAGGGGGGTATTGCTGTGGGGTGTGTGGGTCCCTTATGACAGGGGGCCACCAGGGCTACGTGGCACTCAGACTCCCCTTGTGCCCTCTCCAGCTGGGATGTCTCCTGGCAAAGGACAGATGACCCCACTGCTGCCTGCGCCAAAGGTCTCCGCACCTGCCCCGCAGAGCACCCATGGCCCTGCTGCAGGGACGCGCGCTCAGCCCCCAGAAGGTCCCAGAAAGAAGAAGAGCCGCAAGCACCAGCGTTTCATGGAGCGCCGGGCCCTGCTGGAGCAGAAGGGACTGCTGACTCCCCACCAACAAGCCCCCATGGTGGGGCTGGAGGCACACAGCACGCTCACCAAGGCAGGTGGCACCACAGCACCGTGCTGCAGAAAGGTCCCCAAGCCCAAACAGGTCGTCTCCCTGTCCTTGTCCCCATCCGCCTCTCCGGACAGCATAGCCAGGCATCACTCTGTGCTGCTGTCACAGGGGAATGACAGCTCCAAGGGGGTGAGGACGTCCCACATCCCGCGCCCAGGAAAGTATGTGGCCATCGACTGCGAGATGGTGGGCACTGGTCCTCAGGGCAGGCAGAGCGAGCTGGCACGGTGCTCTGTGGTGAACTACGATGGGGATGTCATCTATGACAAGTATGTCCAGCCCGAGCTCCCCATTGTGGACTACCGGACGCGCTGGAGTGGCATCACCAAGTGGCACATGAAGAATGCGATTCCCTTCAAGGTTGCTCAGGCAGAGGTGAGGAAAAAGAGTTTGTTTTATTTTTTTTATAAGTAAAAAAGGCTGGGGGTTATCTGCCAGCCACAAAAATTGTGGTGTTTGGTGGCCTGTGCTGAGCTACTCCGGGGCAAAGACACAAGCACAGAACAGGCAGGTCCAAAGCTGTGCGGTGGGCTGGTTTTCTTGTTATTGCTCGATTATGGGAACCTAAGAAACTAGAACTGAAGGAACTGAATTTGACACAAAAATGTTTTATTGTTATGTTTCATCGGTATTTCTTTTGCTGCGTTGCCTGTCTAACCATTTCTGACGCTTCCAGATCCTGAAGATCTTGAAAGACAAGATTGTGGTAGGACACGCCATCCACAATGACTTCCAAGCCCTGAAGTACTTTCACCCGAAGGACAGGACCCGAGACACCAGCCGGATCCCTGTGCTGAACCAGAGGGCAGGGCTGCCCATCAGGGCCAGCGTCTCCCTCAAGAGCTTGGCTGGGCACTTGCTCCATAAAAAAATCCAGGTAAGCAAGCAGGAACCTTGATACCCAGGAACTGCTCCCTGTTTGCTACAACCTGTGTGGTCAGCCTGGTCCCCCCATCTCTTTGGGTGCTCTCTGTGAGATGGAGATGAACCTTGTTCATCCTGTGCTCCTGGCTGTGATCAAGCTGAGGGAGCCCAGGACCTCCGAAACTGACCATTAAACATCTCAGTAAAGCAGGGACAGGCCCTGTGACCTCCAGAAAGTGCTTGAGAAGTATCTGTCTGCTGGGTTGTATCGAACTTTTACCATCTCCAGAACTCCCAGCACTAGTGTCCTTCCAAGCAAGCAGACAAGAGGACGTGTTGGATTTTTGCCAAACCCTTTTTTCTAATGAGGCTTTTCCCCCTTTGCTCAGGTTGGCTGCAGAGGGCACTCGTCAGTGGAGGATGCTCAGACGGCCATGGAGTTGTACAGACTGGTGGAGGTGCAGTGGGAGACAGAGCTGGCCCGTACCTTGCCCCCCAGGCCCCCCAGCCCCGTCACAGACCCCACCACAGATAGCAACCAGTACATGGATGACCGGTACTGGCCCACGGACCTGATGGCAAGCAGCCTGTGGGAGGGATGACATCTCCATGTACATCAGGCCATCATGTTGCCTCCAGCTATCAAAGGTGGAGGTGGCTACTGATCCCCTTCCCTGTGTTCTGGGTGACCTGGCGCACAGAGGGGTTCAGGTGCCCCCAGCTCTGCTTGGGGACAGACAGATGGTGGCACTTGGATACTGGGGATCTCCTGGAAACGCTGTCTGCAGCGTGACACGGAAATAAATGCTGTGGCTGCACCATGTTCATCTATCACTTGGCACTTGGGGGCAAGTGCCAGGGTCCTAGTGCCAGCCTGGAGGAGCCCCTGTAGGTGTGTGATGGCTGTGGTTGGTGGTCTGGAGCTGCCAGGGCTCCTCCAGTGCCCTCTGGGCAGGGGATGCCCCTATGGGGGGTGAGTGACAAGTCTCCTCACGGGAGGACTGAGGTCTCTTGCTGATGTCCAAAGGCTGCAAACCCTCCAGAGCACTTTCCTTCTCACTTTGTTTGCACAGTGAAGCCTGAAAAGAAAGCCTGGGTCTAATCAACATCCAGGCTGGACAAGAGCATAGAACGCACGTAATTTTAAATAGACTGCTTGCATATTTGTCCGATTTTAAATTAAAACCTCTTCTTGCAAAAACCCCCGAGTGCGTGTTGTGTGATTTGATCTGGCAGCTCTCTGGGAGGGAGAAGGCAGGGATGGGGTTGGCGAGGGAGAAGAGATGCTCTGCATACATCCCATGCTGTGCCCCAGTGCTTGAAACCCACCTGGCACCAGGTAAGGTGCTTCAAGGGGCCTGATGATGGCTGGCAGGAGCAGTTCCTTGGGTTTTGCACTGGTCCCCTCCTCTCTGGGGACACCCCAGTGAAGGCAGGAGGAACAGGGATGAATCCTGTGGTCCAGCGCTGCTGCCTGCTTGGAAAAAGCCCATTGCAAGAGAAAGTGTCCTGCTGTGTCACACTCCATCCAGCAGCTGGGCTGTCACAGCTCGGGGAGGCACTGCTGGGATTTGCCTGCCCTGGGAGACAGCATCCCTGTGCACAGGCACAGGGCAGGGAGGTCCAAAGCTGTGTGGTGAGTTGGTTTTCTTGTTACTGCTCAGTTATGGGAACCTAAAAAACTAGAACTGAAGGAACTGAATTTAACAAAAATTGCTCCGGGAGCAAGGTGTGCCTGCGCTGTGGGGTGGGAATGATGCTGGGCTGATTTGATGGTGTGGGGATAGGGTGATGCTCACCTGAAGTGACCCTGCTCACAGGCTGCTGCTTTGTGGGTGCCAGATGTGGCTGCACAGCTGTTCTCCAGCTGAATATGAGCACCAGAGTGGGGTTTGGGGCTGGACAGGGTGAGTTACATGGTTCCCTGGGGAAATGAAAATCAATATATTTTTTTTTGCCAGGTGCCTCGAGGCATCTTTAACACCGGGGTCCCCCTGCCCAGGCTTTGAGACAGGAGGGGGCTGCAGGGCTGCCAGTATCCCAGGGGATTCCAGGAGCCCGGCCACAGCACGGTGCAGGTACGGCAGCCAGTGCTGAAATGGAGTTCATGTTCCCCACGGCCAAGCTAGATGAGTCCCAGGCTTTTCCCAGTGTCCAGGGGGAGGGAAGGAGAGCTCAGCCCCAGCCTTGGGAAGCAGCCAAGGAGCCGGGTGACGCAAGCACACCTGACGCACACATCAGTGCCATTAAGAGATGCATCTTGTTCTTCCCATCTTAACTCCTCCCTGCCCGGCAGATGAAGCTGGGGGCAGCTCAGAAACACTTTGAAACACACTGGATGTGTCCAAAAAGCTTTGCCCTCCTGGTGGCCTGAGCGCAGCCATCCTTCAACAGAAATAATAATAACCTGGGCTGCCTCCTGAGTTCCTGCTCTAGGCATTCTCCACCAGACCTGGTAGGAAACATGGTCCCACGGTAGATCTTTAAATCCTGATCATAGCAGTTTGTCCCAGGCGTGTTCCTGACGCAGCAAGCTGTAAAACCCAGCTGGCACCACCACCCTCTGTGTGAGCCTCAGGGTGCAGCTCAGCTGAGCCCCAGTGCAATGTCATGTAACGTTAGTGGGACCCAGTGGGATCCTGGAGGGACCTGAACCCTGTGGGGGCACCAAGGCGGGTGCAGGAGGAGCAGAGCTGGCACTGTTTTTTGTCCAGTTTGTCTTCTCTGCCATTTCTACCCGACCCAAGGTGGCAGAAGGGAAGCAAAGCTGTGGAAAAGGTGACAGGAACTCAGTGGGTCAGCAGACAGCACTGTCAGAAGATGGTGGCATCTCAAAGCTGACACAGCACCGCTGTCTTCTGCTCCCAGGAAAGCAGACCCAGAGGAAGGTCACAGAGGGATGCTCTGCTCGTGGCCATATAACTGGGCTCTTGGGAGGTATCTGGGTTCACGGAGAGCTTGCATGGTGCACCCCACAGCTCCCAGCTTGTTTGTCCACCTGAATCCCACCTTGCTGCCTCCCCAGCCTGCCACGTCCCACCACCCCGTAGCACCAACTTGCCCTAAGGCACGTTATCCCCCCATGTGAGACACGGGTGTGCTGGGGTGAGGCTGGAGAAAGCTGCAAAAGGAGGTGGAAGGCCACCTTATCAGCCTGTGACTCAGCCTCCCTCACTGTTAGCCAGAGGCAGGGGGAAGGCTTAATTAAGGAAAAACCCACACATTTCTGAAGTCTTGACCATCCAAACGATTCAGTGAGACTCACTTCCAAAACCAAACCTGGTCTGGGCTCCAGGCAAGGGACAGCTTTCTCTAAGCACTCATCTCCCGTGATCCAGGCAGCTTTTTCCCTCATCTCCCGTGATCCAGGCAGCTTTTTCCCTGCCTGCCCATGGTGGAGCCCCCCTGCCTGCCCACACGGCTGCCTGCATGCCTTCCTGGCACAGTAGCAGGAGGCACTGGGAAAGTCCTAAGCTGCTTCCAAGACCTTGTCCCCATCACCACCACACTGATTTAATCCCCCTGATGAGATACGTGCCCTCTCCTTGCTTTGGGGGCAAATTTGAAGGCGGCAAGGCAGCCAAAGGCTGGTTGCTCTTTGATTTTCATGAGTCCTTGCAAACTTTGCTTCTACACCATGATCTCCGGCTCTTGGGGAAGCTGAGAAACAAGCCTAGGGGGAGTCATACCGCGTTTACATCAGATTTGAAGGGCTGGTAAAATACTGATGTTGTGCTTTGCAGCCCCCAATGTCCACACACACACCCCAAGGCTGAGGTTTGCTGAGGAGCAAACCCCGCCATGGGTGATGAAGGATGGTGGTCACCCACTCCCTGCTGACAAAGTGGTGTTTGTTCTGAATAATCTGAATGGCAACTCTTGTCACATTTGCACCTGATGAACCCCTCAAGAGCTAAGCAGGATTTTCACAGGTGTTTGTGAATATTCACCCGCATGCCAGGGAGTTGCTATGGCTGAGAGCTGCCAGCCTTTGCTTTGGTTCACCACCCCAGCAGCCTGCTGAGCATCTTTAGGTAGGCGAAGGAGAGCTGGGCTGGCTCACCATTTACGCTAAATTTTGTGATAATTGAAGAATTGGCAGAAAACTCGGCCGTCGTCTTAACGACCCTGAATAATGATTAACACAAACTCACGAATCCAGCAATGGGCTTTTTTATCATAGGGAAAACATTGCCAAATGAGTTTTTTTTTTTTTCCCAGCCAGCTGCAAGAGCAGGTAACTGATAAGCCCAGCATTGGAGTGGGGCTGAGCCAATGGGAGCCGATGGCGACGGCTTTTACTTCTGTCTAGCAACAGCTTCTCCTTGAGCGGCAGGCAGTGATTCAATGCTTTCCCTTGCTTTTACTGAGCTCCCCCCCTTCCTGCCCTCCTGCCACACAGGGGTTTTCATGGGGGACACTCAGAAACTGAGTTTTGTGTGGGTTTTCCATGGCTTTCTGCATGTTTTTGGTGTCTATTCCTATTCCTCATGGTGAGACTTTTGCAGCTGTAGAGGTAGATGTGTGTCTCCACCCTGTTCACATCCTGGGTTCTGCTCACACCGCTCTGCCCATATCCCTGAGGCTCTGCTTCTACTGGGTGGGTGTTGGACGCTCATGGGGTGCTTGAAATAGTTATGTAGCAGAACAGCAGCTGTGCCAGGGGACCCCACACCAGGGGTGCACCTGACCCTCCTGCCCCACATCACCAGGTCCTGGTCGTGGTCCAGCACCTCTCCCAGCTGCCAGGGGCTGTTTGTGTGGTGACCACAGCTGTGAGCAACATCTCCTGATAAAACACCTGGTTTGCTTTGATGCTGGCTCTGGTTATCATGGTACATGTGGTTGAAGTGCTACTTAAGCCTCAAACATCTTCGGGTGGAGCAATGATGGTACCTAATAACAGCCCAGAGCAAGACCTTAACCTGGGGCACTCTGACCCCTGGTTGTGGTGACACAAAGGGACAATTCACCCTGTTTGCAGGCAGAGTGTGGAATTTTCGCTCAGGTGATGTGCCAGAGACCAAACTGGTTGCAGTGGATGGAGGAACCAGCCTCAGTGATACCCCCATCCACCATCACCCCTCTCCTCTAGGCCCCCAGCACAAATTAGAAGGCAGAAAACTTGCAGCCAGCTATAAATTAAAATCTCAGGAGCCTTAATAACTCACTTGGCCAGAAGAAGCGGATAGGTGTGATGTGGAAATGAATAGGCACATCTGGCAGCCGCTTAGCACTTGGGCTGCAGGAGGGGTGTGCGTGTGTGTGCGTGTGTGCATGTGTGTGCGTGTGCAAACTGCCAGCACAGCCTTCCGGATTGGCTGCAAAACCCCTTCCCGACCAATGCTGGGGACCAGGGTGGCCTAGCAACAGCCTTTCCCTAATGAAAAACAAGCCACTTAAGCATTGTGACTGTCTGCCGATGAGAGGAAAAGGCGCAATTCCTGGCATGCTCCACCCCCCTGCCCAGAAAGCCGACCCCAGCTGCAAAGGCTGAGCTGGAGAAGTTGAGGTGGCCCCACCTGAGCACCCATGTATCCCTAGGTCCATGTGCCATGGGTGTGTTAGGTGCATGGGAAGGGTTTGCTGCAGGCACAATACAAAGAAGCCCCCATGGAAGAAACCACCTCCCACCAAAACACCTCCCACTCCGTGGTGGCTCCATCCTCCTGTGCCAGGCTTACCCCCAGCATTGCAAGGGGACCCCCACCGCAGGCACCCCACAACCCTGTATCCATGAGATGCTGAAGATGCCACCTTTAGGGCAGGAGATGTTCATGGAGTGCAATGCCAGGGGCATGTGGGGTGTTCCCCAGCACTGCCAGGTACAGGAGGGGCCAAGGGGCTGTCACCACTGTGGTCTTGCTCAGAGATGTCATCTTCCCATGTCTCTTCTCCAGGTTCTCCTGACTCCTGTCTGGGGAAAGAGGTCTGAGGACAGCAGGGTCCAAAGCATGAGCAAAACCCCATGCCTTAGTGATGGCCCCCCTGCAAGCCAACTCACTTCTGAGCACACAGCCAGAAGATCAGGGGCTGGCCCTGGGGTCACTGGGCACAAGGACAGCTTGCAGGAAGCAGGCTGGGAACTGGGGACGATGGCAGAACATTGCTTTTGGGCTGCAGAAATGCTTCGTCTGTGGGGAACAGTGAGACACAGGTCAACTCTTTCCTGGCAGTGTGTGAAATTCCCAGTAAGACAACGGAGGAATAGGACCCAGTGCAGCCCACCCAGTAGCAGCAGCAGTGTCCTCCAGTTTCCCCAGTTGCCACATCATCTCAGGGAGCTCTAAGCTCTGCACCAAACTTGTGGTCTTTCAGCCTGCTTTTTCCCATACCAGCTCAAGCTGGGGATGTTGGGGAGATGTAGAGCCCCTGTGGTGGTTTTTACATTTGCCAATTCAAAAGGGAGGTTTCAGCTCAGCTGAAAGCACAGCCCATGCCTCCAGACCTGCCCGTAGCACTCTGCTCCTGCACACCTGGGGGGTGCATTAGAAATCACGCTTTACTAAATTTGTATTTTTTTTTTTTTATTCCAGACGAGAACAAAATATCATCATCTTTCCCAATGTCAACCGAGCGAGGGAGAGTAGCAAGTGTGGTGTGCCCCAGGCCAACATCTCTGCCACGATGGATGGAGCATGGCAAAGGCTCTCCTCTGGGAGATCCTGATGGAGAAAATGAAAAAATAACTGGAATGGTGTGAAATCACACAAGATGTGACTCTCCACTCCTCTGGGCTGACCACCTAGGGAGGTCCCCCCTCCTTTTTTCACTCCATGTATGCCGGTTCCAGGTTCGAGCAGTCCCAGCTGTTCACTAGATGGTGCCCTCGGGCTGCTGGTTTCTGAGTTGTCCCCTCGCAGGCTGGGGACAGGACGGGGCCCGGCTCGGCCCCGGGCTCCCAGGCTGAATTGTAGGCAGGTGGCAAGCACAAAATGAGCATGAAAGCCACTTGAATCCCCCCATAAAATCCCTACATCCTTGGGGGCTTCAGGGTCTGGGTCTAGTAAGGCACTGCAAGCACTGGCCTCCCTCCCGTGTCTTGAAGCTGTTTGAATCACTCAGAATTTTGTTTTTCTGTTGCTCTGAAGGTGCTTTGCACCCCCAAGACGGGAAGAGAGAATGGGATAGCAAAAGGGCAATTCCACGGTGAATGCACAAGAGTAAAATAGCAAATAATCCTCCACAATCGTCACCCAAAAAATGTGTACAGCTGTACTTCTGCAGCTCCAGTCCATGGTGGGAAGAGGAAGAAGACAAGCTAGCACACATTAGTGTTACTAAGAGGATATTTATTCATTTAGAAATGTAAATCGATGGACATAAAGCAACATCAGCTGTCTCTGTTACGGATGAGCCCTGCCACAGAGCAGGAGGATACCATGGGACAGGGATGCAGAGCATCCGCAGGGCTGCCCATGGACCCAGGGCAGGAGTAGCCAGGGCTGCTGCAGGTCAGAGCCAGGGTCTGTTGGCCATCCCAGGAGGTCACTGTTTGCATTTGGCCTTAACCTCGCCAGGATGGAGACTCTTTCCCTTTTATTAGAAACCACTCATGCCTTTATAAGACAGGGAAATCAGATGTGAGTAGCAACTTCCAGGGGTCAAGTCACACAAGGCCACTCTGTGGTGGCAGTGTAGGACATGCCAGCCTCCCCCTTAATCTTCTGGTCTCTTAAAATAGCAAAATGATGGAAAAGATCAAAGCCAGATCTACACAGAGCACTGCTTGTCATCATTTTAAGATCGCATTAATATGCAATTCTGGGTGAAAAAGTTGCTCCAAAACCAGTTTTTTGTTGCTGTTCATCTCTGCCCTGCCCCAGGCAAACCCTGAGTCCTGCCCTAGCACTGGGAACCACAGTGCTCTGGGTCCTGCAGAGATGTCCAGGTGTCAGGGTCCAAACCTCACAGGCAAACACTGTTCCTAAATTTTTTTTTAATTATTTTTATATTTTCTTTTTCTTTTTTAAAATTTTTTCTTATGCTGGGCAGATCAAGCTGGAAATAATGTAGGAGAAACTATGTTTGCCTTCAGCATCAGCAACCCAAATGTTCTGGAGGGAGACACCATGTCAATGAACCTCAATAAGCTAAGGTCAGCAGGAGGCAGGAATGGTCCTCTTGGCCTCCGGCATTGTTGGCTGCAATAAGAAGAAGTAAAAGAGGGCAATATGGCACTCAGAGGGCTCCACAACATTTCTCATTTTGGGGACAAATGTGGAGAATGAACACATGAACACGAGAACTGCTTACAGAGCCTGCTTTTTATCTTCCAAGTATCCCTTCTTGGAGGAAAGCTTGGCCAAGCCAACTCACTGAATTGGAAATTCAATCCCAGGTGCCTCCATGGGGGCTGCTCTTCAATGATCGAACGATACTCCTGCTTGGACACAGCTTCATCCCATCTCTAGTAATGGCACCTTCCTCCCTTCTGATTCCCACCCTCAGAAGTCTTCGTCTTGGGGCAGGAGACAGACCTGCCCCTCTGTGCCCAGGGACTTGATAATCCACTGCCTTCAACCCTGGAAATAAAACCCCATGTTCAGCACCTAAGTCCAGTGTCAGGAAAAATACTGGAGTAAAGCTACCCTTGTCATCTCTATAATTTTCCTTTGTGTAAGCTTAGAATATCCCCTTATGAAGCGAATGGGTTTAAGGGGAGGGAGTTTTTCCTTGGACTTGCCTCCCAATGCTCCCCCCATCTCAGGCCACCACTGCTTCCCCCAAGGGACTCGTTTCACCTCCTGACAGCTCTGTGGACAGGAATTGCTGTAGCAGGAGCCCACAGGGTTTTGCCAGGTTTCACCACGGGGTTTTGGGCACATATTTACCCACTTACCAGGAGCAGGCAGGGGGATAGATAGCCATCCCCCAGCCGCCCCAACAGCCTTCTCAGGCAGGATCAGGATCAACCCTGTCCACCTGCATCCCCCGGGGCTGGAAAACAGCAGTGCCAGGACTAAGACACTACGTGTGTGTGCACCTACTTGGCCTGTCTCTCCGTGCCCAGGAGCAGGGCTGACCCGCTCAGCGGATCCCGATAACGGGCCATTTTGAGCAAGAGCCTTATGAAACCGCCTTTCACTGACAGCACAGAGGACGGTTGTTCCCGGGGCCAAACCTGCCTCTCCCCTGCTCCTGCAGCGGGATACTCGGCTGCTCAAAACCCACGGAGCCCGTGGCAGAGGAGGAGAGGTGGGAAGGGGGATTTATGGCTTGCTGCGAGGAGAGTCAGGCGGCAGGAGGAGCCATGCTGAGGCAGGGGTTTTGCGGGAGAAGGGAGGCATCAAGGCAGGGCTGCAGCCAGCTGACGCCAGCCCTACTCTGCGGCCTGAGACCCTTCCAAGGTGCCAGCCGAGGTACAGATGTTCCCATTGTGCATCTTGGGAACCTTGTCGGAAAACTCCAGCAGCTTCGTTCCTCAAGCTGCCTTTTTAGCTCCAGCTTTTGAGTTTCTGTCCTTTTTTTTATTATTTTTTTTAATTTTTTTTTTATTTCTCTTTTATTTTTAAATCATATACATAAGTTTGGAAGAGAACCTTCTCTCTACTGCATTTCTTTGCCTCATGCCAACCCCCCAGTGTTTTAAGAGCTCCCTCCTTGCCTTGTGCATCCCTCCCCTGCCTGAACGATCGTCACCATCCCAGGGGCTAGCACTATTAGGCTCTGGTGCAAAGCAGCCATTGCCAACCACAGCCTGTTTTGTATGGCAGGGGCTGGTTAGTGGGGTAAAGCAGATCGCGGGAAAAGCAGGCAGGGCACTGGGGATCCTACAAACCAGTTGTGCTCTGGCACTGCCAGGTATATGACACTCGAAGTGCACATCGCTGCTCCCTGACTCAATTTGCCCACCAGCAGAACAAGCAGCATCGCAGTGGGGAGAAGGGAGAAGGGAGGTTTATAAACCACCCTGAGATCCTCAGTTACAGCACTTGTTATTTTCCCCTGCTGCTTCCTATGGGCAAAAGCAGCTAAGCAGGGACAAGAACTGAGACGTGCAAGAGGGATGTTAGATCAGCCCTCAGACACAGCAGGAAAGGCAGCTCTGAAAAACTGAGCTGAGACTGGAGCTAAAAAAATTATTGAAGGATTCTGGGAGGAATCAGCCTCTTTGAGCCAGATCAGGGTCAGCAACCAGAGGTACAAGGTGCCTCTCCCTGCCTTTAGCTCCATCACTGGCCAGCTTTATGGTGTGCTTGCTCCCTGCAGGGGCAGGGACTGACCAAAGCTTTGGGCTGAACCTAGGTGGGAGCAGAGAGGATGATGAAACCCTGGTTTAGAATCTGCTCTGCTCCTGCCTCTCACCCAGCCTTTGCCTAGGAATCATTTTGGCCAAACCTCAGGGCACTGCTGCTTCCCCACAGGTGAGGTTCCCAATTAGCCTCCAGGTCCAAACATGACAGGAGGGCAAGTAGAAAGCCCTGCAGCTCTCTCAAACCCTCATCCTGCTCTGAATGCTCTCTCAAGTACAGCATCATTCAGGTTAGCAGTGGATACAGGTGTAATTTAGTTAGGAAGTACAGCTTTGGAGAGGGGAAATTACCTCCTCTCTCCTGGCCAGCACTAGCAGCTTATGGAAAAGGCAGCGATAAACAAGAATCAACTTCCAAAGAGAAACAAGAAAGCAACACTGCTTACAGCCAGAAAGCAACTGAAAGGGCACATTTGTAACAGGAAAGATGTTTACAGCCCAGTAGGAGCAAGAAAACCATGGCTGTTAAAGAGAGCTGGGGCAGAGGGCATCTGTCTTTCAAAACAATCAGGAAAAAGAATCTGAAAAGCAAGCACAGCGCTCTCAGACATTAAAGAAAAGGCAGCAGCCAGTGGAAGTCACCCTCAGATTCACGAGGGCATCCAGAGCGGGTATTACATCAGGAGGCACACCAGCAGGCAGGGCTGGCAGCAGGAGGGAAGACAGGGCTCCCGTGAGCCCTTTGCTGGCGACAGACTGCCTTGGGAAACTTAAGGCCAGGAGGGTTTAATCTGCTCCTGCAGATAGGCTCTTCCTTACCGGCTTCCTCCTCCGGGCACAAGGTCCTCAGGGCTGGTGAGCCAGCACGTCCCCCCACTCTGTTGGTGGCAAGAGGAAGAGAGCAGCTTGGGGCCAGCATCAACCTGGTGCTGATTTCATACTTCTCTGCTTCCTATGTTCCCTAAAAAAATAATGGAGCAAAACTGTGGGGAGCTCCCAGGCAGCCCTCTGCAGCCAAGCTCCCCATCCCCAAGCCCTTGGGGCACCAAGCCATAAGCACAACCTAGATCAGTGTCCACTGCTCCCCAATGTAGGAGCTTGTGTCTTACAGAGATTATTTCATAGCCTGTAAGTCACATCTAAGTTACCCAAAGCATCATCTCCACCCCACCACATCCATCTTCAAGGTTTCTATGCCTACCAGGAGCTGTGGCCCATCCACCCTCTCCTTTGATGTGCACCAGATACAGAGCTTGGGCATGGTGAGGTGCCAAGGAAAGCGGTTTCAAAGGCTGCCTCACTAAATGGGGAGTCACTTAAGCATGACAGGAAGGCAGGGAGAACCCCACCTGACAGCTTTGAGATGTCAGATCTGAGAAACTGAGAAGCACCTGTAGGATTAAGGAGCCGAGCAGCAGCTTTGAGGGGGCTCCCTCAGCCCCTAAATGATGAATAGGAGCCATCTCCCTTCCTCTGACACCTTTTGAAGTCCTGGCTTATATCCTAAAAGGCTAACAGTTTTAAAGAGAAATAGAGAGAGAAAGAAGCATCTTGCAGCAAAGAGTAGGTGGGCATGCACATCCTGCTGCTGTTCATTAAAAGTAGCTAATAATCTCATTTTTTTTTCCCAGCTCAGATAAAGCACTGTGTATAAGTAGATAAGAGGCTTACATACCCAGGAGGCTCAATTAATGTTCTTAGTTCACATGGCCTCAGGTAGAAGGCATCGCTGACCATAGGTTGCAGCTACCAACAGTTTAAGGAATAGCTTTCTTTTAAGTCTTTATAATCCAAAGTCTTTTATTTTTAGATATTCCGAGCACTCCTCATCTCCACAGCACTTCAGCTCCGTCTTCCCTGACTCTACTGATACTGCTGGCTGTACATTAGCAGCCTAAGAAAAAAATACCTCTCTTGCTTCCCATATCACCTAAATTCTTACCCAAAGGAAGAGGTCCCTGATGAACTTGGTCTTACACAGCCCAGCGGTGCTGGCATGAACTGGCCTGCTTGTAGCCTCTGTCCTCTATAAAAGCAGAAGCTGCCTCTGGAGCTGTTTCAAGTGAGCATGTGGGAGCTTGGGGTGCCTGGAGGAGGGATGGGTTGTTTTCCATATCTGAGCCTGCTAGTCAGCTGTGTTAGTTTTAGATATTTACTCTTCTACAGTCTTATCGGAGAAAAAGTACTTGGGGGATCTATTTTTCCCCTGGAAAAATAGCAAGTATGTGAGCTGGGAACATGTTTTCTAAGGGATGCACTGGGGTGTAACCCCCAAGGAGTTTGTCTTTCAGAAGTGGCTCTTAGGCTGCACCCCTTCCAGGCTTTGGTCCCTTCTGGCATCATTGGTGACCCCATGTGAAGGTGACTTTCAGGTACCAAGGCTTTCAATTTTCAGCCTTATGCTCCTTCACCAACCCACCCTACCTTGTTTTTGATCACAAGCGGGTGGACCTGGCATAGAAGTAGACAAGTGATGAGATAAACACTGTGTTTCATCCCAAGGTGAGGTGCACGCTGTCCCTGTGCTCCTGGACACACTGTGTTCCCACGTTCATCCTGTGTGTCAAAGCTGATCGTAATCTCTTAAGCCAAAATACACCCTTCCCCTGCTCCTCTCTGCCAGCCCAGCCCTCCTCTGGGACTGCATGGTGTCTGCAAAAGACAATGTGGGCCGAGCTCTGCTGGCCATCATGGCAGGGAGGATTCAACAGCATCTGCACTAAATGGGCCAGAGAAGATTAAGTGCTCTCTCTGCTCCTGAAAGGCTCATTTAATTCACTTTCACCCTCTCTTCCCCCTCCCCCAGACCTCCCTGGCATCCAGGACACAGGGACTTTTATAACACCACTGAAAACCTTGAAGGGGACTGATTTTGGTTTTTTTTTTTGCCTGTTCCATGCCTTAGAGAAATGTCTCCTCCAACGGGCCACCAAGCTTACGTGCCTGCTGTCACACACTAGAGGTTCTGGCACCAGAGCAACCTGCCAGTGGGTTTACTCAGCCAGCGGCTGCTTCGGGCTTGAGCAAGATTTAAAGCTTGGCAGTGGGGAGGGCTCCAATAAAGGATGCGTTATCAGCCAGGGACAAAGATTGTCTCTTGCTATTTGCTCCTCTTTGGTGTTTTGGAGGGACCTGGCAGACGCCCTGAGGTGCTGGCAGAGTGGCAATAAGATGGGCAGGAGGGTGCAGCTGGCACCGGGATGGGATCAGCCTGGCATTGGCCTTTTCTCTTCTATTTCTTTCTGGGCTGGGCTATCAGTTTGCTTCTTGCCAGCCCTTAGTGACTGAGAGCCTGTGGCAGGGCACAGCTGCTTGATGAAATAGTTGGAATTCCAGAAACATCTGGATGTCTCACTTTGTGCTGGGGGTGGCAAAACCCACTTCACTCTGGGTTTGTCCTACTAGAAGTGAGCTTTTCTCTGCACTGCATAGGGGCCAGCCATGCAGTGGGGCTGGTTCTTAGTGGGGAAAAACAGCCCATGGGGAATGGGAGGTACCACGGGCTTTGCCCCTCAGGTCAGGAGCAAGTTTGCTGGCTACGTGAGGCCAAGCTCTCCCTGCTGTAATATCCCGAGAGGCAGGAGGAACACAGGTGAGACTACTTTATCCGACAGAACAGCAGTCACAGCTCAGCATCAGGTGACTTTACAGCTGCAGGTGTCTAAGTTTTACTGGAATGGGGCTACACTCCCCACCAGAGCAGACAGCTGCAAAATGTACTAACTTTTAAATCAAAACCCCTCTGGACCATCCTCATTAAAACAAACTGGAAGTCAAAAGCTTTCTCTTAAGAGATGAGTGAACGGGGAGAAGCATATCGGCCTGTTTTGTGAGCTCTCCATCCCAGGGAGGCTTCCCTCTATTTGCTGCCCTTTACCAGGAGAGTTTTGGACTAATCCCGCACCCTGTACCTGACTGTGAGATATTGCTTTGTGCCCAGTGCCCCTCTAGCCCCTTGTGAGAGATACAAATGAGCTGATACAACTGCACGGCAGCTCTGCACAGCAATAACTGCAACTGCTGCAGCGCAGGAGAGCATCTGCTGCCACCGCCTTCCAGACCTATTCTCAGCCCTTTGGGTTAAGCCAAGATTGTGTCCTTGTAGAAGACCATGGCAAAACTCCAGCTGAGCTAAAAGGTCTCCAGTTTCTTATTAGGAAATCTTGCTGTAATAAAAACAGTATTTCTGAAAGAAAATCAAATGCCAAGTAAGAATAGTGTTTTCTCCTAAAGATGCGCCAATAATGAGAAAATCCTCAGTCAATAAGCAGCAAGAGGAATGCTAAGCTGCTAGAAATCAGGTGGGGCTGTCTCCAATTAGCCCGTTACCATGTGAATGCCGCACATCTGGATTTTCTTTTGTTGTTCTGACATTTCTTTTCCAGCAGACATAAATGTCCAACATGTCTTTTTTTCCCCGAGACAGTCCCGCCTTTCCCAGCACTCAGTCCTCTGGCGGTTGTGCTTCCCTACTGTTAGTGCATGAGGTGCCAGCCAGCACGCCAGGCACTGGAGAGACAGTCATTTGCCCCAGGGAAGGTCTGGCAAGTGAATTTAAGCTGCTAAGAAGAGCTTCGAAAACCTGAACCTGAAAGGGACATATGCATGTGCCACTGCAAAGCACCACCTCGCCAAAATACAGCTGCCCCCTCTCTTGGCATCTGGACTGTGCTGCCTTGGGTCAAGAGCAGCACAATGGTGCTGTGGCACAGCAATGTCAATGTGTCATCCTAAAGCAAGTCTTGCAGCCCTCAGGTGATGGGGACATATGGCACATGTTCTGATCTCCACGGTACAGGAAAAGCAAAGATGTAAGGCACAGTGAAATTAGGCTTTCTGTTTCAAGGCAACTGCAGGCTCCACAGATCAAGAACTCTTCCATACGAACAATGCCGTGGGTTTACCCAAAGGCTCTGCCATGGAGGTTGCAGAGGGAGCACTTTCCATTCACCATTCCACAAACTCTTGTGGGAAGATTCCGTATGTGAACACGGGCAGAACTTCAGAATCACCTGGCACACCCACCCTTTAGAGAAGGCATGTTCATGAGTATCTTCCCTTCACCCAGTAGAAATTGGGAGAAACCTGTCAGCTAATGGGTTCCTAAAGGCTTTTGCCTTTTCACCTTGTCCACGGCTTGAAAAAAACCCACAGCTTTCTGTGAAGTCTTTCAAATGAGTTCTTGAATTCCATCCCTCCCTAGGTGTCAGGCTGTAGGACATCTGTGGTGTCAAAACTGCATTGCTTGCTCTGATGGGACACAGGTCAAATTTATTTCTCAATCTCTCACTCCAAACACCCTCTTCAATATTTGCTTAAAAAAAAATCTCTCTTTCCATGTCCATTCTGCCAGCAATTTCTCTTACTGGAATTTCTTGTAGTTTGAGCACTGTCAAAAGAAGAAAAATTGCCCAAATAACCTTATTCCCTAGTGTTATCACACACTGGCTGCTCCATCCAGGATGTGCACACTGTAAGGTAGAACTAGAGTCGCCAGTAATAATTATTATTATGGCGCTGCTAAAAGGCTTAAAAAGCATGGTGGTTACAGGCAGGAAAACCTGCAGTTAGCAACCAGGTCCAGTTTATGCAAACACAACCTGACTCACAAAAGCCGTAGTCAGATGAAGAGCTGAGAGCTCCTTCTGTCATCCCAGGACTCTTTCCGGCTTTTGCTGGGCTGACTGAGCCCTGGGATGAGCTGTAGCCTGGTCTGTACGCCCTACCAAAGCATACTGTGTGCATCCCAGCAGTGCAAGCCCCTGTTTTCCTTCCCCAAGGCCAGCCTGAGCTTGTGTGCACACCACAACCTCCTTTTACCACTTACTTAGCTGCAGGACAAGAAGTGGGTCTGAAACCTGAGCAGTGTTGACCATCATTAGGAGTGCAGTCCTGAAGGATTCCTCTTCAAGTAGTGTGCTTGTTTTCCAAGACCTGGTACACATGTAGAGGATGCTTCCAGATCTGTCCCATCATGTCAGGGCTGAGGAAAGCAGGAGTATCTGTGACTTTCTCTGGGCACATTCCCTCAAGCCCACATCTCTCTCATCCATGCCGATTGTACCCAGAGCTCTGGTTGTCCAGAAACAAGCTGTGCCTGACTGTGCTTTACAAAGAGATAAAACCCAGAGGTTGCTGGAGAAAAGGAAGCTGAGCTTCCTTTAACACCACTGTACATGCTGATGTTCTCCTGAGTAGCACTTTTGCCTAGAGACACTGGACAACAATTCCAGCAGTCATTGTGTGATGGAGAGTTAATGCAGGACATTAATGCAGGACATTAATGCAGGACATGTTCGTGTCCTGGACAGGCTGTTCTTCCTGTACAAGGTCAAGTACAGTTCCTTCCATCCCTGGCTTTTTGAGGAAGCAGTGGGAAAACAGGTCTCCAAGACCAAGACTTCAGTAGAGTGCGTTCAATACCTTACAGTAGAAATGTGACAGCCTGATGCCTGCAAAAGGGACACTCATCCTGGTGACTTGCAGCGAGGAACATTACCTTCTTCCCACCTCTATCATGCATCTTCCCTTCGTCTGGGGCAGAGCTCTTGGCTGGGAGATGAGGGAAGGCAGCTGCCAGCAGTGGTAGCAGGACTTCCGCGCCGTCACGTGTTTCCTAAGGGAAAGAGATGGAGGTCTGGAGGTAGGATATTTAGGGAAGTATTTGGTGTATAAACGTTTTAGAGCCCTTAACTGAGATGCTGAGTTTTGATGTCCTAAAGCACTTCTCTCTGCTTTTCATCCTGCTGCTTCGCTGCCCATCTGACCCTCCCCAGGCACCCAGGAGAGGAACAAAGTCCTGACCTCTGTGTGTGCCTGCAGGAAGCCAGAAGCTGCCAGTTGGTCAGAGAGGTGTGTGTTTTTGCTGTTTGAGCTCTGTAGGCAAGGGTAAAAGGTGATGCTGAAGGTTATATAGCACCCAGGGCAAAACCTCAGGCGTACCAATCTCTTGTGCCCTGGGGGCAAGTCATCTTGGCAGGGTCTGTGGTGTCTCCCTGTGTGCTGCATCACACCAGAGGCTTCCAGTTCACACACGTGAGGGGACAGCTACCAGGACTCTAAAACATACCTCTGCCATCTTTCTCTCCAGACATCCTGGCTCCATCCTCCGAAGGTTGCCATGGGAACCACAAAGCTTTGCCAAAATTCGCACCTTATAAGAACTTCGGAGTGGAAACTCCAAATCTGTGCAATTTCCACTCTTTCAGCAGCAATCTCTCCATCCTTTCCCTCCTTTATCCTCGTTATCCTACAAATTCACATGGTGGAGAGTACCCGCCCCCCCATCCCCCTCGCCCCAGCCTTTTCAGCGTCTGTGTCCTGCAGCTCTCTGCTGTGCCTGCCCCAGCCCTCAATGGAGCTATTGACAGCAACACCTGGTTTGCTTTGGCCTCCAGCTCAGCTCCTCAGAAACCCTGAAAAAGAGACACTGGCATTTCCCTGATGTATATCTAGGAATAAAGCATTTCAGGAAAGTTATCCAGCCCTGGCCTTGCCGGAGAGGTGCAGTGGAACCCACATGAGGATTTGACTGCATCCACTCCCTGTTCCTCCTTAGCTCTCCCCAGAGGTGTGCAGCAAGGACTTTTCTGAAGCAGATATTGCTTCCTCCATGCTGTGGGTGCAGAGACTTCAAAGCTACTTATCTCCAGCCAAGGTCCTCCACCACTTGTTGGCCATCTCAGGGGCTGGTCTAGTTTAGGGACTTTCTGCATGTGTTGTGGGACACCTCTAAGTCCCCTCCTTCTTGCCCCTGGCATGCCCTGGAGGAGAGGGATATTCAGTTGGTTCACAGGCTGATGCTTTTGGCTTTATGCTAATGGAAAGTTTTCCTCCACAAGGTAGGAAAACTTTTTTCCTCCAGCCAGTCGCATCTAAAATCCAGTCCTCAACTTAGCAAGGACAGAGCAAAGGTCTCTGTATACGACTTGTGGGTTCTGGCTGGCAAATCTTAACATCATATATGGTTGTTGACTTTTCAGGTTTACAAATGTACAAGTCACACATTTTGTAGACCAGCTGGTGGGAGGTATTTTCTTTAAGCTCTTTGAAAGCCCCAGTGAAGAACAGTGAACATTTCTTATCCCCATGCTACATACTTATTTTATCCTTAAATGTTCTTAGGAACTATCCACAGATTAAGTCTCCAATTTTTCTTTAGAAGCAAGGGTCCAAGATAGACCATAGACAGCAAGGGCTATCAGCAGAGACAGGTGAGCACATCTGAGATCCTTTTTTGATCTCTACATGGCGATGCAGAGAATTTAACAAGTCACATATTGCAAGGTGAAAGTTATGCAAAGTAACATTTTGATGAATTATGTAAAGATTTACATATACATATTTTGCATGTGTAAAAATCCATATACAAACACATGCAAATGGAGAAAATGAGTTTAGCTAATGGTTGTGCCTGGCACTGACATTGCCTTTGTCATACGAGGAGCTCAGCAGGTTCTATCAATCTATATGAGAGCATCTTTCCCTCACCACTCAAAAATGGGGGTTTTTGTTTTAATGTTCCATAGCAATAACTTGAAAGAGAAAGCTAAGTGACCAAGCGAAGCTGCGGGCTAACTTGGGCAGGCAGGATTATTGGAGGCTGGCTAAAGCAGCAGAGTTAATGCATTTCTTCCGTCTGGTGCCAGGGGGACTCTTTGGTGACCACAGACTGTCAGAGACCCCATCCTTCTCAGCAGCCCAAAGGCAGTCTTTTGTGGAGTAGCTGTTCTTTCCATAAGAGCTGGCTTGTGCTGACAGCTTCTTACTGAACTTGCAGGAGAGACTGACAGCACCTGTCCATCCCAGGGGATGCTCCTTGGACCAGCCTGCCTGCTAGGCATGATGGGCAGCCCAGTGCTTGGATAGGCAGGAAGCAACCTGGCTTGCAGTGTGACCAGTAGGTAAAGGTAACCTCCACATGCTCTAACAGACCAAGAAAGTTCTTGCCTTGTGAACATATATCCTGCAAATCAGTTTCAACCTGGTCATGCTTGAGTTCTCTGGAAATGCCTTATGAATCAATCTGTGAGCTTGCAAGGTGTTCATCCCCTGTATTTACAGTGTAATGGAGTCCAGTCTTCCAAGTCCTGCCCAGTGCCCCAGTGCCTGGTTCTTAAATAATCAGCAAAAAACAATTTTTGTTCCAAATTGAGCCATTCCTGATGAAGCATGTCAGCTGATGGAGTTTTGGTGCCTGGATGTTCAGTCTAAGCTGTTTTGCCTTGACACACCACCAGGGAGACCAGTGCTGGATTTCCATGACTGCTCATGGTCCAGCAGAAGGTCTTCCAGCAAACTAGCAGCTGAGAGGCAACATCCAGCACAGCCAGCTGGGATACAAGAGGCAGGGGAAGGAGCAACCATCATCACACATGGACTAGGGTTCCCCTAACCTTGGGGGATACTGCTCTATCCCAGTGAGCACCTTTCCATCAGTAAACTGCATGGTGCTGACAGAAAAAGAAGATACCATTGATTCTGGCTTTATCCTTAATGTTGCCCTCTTCTCAATTCTAACAGTTGTCCTTTTTTTCTTGCTTTTCCCCTTTTCCTTCCCTCCCTGTCTCTTCTCCCTGTGCCTGCTCCAAGCCATCTCTTCTTAATCGCCTGTACGTATTTTTTTAAATGAAAGGACTATACAAACAGAACCCCATGAGTGCCAGGCTAAATTCCTAAAACAAGCTTTCTCTTCCGGGAGGAGACCCAAACACATTCACTTATTGATTGGGCCGCTAGCTGATACTCAGCTCACCCCCCTCCTCCTGTATTTCAGATAGGTTTTCTTTTTTATTAAACGTCTCTAAAAAGACCAACAGATTGCCTGTGAATGACCACACAGTGGAATCCTACAAAGCTCCCATTCATGGCCAAGAAACTTGTACAATCCCAGTGGTGCAACAGAAAGACAGCTCTTTATAAACCAACCTGAGTTAAAAGGTCAATGGCCATAAACTCCCCCTCCCTGCTTTCCTGCAGGGTTTGGGTTTTTAATAGTAATCNAAGAGTTATTTTTTTTGCTTGAGAACTGCAGGGAAAGAGCTGTATCATGCTGAGACATATGCCTCAGGACCCTTCCACTGCAGTTCCCTTTATCCAGTGGAGTTCTTGGCTAGATGAATTAACCCTGGCTTGATTTGTTTTATGCCACTGGCCTTGGAAAATAGGAGGGTGCTTCGGCTTGAACATGGTCAGAAGATGAAAGAACCTCCTATGGAAAATTACTGTGGACGTGGTCTCTGAGAGAAGACAGGCAATGGAGCTATGTCGTCAAGAGTCTTAAAACGAGGCCACCTGTTATGACCAAGGGCATGCAAGTTTCCACAACGTCAAACATCTCAGTACTTCCAGCAGCATCCTCTCCACTTGATCATTTGACTTTCTTGCCTTGAATAACCTGCTCCGGCTGCCTGAACCTCTTTTAGCCTTCTGTTACTAAAGGTACAGACAACACATGGGTCTCTTCAAGTCTCTTCCATTTGCACTAATAAGAGGTCATACAAGAATGCCTGCAAAAGGGAAAAACAGAAAGAAAACAGGTCATTGCAGACAGATCATCCAGGTGGTCTGTACCCATGTGATTAGCGAACAACTCTATGTCCCTCTTCAATGGCAGAGTTGTCATAGTTAAGAGTTTCCTGGAGACCTAAGTGGAGAGGCAAGTATAGAAATTTAGTTTTGCTACATTTTTGCAAACAAGCACTGCCTTCTCCAAGCAGGTTCTTCAGCCATAGGGTTATGAAGAGCCTCTGGACACCGTTCATCAAAGCATGAGATGGATTCCCAGAGAAGAAAGCACATGAGTGGCCCTTGCTCTGTTGAGTCAGTGAGGCTTGTCAGCATGCAGTCAAAGTAGGAACAACTTTTACCTCCATCTTGGACTTTTAGGAATTGACTTGAATATTTTCATATCTTTGAGTGACACCTGGAAAATGTAACTGATTCTGAAAAGGTTCAGCAGTTTTTATAGGAGGTGATAAAATTTCCTTTCCTAAAAACCTCCAGAACCAAAGGAGACAGAGTCCTCCATTGCAATAAATAAGTCATAGAACCATAAACAAGAGGACTTTGCAGCTGAAGTGTTTATGAATTGGGCAGGTATTTACTGTTTCAGAGACATGCCTTTATTCAGGAATTACTGGGGAAGGACTATAGTTCCCAATGGCAGTAGGGAATGGATGAATGGATGGGTCTGAATGAAGACAGGTGTGTGCCCATGCAAGTAAACTTCAAAGGCATCAGCACACAAACATACCCACTCAGCGTGGTGGGAATAAAAGGTTATTTAAGTTCTTCCATTAAAAAATATCATTCTGCAATTATTTTAGCATGTTTAAGGTGTTTAAGCCCTTGTTAATATCCTTTAAATCTCCCTTTCACACGCACTGCAAAGCCTTTCAACGAAGGACTCATTTTAATGGACTTAGAGGTAATCTTGTTTTTTAGCAAATAAAATAAAGGTTTCGCTAATTAAAAATGTTACAACATTTGGACTGGTCTTTTCTTTCCACTGCTTTAATTAAAAGGCATCTTGGGGGATGGTTTTGAGAGCTGGATCCAAGTTTTATTTAATAATCCTAATACTGAGGCTGAAAAGGAACAAGCTGTTCTTGAAAGAATTTCATCCAGGAGATGTGGAGAGTGGGAAAGGCTTCGTTTCGCTATGAGCCACTTGTTCAGGTGGTCGGATCTGAGCAAGCCCTTCACGAGAACAGCAAAGGGGTATGCGAAGCAGAGACTGTTGCCATGGAGAGTGGGGTTAAAATAGTCAGGCTCTTGAGTTCAAGAACAAGGAATACACTTCTTAGGTCCCTGGAGAGCAACCACAGCGATGGCAACTCTAGCTCCATGTTGTTGGCTACACACCCCACCAGCTCTCCATCACCAGTGCAGAATGTTATCTCCCATCAGAGCTGCATCCCTTCCAGCTGGCCTCGCAGTGTGGCGATGGAGAGATGCGAGTGCTTGCTTTGTACACTCATTTGACATCCCACACCACCCCTGGTGGGCGGTTGAGGCACAAGCTGCAGGAGCAAGGTTGAGATTCGGTGATTTTGCCAAGAAGGCAGGTTACCTGTTACTCAGGTTAGATGGTGCAAGCGCTCCCTCCAGAGCCTATGCTGACTCTCACATGTGCTGGGCTTCAGTCAAAGTCTTGGTGGAAAACAGGTATGGGGTTTTTGGTGGAAAACCAGATAGGAGAGGCTCTTCTGCCTCCTTTTTTTCCCTTCTCTCACCCAAACTCCTGTTGATGAGCACCTTTTCTGGGCTTAAAGTCAGTGAAATGATCCAGGCTCATAAGAAAACTTATGTTTATTCTCAAGGGCTTTTTTTAAACACAAATCCCTGACCCAGTTAGACATGAGTTAGCACAACAGAGTGGGGTGGCCAGCTGCCTCACAGCAGAGAGGAACAAGTAGCTGGAAGGCTGGCAAGATGTGAACTTCAGCTGGCTTTGACACAAGGAAAATTGCAGTGGCACCACACCCTGCATCTCCTTTTCCTCCTCCTCTTCCTAATGGTGCTTGAACAAAAGACTGAATCCCAGCCTGCTTTGCAACAGCACCCTATTGCATAGCCCTGCTCTCTACTTGACCCCAAATCGACTTTGAGATGCTGGAAGGCATGGGGTTGGTGCTAAACAGCAGGGAGGCAGAGAGGTCCTGGTATCCACGTAGCGCACAAGCTGATGAAGAACACCATCCTAAGGGTTACTGCTCTTGTCCCTTTCAGGGAACAGAAAAGGGCCAGGTGCTGGCTTTTCCCCATGGAAGGAAAGAAGTTGAAGTAGAAGATTGTTGCAGGTCCCTTCCAGCTGAAATCAACTGAAATATTCTAGCCTAGTCTCGTCTAGTCTATCATCTAAGCCTGTTTCCTCTGGCTAGTGCAGGGATAGCTGGAGTTCTGGCTCCCACCTTGTTTCAATGAGCAGGAATGGGCGAAACCAGGTGGCAAAGATGAAAACTTCTCTGGCCTAAACAGATACTCATGGTTCTGACTATGGGAGAGGGCCTGCTTTTCCACCTCTCAGCCCTGAATGCCTCTTCTACCCCTGGCAGGAGGAGCCCTGAAGGACTCTCTTGATCTTGGGAGCATTCTACAGTCTTCACCTTGCCCAGAACCCGAGCTGTGAAAGCATAAAGGACAAGATGGTAGAAGTTTGAACCTCAGGCTCAGTGGGGCACCTTGTCACTAAGTAGCACAGAGGATCCCTAGGTTCACTTACTTGTCCTTACTGGACTATAATCCTGGACTTGTATCTTTATTGGTGTTGAGCAATGACACTGCTTCCCAGTTCTGTCGCCTGCATCCCTCCCACACATCTGTTAAAGGACCAGCAGCAACTGTTAAATTGTTAAAGGGTGCATGAGACATCTGCCACTTCTGGAAAATGTTAACGTTTTCCTGCCTGATATGCTCAGCTAACCTGGAATTATTTAAAAATAAAAAATAAAAAATGGACTTTTCCACCAGATTTCTGGGAGGGGTCTGCAAAGAGGAACTTGTTGTCAGCCACAGCTCATGACTAATGTAATGTAAAAAGCGTCTGTTTGGCAGGATTTTGGGCAAGTGACTGTTTCAGGAATGAGGGTATTATTTTATGTGCAAGGTTATATTTAGAATTTGTAGACTGCAGAGTCGCAAGAAACTAATTGCATCAAGGAAATCTGGTGGAATCATAAACCATGAGAATGCAAAGCCTGAATCATCTGAGCCCGCAGGAGCCTGGAAATTTATTCCACCACAGCTCACAGCATCTCATCCATTTGTTGGTGTTTGGGGTATTTCCTTAGCTTTAAAGGAGTTTATGCTTCCGTGTTGATATATTTACTAAGGCAATAATTGCAGCATGTGAGAATGACTGAAGCTGTAAAACAGTTTCTAGACCTTTAGAAAACAGACTTCAAACTGTCTTGTTTTGAACTACACCTCCTCCTCTTGGCACGGGTGCAGCTGAAAGCTCCAAAGATATGAATCCTCAGGAATCTGACTATTGTTCAGATGTGGCTTTCCACATGGTGATTCACACCCTCCTCATTTTGGGCATCCTAGCACTTAAGAGATGATGTGTCCCCTGCTCCTAAGCATCAGCCTAGAATACAAAATGCCCCAAGAGTAGATGGCAAAGAATTAGGCTGTGACAACCTCACCCCGTG